>JAJGRX010001417.1:0-600000 GCA_025461125.1 Carex kokanica
AAAAATACCCCCATCTAGTCTTGCTTGATCATAAGCTACTCATGTACAACTCAAGACTCTATATAGGAGTCTGATCCTTTCTCACCTTGATACTGGTCAGAAATATAATTTTGCAAATTCAGTGTCTTACACGAATAAATTCCATGAAGCAAGCGTCCACGTTTTTTTTATTTTCTCTAAATTGTGATATCTAGGTATAAATATAATTCTAGTATTTGTATATGAAGTATCTGTCAATTCATATACTGCAATTCTATCTTCAAAATTTAAATCCAAGGAAATAGCTTTCGGTGACACTTATGACTGGTTCTGACCCCTAAATAAATTAAGTGCAATAGTTACACGACTTCACAAGATAAACCTATATTATACATACAGTTGTTTTCACCAGACTTTCAAAGGTATCCTCATGATCTGTCACTAATCAAGTTTCAAAGGACATGCAGTCTGCAGGGGCAAAATTGTATTTTTGGTTTAAATAAGGTTTCAACACCCAAATTAATTGAGTAATTGTATAATTGGGGATACAATCATTAATTTCACCGTTTCAACTCATTTATCAAGTATTCCCAAAAAACATTGCTCAACATGTTGTGAAACTGACCCAGCTTTGCATGGTTCAGCATTAAAGTATTAGAGTCAAATTTTGAATTAAATAGCTGTAAATTCTTATAGCACAAATATTCCTCAATCTTGCACCAAAGAAACCAGTTTTATATTATGGCTCAAGTCCACTAGTGGAAGAATAGCTGCCACAGGAACATACATGTACCAGGTCAATACTGAATTGGCAAGTCCATCCAAGCACGAACTCTCAAAATACGGTTTAGTAATTCCTCAGCCTTTTCAATTTCCCCTTCTTGCAAAGTGCATCCATGACAGTACGTCACAATGTTCGGTAATATCCCCTTGGAAACCATCTCACTCGGCTACTTCTTCGCCTTTTCTAATTGTTCGTCTTGCAAAACCCATTTATAAGAATGCTATAGCTAACATTAGGATGCCGACCTCCAAAAATCATGTGATGTGGCAATTCCTCTGCCTTTTCAGTTTCTCTTTCCTTGCATAGTGCATCCATGACCCTATTGTAAGTCACAACATTGGGCATGTAGCCTTTAGAAATCATGTGATGCAGCATCTCCTTTGCCTTGTCAATTTCTCCATTCTTGTATAGTGCATCCAAGAGAGCAGTGTAAGTCACAACATTAGGCTCATGCCCTTTGGAAATGATATGTTGCAGCATTTTCACTGCCTTGTCTATCAGCCCTTTCTTGCAAAGCCCATTTATGAGAGTGGTATAGGTCACTATTAGGTTCAAACCCTTTAGAAGCCATGTGATGCAGGAGTTCCTCTGCATTCTCAATTTCTCCTTTCTTGCATAGCACATCCATGACAACACTGTAAGTTATAACATTTGGTTCAAGGCCTTTGGAAATCATGCACTGCACCATCTGCTTTGCGCTGTCTAGTAGCCCTTTCTTGCACAGCCCATCTATGAGAGTGGTATAGGTCACGACATCAGGTTCAAGCCCTTTAGAAACCATGGAATCTAGTAGTTCATCTGCCTTCTCAATTGCTCCTTCCTTGCACAGTGCATCCATGACAGCACTGTAAGTTACAACATTCGGTTCAAGGCCTTTGGAAATCATGCATTGCAGCATCTGCTTTGCCTTGTCTACTCGCCCTTTCTTGAACAGCCCATTTATGAGTGTGGTATAGGTCACAACGTCAGGTTCAAGTCCTTCAGAAACCATGTAATCTAGTAGTTCCTCTGCCTTGTCAATTTGTCCCATCTTACACAGCCCATTCATAAGAGTGCTATAGGAGAAGAGATCAGGGGTGCAGCCCAGCTTAGGCATTTTATCGAGTACTATGGCTGCAGCTTCATGGATCCGATTATCCTTACAAAGACCCTTTAGTAATGGATTGAAGACACTAGGATTGGCCTCCAGTCCTTCCTTAAGAAACCTTCCGAGTAAAACAAAAGCTAATCTGACCTGATTTAGTCGGGTACAACAGTCAATTAATATATTATATGTGTAGACATTGGGTGAGATCTGTTTAGTTTGGGTCAATCGGTTAAAGAGGGAAAAGATAGTCGCGTAATGGTTGGTTAAGTTGTTCATGCGAACCAGCGCTGTGAAGAGAAGGTTGAAGGGATATTGACGGCACTGGGTCTTTAGCGAGGATGAGGCGGTCGAAGAGGGCAAGTGCTTCTGAGATAGTCATGGTGCCCGACATACTGCGATCTCTTACGAACAATTCCAACCGGCGGGTCGCCATGGCACGGGAATACGGGATTGGCTTTGAAGAGGAGAATGGAAATAGACAGAGAAAGGGAAGGAGAGGAATGGGAGGAATTCTGATAGCGGGATACTGGGATTTGATGGAGTAAAAAGGTTCTACTTGCTCCCATTAGTAGGCTGGGAATTCTGATAGCGGGATATCTGGGTCCATATGCTTGTCGTACGTCTCGTACCATTGGAAAATTATTGGGTTGTTTTTCTTTTATCTTTTGTAATTTGATTTGTTGTTGATATTTGGGAGTCTAACAAATGCATTAAAGTATTATAGCCATGTAATTTTTTGAATTTTTTTAGAAACCATAAAAAAAAAAAAAAATTACCAAACCAACTTAATTGCTTTGGTTTTTACAGAAACTATAAGAATTGAGATACCATTTCGGTCTGAAGTTTTTTTTTTCAGACTAAATTGTCATTTCGATCAGAGGTATTTTCACAAGTTTTACATCAACAGGTACATCATTTTTTTCGAAATCTGTGAAAATGACTCGAACTAAAATGACAATTCGGTTCTTATGGTTTTGTAAAAATCAAAGCAATCAAGTTCGTTTGGTAAAAAAAAAATTATTTATGGTTTCTAAAAAATTCCTAATTTTTTGCCCCGAAGTAGGAAGTTATTCGTCATTACTCATTACCATAGTAACATGATTCGCGTTTTATTTACGAATAAAACGTTTTTTTGGAGGTTTCCGAACCGAACAACAAATAAAACGGTTGACCGAATTTTTACTGATTTATTCGCGAATAAAATGCGAATAAAACAATTTTTACAAATTATTCGCGTTTTATTCGAAAAATTCGTCGTTCCGTATAAATTCGTTCTTCCGTAGTCCGTGCATTGTGGGTGAAATTCATCGCGTGGCAGGACCCCACCACGTGGGTGAATCTGAGGCACAGTTTTTGAATTTTGAAAGGCATAAGCAGACCCCACCACGTGGTGACCATCTTGATTTAAATCAAATCTTTAATCAACTAATTTTCATACAGAAGATTTTGAATGCGAAAGAAAAGAAAATAATATTATATGTATATTCTAAATTCTTAGGCACTTCTCAAACTTTTTTTTCTCCAAATTTTATTAAAAAAGTTGAAAAATTAAAAAATTAAAATAAGTACATATACTTTTTATTTTTATTTTTTTATTTTTTTTGCTTTCTTGTGAGACCAAATCATTCTCAAATTATACCTGAATTTTTCCGAATCTCAAATTTTTAACTCCACCAAACCGAATCCAAATAATTAATTTGTCAATATCCTCTGTTACCATTTCGTCGACTATAAAAAAAGTCATTGGGAAACACCTAACGTGGAAACCAACTCTCGCTGTTCTCCAAATTGGAGAACAGGACCCTGTTATTCCGATCTGAACCGTTCACAGTTTTTCATATCCGAATCTCGATAAAGGTGAATGGCTGGGATCAGAATAACAGGGTCCTGTTCTCCCTTTCGAGAACAGCGGAGTCGGACTCCCCTAACGTGACTCTAGTTCCGGTCATTCCATGGGTGGACCCGGTGCATTGACAATCTCTTGGGTGGCATTCAATATACTCTGTATATTGCAGCATATTGTTCTAACATTGCAATTGTATTTCAAATTTCCAGTCGTTCTCAGCTTTTGCACCAATTGTGAATCCCATAAATTGTCCTTGGGGTAGAAGGCCTTTAAAACTATTTGGGGGCAACAAATCAGACTGGGAGGTTATGCTTTATTACATTTGTAAAAAAATTGGCCACCTTTTACCAGTGTGGTTCTTAACCCAGCTTTGCTCATGTGTGATTAAAACCTATTAAACCTAATTAAACCACAATTGAGTCTCATTGGTGCACAAGTCGCTGATTCAATTTTATGCACAGAGTGTACTACAAATCAATTCTATCTCAATGTACTCTAATAGAGAATTCAAAAACTGACCATCAAGCTTGTACAGTATACTGACCAGTACATGCTGGTACTAGACCATATTAAAAACAGTACTGCAATTTTGTGCATTTTAAACTGTAACTGAGTTCTTTTTTATTCTTTCAATCAGGAATATGATGCTACTTGCCTGATTTCAAAGTTCAACAAAATCTCAGCTCCAATCCTCATTGATCAGTTACTTTATGAAATACCAAATAAGCACAATTACAAGCCACATTGAAAAATAAAATAAAATAAAAGATCTTGTGATTGTTCAAATGCATAACAGATGTTGTTTAACTTGTATAACCTTTGAAATTTACATTTGTCAAGGGGATGATAACAATTTCTTAAAGAACCAGCCGCAACCACATAAATTGAGACATGTAAGAGTGCAGTCTGAACCGTTGATTCTTCGCTTGCAACCGGTTGACGATCACTCCTATTATTTCATTGCTAGCTTAATTGATGACCACAATTCTCACCATGCCAATGCCATTGCTTGAAAAATTTTCTTTGCAAAAATAAATATACGAAAGAAATGAGCCTTACTTTCTGTTATGTGATTATGAGAGTAGTTGACAGTAATACCAGTATTAGGTCTTTGTTTCCCTAATGAGTGAGAAAGGGACTGTGGTCTTGCTAAATCATATGTTAGCCTGTGGATAGGTTAATTGATGAAGCCATATCATGGCAGTCTTTTTAATCAAATGATTCAAGTCTAACAAAAAGGTTCATAGGTGAGTTGTTAAGCATGGATTTATTTATCAAATTTGTGAAGAAGTAAATGTATTATGCTTCATAATTATCAAAATCGTTGAAATACTTGCCACTGAAAGCTCTATTATTTGGATTTCATCTCATACAGTGAAAAGAGAAAACCTATACTCTAATTGTTACCAGTCTGCAGGGGCAAAATGGTAATTTGGTCTGCACTGACTTAGCAAGTCTGATCTAGCATAATGGCACCAATACATTGTTTGTAATGTGCTAACAATCCATGTTTTCTAGCAATTAAAGAAAAAATATGTTGCTAACCTTTCCATTGTTTGCTAGAAAACATGGATGTTAGCACATTACAAACAGTTATTAAAAAAAAAATGTACAAATCTTACACGGTTCTTAAAGAATAATGTTGAGTATTTGTATATAGTAATTTGGGGTCAATTATATACTATTTTTCTTTTAAATTTATATACCTAATAATCAATGGAAAGGTGGCTGTAAGCACACAGCCTGATCGTGTAGTACCAGGGTCATTCACAAGGACTAATCTAAACTAATTCAAGAATGTGCAATTAAAGTAAATTAAGGGGGGCGGGTTTGTTGCAATTATTCTAATGTTGGGTTCAAATCCCAAATGTGTTGTTGTAAGAAATACTCTAATGCTCTATTTGACTAATTTGCAAAATATATAATTATCGAATTTAACAATTTTCTTGAGTTGATATATTTGTTGGTTCCTAAGATTCAGAATTGCAACATGATTGTTGTTCTTTCTTTTGTCTTTGAGATATTTGACTGCACCATTGTTCCGATGAATGCTAAGATATCAAAATCAATGTCTACTCCTCACAAACTTTCTAAAAAGTAATCATTTGCTAAAATCAGATACTCGAGCGTTGAGATAAGCTAGTTTGAAATCCTTTTATTAAAGGTCATCTATAAGAGCTTTTTAACTCTCTACAAAATCGGACAAAGTGGAAGTAGCAGTTGATAAGTAATATTCAATGCCCTTTTAGTTTTTTGGAAGAATTTTTTATTTCTGAGCTTTTTCTCAGGATAATTTATGTGTATTTTGACTTTATGATGAAAGTCTCGCTACACTGAACTTTGATGAGGGAGCTACTTTGGTAAACAATCGATTTTATATTTGTCGTGTAGTCAACATTTGATATTACAACTCATAAACGTTTATAAAAGAACTTATTTATCTAGAGTGATTATGTGATGCAAATTTTTGTAATTTAAGGTAAAAAATAATCTATAAAAAAAAGATGAATTATCTATATAAAGATATTTAAACATATGTAGTAGACAATCTGTACAGAAGAAAAAAGACAACTCAAGTCTCATATTTTTGTCTATTCTGAAGAAAGCATTTTCTTGATTTGAGCAATTTTGTAATTGCTCTTCTTATTTGTCTTGCTTACATTGTTAATTTTCCTCTTCTAATTTTAGAAGCTCTATTTACTTCTGTTACATTTATTTTATTGCATCACATTCTCATTTTTTTTTTCTACATTACATAATGTGGATTATGTGCTCGATCTAATTACCTAATATGTTATTTATATTTATGACTTCTATCATTATTCATAATATCATCATACAAATAGTTTAGAACGGAATTATGAATTATCTATATGTTGTTTATAACATTCATATATAAACTTTCTATATACTTTACCCTCTGCCTCCAAAGCAAATGCCAAAACAACGCGAGGCTCCCTCCTAGTAGAAGTTTAATTCAGAAACCTATTTACTAGATTTCATTGACCGACTCAAAGAGACTAAGCTTCTTTGGATGTGTACCGGCTCAAAGAGACAGTTTCGGACTGCACAAAGCCAGTACTATACCGAGCTTCTTTGGATGTGTACCGACTCACTAAGGTCCTGTTCGGCACAAGAAAATGGGCATGGGAACATAAAAAAGTTGAACTGAATTGTACTGTTCACGTGGGAAAAAAAAAAATTCACTCAGAATGAATTTTTTTTTCCCACATGAACAGTAACAGTGTCCAAACAGAGCCTAAATGACCTCACCCAAAATTAAGATTTGTCAGGCTTCTCCAAAGCACATTTGTTATCGTCAATTTTAAACTGTGATTGCGTGCTCCTGTGTTCATTTTGAATTTTATTATGTCTGATTGGACTGCTACTTGTCCTTTGGTACTAGCCTTGTAGAAAAATAAAATAGAATAGGGACAAATAAGCCTCAGAGCCCTTAACGGGTTTTATTACCCTTAACGGGTTTTGTTCATCATAGGCTAAATAAGTAATAAAGGGAGCAACTAAATATGGATATAAAGTTACTCAACCTTTATTTCTTATTATAGAAAGTTACCGTTTATTTTTCCAACAGCTAGTTTTTCATTCTTTCAGCTATATAAAGCTCACTGTATCACAACTCATAATATGATAATATATTCTTTCTGTTCACTGATTCACATTTCCGATTCACTGTTTCATCATAAAAATCAACATGGTATCAGAGCGGGAATGAAATCCTGACTCAAAAAACAAGAATCATCAGCAGCAGTACCAGCAACTGCAAATCTCACTACCAGCACACCAGGAGTGCCAGCAAAGAAAGAACAGTACCAGCATACCAGCATACCAGCATACCAGTAACACTTCTCTTTACCAGAAAAAGCCAGAAAAACCAAAATGGCACAGAATCACGAAAAACTCACAGGGGTAGTGCTCAATGGTAAAATTACCATGTATGGGCAAGGCAAGTCAAGTTTGCCTTAAGCGGCCGAGAAAAAAAGCAATCACATCAACAAAGATCACACAATCCCCAAATTATCAGAACCCCCAACTGAATCAGAAAAAAAGGAGTTAGCAAAATGGCAAACCAGCGATCACACTGTCATTACGTGGCTCCTCGCAACCATGGAACCAAAGGTATCCGATTTACTTTCTTACAAAGACAGCGCCTTAGAAATCTGGCAAAGGGCCGAACAACTATATGGCCACAGAAAAAATTACTCCCATATTTATCAAATCCAAAGAGATTACCAACAAGCAAAACAACAACAAGGCCAAACAGCTATGGAATTATACGGTTACCTTCAAAAGAAAAGGGATGAACTGAGGGTTTATCGGCCCCCCCACCTCTGACCTTGCTGAAATCCAAA
Organism: Carex kokanica; assembly: GCA_025461125.1. Taxonomy (NCBI): domain Eukaryota; kingdom Viridiplantae; phylum Streptophyta; class Magnoliopsida; order Poales; family Cyperaceae; genus Carex; species Carex kokanica. The sequence goes on from JAJGRX010001417.1 coordinate 8,067, forward strand.
AACGAGAAGAACAAGATGCAATATTTCAGTTCTTAGCAAGCCTCGATTCCAGCTATGAGGCTGTGCGATCACAAATACTATTGCTTGCCAAGTTACCTTCCTCAGACGAGGTAGCGGCAATGATAGACAGAGAAGAGACAAGGAGGACAGTCATGGGACCACAACCTCCTGAAATGTCCGAAACCAAAGCATTCGCAGCCATGACTAGACCTAACCCTAGTTATCGGCCGGAGGTGAGAGGAGACCAAGCCGGTCTCAAATGCGATCACTGCAGGAGAGAAGGTCATCGCAAGGACCAGTGCTGGTTCCTCAACCCTCACCTCCGACCTAAGTGGCACAAGAAAGGCGGAGCTGGCGATCGAAAAGGGGAAAGGGCTGGCTGGGAGCGAGACAGGGGCGGAAAAGAAGAAGGCGAAAGGAAAGGGTCAGGATTTCTGGCGGATGGGAGAAAAGAATCTGAACCGTCCATGGCTTTAAATCCGAAAGACGCCTCCTCTTCTTCCTCTCAGGATCCCATGCGGCAGCTCCTCCAACAGCTCACTGTGATGCTAAATCAAAAGAAGAAAAACAGAAGAACACTGGTATGATCTGTGTTGCAAATTTATCATTTTTTTCAAATAAATTTAGATGGATATTGGATTCAGGTGCAACAGATCATATGACCAGAAATATAAATTTATTGACCAATTTTAAAAAATACGAAACCAAAAAATTCGTTACGGTTGCAAATGGTGAGAAAATGGAAATTCTTGGAGAGGGTGAAGTAACTATATTCTCAAAATTAATTCAAAATGTCTTGTACTTAAAGGATTGCTCATCAAATCTATTATCCATTAGTAAAATCACAAATGAGTTAAATTGTGAACTCATTTTTTTAACAAACAATGTGATTTTTCAGGATCGGATAACCAAGATTATGATTGGTGAAGGATTTCTAGAAAATGGGCTTTATTTTTTGAATGAAGAAAAATTCAATTTCAACACTACCAAAAATGAAGAATTAAGCACACTATGGCATAGAAGAATTGGACATCCTTCCGACAAGATTTTAAAGAGTCTTTTTAATTTTTCTAAATTAGATAATAGTAGTTGCGAAATTTGTAAGTTAGGAAAACATATTAGATTGCCTTTTAAATTATCAAATTGTAAAAGTGAGAAACCTTTTGATTTGGTTCACTCGGATGTATGGGGACCCGCCCCAATTAATTCTTTTAATGGATACAAATATTTTGTTATATTTATCGATGATTTTTCTAAAACAACTTGGTTATATTTATTAAAAGATAAAAGTGAAGTATTTTCACAATTCTTTGATTTTTATAACTTCATAGAAAATCAATACAAAGCTAAAATCAAATATTTAGATCCGATAATGGAACGGAATTTGTAAATCAAAAATTCTCAAATTTCTTTCAAGAAAAAGGAATTTTACATCAAACAACATGTGTCTATACACCTCAACAAAATGGTGTATCCGAAAGAAAAAATAGGCATTTACTTGAAATGACCCGAGTACTTCTATTTCAAAACAATGTTCCAAAATCTTATTGGTCGGATGCCGTTCTTACCGCTACATATTTAATAAATATATTGCCAAGTGTTAATTTAGATTATAAAAGCCCATTAGAAATTCTTTACCAAAGAAAACTCAACATTGAGCATTTAAAAATTTTCGGGTGTACTTGTTATGTACACAAAAATAACAAGCAAGACAAATTGGATTATACCTCAATTAAGGCTATTTTTTTGGGATATTCATCACAAAAGAAGGGATATAAATGTTATGACCCTAAAAATAAAAAATTATATATTTCTAGGGATGTAACATTTATAGAAAAAGAGCCATATTACAAAGAAACAAATTATGAGAATTTTTTGAGAGAACCCTCCAAGGAAATTACATTACCAATTGCAATAGAAAATTCTAGACCAACATTCCTCGAAAATGAGAATGAAATTGAAAATGAAATTGAGAATGAGGAAAACATAGAAGAAAATTCCGAAAATGAAGAGAGTCATGATATTGAAGAAGCACCATTAAGAAGGTCGATTCGAACTACACAACCTTCAACAAGGCTTAGGGATTTTATAACCTACAAGGTACAATATCCTATACAAGATTTTATTACATATGACAATGTTTCTTCCAACCATAGAGCATTCTTGACCTCAATTGAAAAAGAACAAGAACCAAACAATTATGAAGAGGCCATGAAAATTCCCAAATGGAACAAAGCCATGAAAGAAGAATTAGGTGCTCTTGAAAAAAATGACACTTGGGTAATAGTTCAATTACCAAAAAATAAAAAATTAGTAGGTTGTAAATGGGTATATAAAATTAAGTACAATAGTGATGGTACGGTAGAACGGTATAAGGCTCGGTTAGTTGCCAAAGGATACACCCAAACCTACGGTCTAGACTACTATGAAACATTCGCCCCGGTTGCAAAAATGAATACCGTAAGAATATTATTTTCTATTGCGGTAAACCAAAATTGGAAATTATACCAAATGGACGTAAAAAATGCATTTCTTCAAGGGACACTTGAAGAAGAGGTATATATGTCATTACCACCCGGTTATGAAAAAGACCCAAAACATACACTAGCTTGCAAATTGAAGAAGTCAATTTATGGGTTGAAGCAATCTCCGAGGGCATGGTATGAAAAATTAAGCTCTCATTTAATATCTTGCAATTTTAAAATTAGTAGTGCCGATCACTCATTATTTGTAAAAATTGAGAGAGAAAATACTACAATCATTCTAGTGTATGTAGATGATATTATCATCACCGGAAACAACCAAGAACATATTAAGACAATAAAAACCCAACTAAAGGAAAAGTTTGACATTAAGGATTTAGGCTACTTAAAATATTTCTTAGGCATTGAAATTGCATATTCAAATCAAAGCTTATTTATTTCTCAACGAAAATACACCTTAGACTTGTTGGAAGAAACCGGTAAACTAGGTTGTAAACCGGCCTCAACACCAATAGATGGCAAAAATAAATTAAATAGTGAAGATGGTGAACCATTAGATAATATAAATCAATTCCAAAGACTTGTAGGAAAATTAATATACCTAACGGTAACTAGACCGGATATCTCTTTTTCGGTAAGCCAAATTAGTAAATTTATGCATGCCCCTAGAACACCACACTTAGATGCAATAAATAAAATTCTAAGATATTTAAAAGGAACTCCCGGAAAAGGAATTTGTATGAAAAATAACAAGTCTAATGATGTGTGTGGCTATTCCGATGCAGATTGGGCCGGAAGCTTCGATAGAAAATCGACAACCGGCTTTTGCACATTTGTAGGCGGAAACTTAGTCACATGGAAAAGCAAGAAACAAAATGTTGTGGCACGATCAAGCGCCGAGGCGGAATATCGAGCCATGGCATCTACCGCAAGCGAATTAACTTGGATAAAACAACTCCTTTCGGATTGTGGAATCAAAATTCAAGTGTCAATGCAAATGTTTTGTGACAATCAATCGGCCCGACATATAGCATCCAACCCGGTGTTTCATGAGAGAACTAAACATATCGAGGTGGATTGTCATTTTATTAGAGAGAAGATTCAATCAAAAGAAATTGAGACTCCGTTTGTAAGAAGTGAAGATCAATTAGCGGATGTCTTCACCAAGGGTTTAGACCCAAAACCATTTGAAGCAAATATAAGCAAGTTAGGGTTACGCAACATCTTCACGCCTAACTTGAGGGGGAGTGTAGAAAAATAAAATAGAATAGGGACAAATAAGCCTCAGAGCCCTTAACGGGTTTTATTACCCTTAACGGGTTTTGTTCATCATAGGCTAAATAAGTAATAAAGGGAGCAACTAAATATGGATATAAAGTTACTCAACCTTTATTTCTTATTATAGAAAGTTACCGTTTATTTTTCCAACAGCTAGTTTTTCATTCTTTCAGCTATATAAAGCTCACTGTATCACAACTCATAATATGATAATATATTCTTTCTGTTCACTGATTCACATTTCCGATTCACTGTTTCATCATAAAAATCAACAAGCCTTGAAACAGTTCTGGGACTGGTATCAATTTATTTTTCCATGAAACATCTACCCCTTTTAGTGCGGACAGTTTCTTTAAGTTTTTTTAGATGCGTTTTGTTATAATGAAAATTTTGAATAATTAGTTAACTGTAAATCATAAATTATGACAAAATAAAAATATAATTTAAACACATAATTAAAATTTTCAATGATTCTAAAACTTTAAATTTAAAATAAAAACTTACTTGGCAAAATTTGAATAAAAGAAGTTGAGAACGTCCAAAACAAGATTAGTTAATTACTAATAAATCATAATCGTGCCAAATTAAAATTTAACGTAATAGATAAATCAAAATTTCTCAATAAATGAAAAAAAAATCAAATTATGTTTTCATAGGATTCGAAACTGAAAATTCAAAGGAGATTGAGTTTACATTAACAATTGAGTTATAATAAAGAAACAAAACCAACTCGCCACTCAAAAAGCCACACACCAGCAGCTTCACCCTCTTCCCCTCCTTTCTCTAATTCCCCCTCTTACCCGTACTGATTTTTGTATTAATTGAAAATAAAAATAAAAAATATGGTCGTCATAAGGTGGCATTTTGGTTGGAAATCGAAATATAGGTGAAACAGAATCATTTATCCCACTACTTTATTTTTATGATTAATCTGAGAAATATAACTGTTTGTTTTGATTCGTATTAAGACTTATTTTAATAAATCAAGAGAGATCAAAATTCTAAATTATGAACAACATCCACATTCTAAACTTAACCATTATCTAGAGCATGATACCCAATCAAACTAAAGGAATTAAAATTAAAATTGAGGTTTGGATTCTATCATATCAAACACCATAAAACACATTTTAAGTATTTAAATTCTCACACATCAAACATCTCTATATGGAATTCAGGAACTTAATTAAGGGAATAAGGAAATACATACAGCACAAATTCGACCGTATTAATAACACATAAATAAAACATAAATCAATACGTAAATTAATTAATAAGCAAACCCAAATCTCATGAAGTACTCTCTCTATCATCGTCTAAAATGGAAGTCATAGCAACAATAAATGCGTAATCCATATTAGTATAAATCGTCAAGGCATATGCATCCTGCTCAAGTATCCTGGTCATCAGATTTTCCCTAACATTCATCTGAACCGTACAAATTAATCACATTCAAAATCAGATGAATTTTGTTTAATTTTGAGAAAAAAAAAAATATGATATTGCCAATGCAGCCCCTACTGGATTTGTACAGAGTACTGATACAGGGATACTGGTATTGGGGTCAATACAGATACAGGGATACTGGTATTGGGGCCAATACAAACTGGTAATGATATTGTATAATTAACATGTATGATTGATCAGAAAGCAAGATATATGTACCTGTGCAATAACTCTGTCAGTGTTTCCGAGATAGAAGTTCATTTGCATACTGTTATTGCCCCTCTTGACCTTGAAATCGCAAGTTTCCTCGCTCTTGTTGCCGGACAAAAACACGTGGAATTCAGGTAAGTTTTGGATTATTCTTGGTGTTTTAACGGTGCAGATCAAGTTGTCTTGGTTTGTGCTGTCCCCTCTGAACATGTTCCATCTACAGTGTACACTTCTCAGCTGCTCAATTAATAACAGTTAGTTAATTAATTTGGTAAATATTTTTTTTTCATCTCAAGAGTAAAAGTTGGAGTTTAAGCTATCTAGCTATTTAATATTTGCAAAAGATTTCCATACAGATTTCGAATCTACGACCATCTACACGAAAGACATTATTTTTGACACCAGATTAAAGGCTAAAAAAATCAATTTTTTTATATGACAAAGAAAAAGAGCAAAAGAATAGACATACCTTTTGTTGGATGGTAACGATGCGTACATCGTTTACATCGCAAAGCCAACGCTTGTCATGGAGGCCGAGGAGGCGGCCCTTCAGCTTGAGCATCATGTTGCCATTTGTATCTGTCACGGAAGCGGTGGCGTTATCTAGAGTAATCAACTTTTCTACCACTTTTAACTCAACATCGTACGGCACGCAATACTGAGGTCCGATCACCTCCAGCGGCGTTTCCAGCCCCATGATTTTAGGTGCCGGGGCCGGTGCTGGTGGAGCCACGATCGGTATTGCAGCCATATTTTCTTCTTCTTTTTTTTCCCTCCTCGATCGATCTCTTCTTCTTCTTCGGGTTGATATTGCCGAGGCGGTTTCAATATATATGTGTGTGTGTGTCTATGTAAGGTCATTTGTGCAGATTAAATTGGAAATTAATTTGAATTTTGATGGTGGCGCTGCAATGTCGCTAGGTGCATGGCTGCATGCCTATGAATTGAAACATAACTATTATTAGATTAACACTTATATCCATGAGTGGACCAATATTAATTTGGTCAAATCAGCATCAGAACGGAGAACTCACCCCAACCCCCCCCCCCCCCCCCAAGTCTTAGCTGACGCATAAAATATCTTTAAATTTTAATATTTAAAAAAAATCTACGTCCGACTTTTGAAACAACAACCTCTTATATAAAAAGATAATATTTTTATTAATACATGTCCAAAAGATAGAACCAAGTATTGTTTTCCCCAAATTCTGGTATACTAATCACATGATGGTACATGTCCACTTTTTATTAGTGTAGCTTTTTTTTTGAAAGAAATGGAAGGGTCAAGTCTCCCAATTTAATTTACTGTGACACGAGAGTCGTATGTTACAAAAGTTTTTTGTAAGAAGAAGAAACAGCAACAAAAAATTCTGTGAAGAAAAGGAAACAAAGCTAAAAGAAAGAAATGTGAAATCCCAGTATTTCCTGAGTTAATCGGAAACCAGCTCCTGTATTCATTTTGTATCTCTTCTTGAATCATGGTGATCGATCGTACGTAGCACATTTATCAGTGAAAATCCTTTTACACCTTTCTTCCCATAGCACGAAGCATAACCGGTTAAGCAATAGACCAACAGTGCATTCCTCAAATAAATGGTGTACATTGTACTGTTTCAGCTGCATTTCTACATTTTTTTTTTTTTTTTTGATAAAAGTGGTATATACCACCGATTTCATTGAGAAACGAAACCTACCGAGTTTTATCAGACGTGGTACCAAACCTCTGGTACCTATCTGCCATATCTCAAAACATAGCAATTAGTACATCATATGCCAGCACATATCCTATTACATTATGAAGCTAGAAAAGCTAAACAATTTGCAACAGAAAATCATCAGCTAACAATATAGACAAGATATAGCTAAATGTCAAAATCAGCGAGGTGGTTTATCGATAAACTCTCATCATCATTCTAATGCTCTATACCACTTGTTCCAGCTACCCTCTCCTCCTGCATTAGAAAAAATTTCAAACAAAATAGGCAATTGCATCACATTAGTAGGTAGAACTAAGGATAATGTAAAAAGAGTACTCCGTCCTTTGGATCTCACCCAAAATTGTGCTAAAGAAATAATTTGAGATCTTGTGGATCTAAGAGCTGCATTTCTACATAGGTAGCAAAAATGTTGAAAATCAAGGATGGAGCCTGACTTTCAAGGTATAGGAGGTTAATTATATAAAATTTTCATATATTTGTGTATGGAATCAATTTTACGGTATCCATAGTATTTTACAATAAACTATATTAAAAATTATGTACAAGTAGAATTTTTTTTTAAATAAATAAAAGTTAATTGATCTCATTCACTATTAAGTTATCGGCAATAAGTATCTTTGTTTTTTAGCATAAGCCATGTGAAGACCGGTTTTATTAACGTAGTTAAGGCGTTTTATTAGCCAATTGTCCAAATTGCACCATCTCTCTTTGGTCATTTTTGCTGCTTGTGGCTTGTTGATAAACATATCCACTCCTCCGCAATTGTCTTCACAAACACTCTAGGCTATGTTTGGATGACACAAGAATAACAAGAATAGAGGTTATTCTATAATAAAAGCTATTCGGAATAGCAATGTGCATTCAAACAATATTTTTGCTATTCAGAATATCTAGAATAGCTAGAATAGCTGCTATTCTCTATTCCTTGTAAATGTTGGAATAGCTACTATTCGGAAATGTAAAATGAAAGGAAAAAATGTTTCTTTTTTTATTTCTGTCAACACAATTCCCAAATAACAAATTTGATACCACTTTAACACTATTATTTATTGGTTACAACTATTCACTATTCCACAAATACAATCCAAACAATATTTTTACTAATCCGAATAGCACCATTTTCACACTAATCTGAAAATCACTATTTTTTCTCTATTCTCATTTACTATTCTAAAATTTCGTTATTCTAGCTATTATAACTCTCATCCAAACGTACCCTAAATGTATGAATGTTTAAATTTTTATTGTGGGCATCTCCATCGTGTATCTTTCGCCAATGCAAATTTTATTGCGCGCATGTAAATTTTGATAATCGTACAAGTGTCATACTAGTTTGACTTAATAAATGTATATATTTTACTATCAAAAACATTTTTTTTATTTTTCCATGAATTGAGAAAAAAAAAAAAAAACAGCGTGTTTGAACTCGTACAGATTCATTTTGATTATTTTTGCTTTTCACAACAAACACAAAAAGAGCTCGTATTTTATGAATTAATACCTTGACTATAGTTTAGAAACAAAAGATTTTTAAAAAAATTAAAATAATAGAGAGAAGGAAACAAAAGTGCAAGAAAGTTTGATTCAAAGGAAAGGATACTTTTGAGCTACTTCACATGTACCAAATCCATCTACCGGTCGTACACATATAAAATACATTCAACACCGTAAAGTAGCCTATGTACCTTCATCTTTGTTTATTTAATTTCAGTATATAATTTAGTTGTTCCACGCTTTATTTAGCTTGGGGGGGGGGGGGGGGGGGGGGGGGGGGGGGTGCTCGTTTAAATAGTGAAGAAAAAAAATGTGTTGCAACGATATTTCTGTAATTGTAAACCAAGTTTATGATTTTTTTTTTGAGAATGTATTGCACTTTTATATCTCTAGTTCATATTGTTCATGCTTTTAGGGGGGGGGAAAGAGTGAGGCTACGGTACTATGCATAGCACGGATTCGTCCGTGCTACGGCTCAATATTTGAGTTTTCAAAATTCTAACGGTCGATCCGAACCGTTCAACATGATTTCCACATGAATATGTACTTGCAGACCAAATTTTATATGTTTTGAATTTTTTAACTATTTTTTTAGATAGGTAGAAAATCACATTTTATGCAAGGCAAAAGTACCGTAGCCTCACTCAAAAAAAAAAATTAACAAAAGAAAATCACATTTTATGCAAGGCAAAAGTGGAACTTGTCAATTTCGGAAAAAAAAAAAAAATTGTGCTGGTAAATAAAACATGAACTAATTGATTAATTTAATTAATTGTACTTAATAAGCCACTGAAGAGGAGCGTTTTTGTGGGACCGGCGCCCAGAAAATGTGCACCTTTACAGTTTGTACAGGAACAATACAATACCAACAAAAAGTAGCCGTTGGACCGCCTCCTAAGTCCTAACCCCCAAAATTTAAGTAGAAACATTTTCGCTTATACCCTTACAAATATAAGTAATATGAAAGACCCCTTGTAAAATAGACAATATCTCATGAACGCCATTAAAAAATGACACTGAACCAAATTCAGGGCGTACTTAGATTATTCCTATTTACAAGGGTACAAGAGACATTTTTTAAGAAATTAAAAAGGAACCTTTTTAAACACCGACCAATGGATCTCCCATCTACAAGAAATCCTCTCTACTTCTTCATTCCCCATTCTCTATTTATTCCTTGCTTCTCTCTTCTAACATCTCTCTCTCAACACACACACACACACACACACACAATGTCCTGTATAGAACCCACCTTAACAACTCCATTGCTTTCCAGGTTCCCAAACCAAACAGACTATTCTGACCAAGACCCGCAAACCATTACCCGACCCGAAACATTGCCCAAACCCAACAAACTCCTAATCCCCATTCCTCCCAGTCCCAACACCCAAACTCGTTACAAATGCCTCGCTACCATCCATGACAATGCGGGCCCCATCTCCAGTCTCACACTCTGTGGCGAATTCCTCTTCTCAGCCTCAAGCACCAAAGACATAACGGTCTGGCAGCATCCCGACTTGCGCCAATTCGCAAAGTTCGGGCATGGTGAGGGATCCGTTAAGGCGCTTGTTGCTGTAGGCAACCGCGTGTTTTCGGCACATCAGGACGGGAAGGTTCGCGTGTGGAAGGTGTCTACGCGGTCAGAGAATGTGTTTAGGTTGGTCGCGAGTTTACCGACCACACGGGATTATTTAGGCCGGTGTCTGAAACAAAGCAACTATGTGCAGACGCGAAGGAACCATAGGAGGTTGTGGATTGAGCATGGAGATAGCATTTCCTGCCTTGCGGTGCATGGAGATGTGGTGTACTCCGGGTCTTGGGATAGAACCCTTAAGGTTTGTTCCATTCATCCAATTTTCTTGTTGGGCAAAGAATTCATGATTACAAATTGGAGGTGGTTAAAAAAAATTGCCAATTTATGGGAAGCATTAACTTAAAAATGTAAAATGTCAATTTACTGAATTAATCCCTTCTGTCAAATTGACCTTTTGATTCAACCTGATTTGGCATCTCTATGGGGAAGCCTAATGCATGGGTCAATTTGGTCAATTAGTATATTAAAATATTTTTATACTATGCCAGGTATGGCGTATGTCAGACCTCAAGTGTTTGGAATCGATACGGGCCCATGACGATGCGATCAATGCAATAGCTGTACATGATGGCATGGTCTATACCGCATCAGCCGATGGCAAGATAAAGGCATGGGACAAAAGAAATGAAATGAAAAATTCACATTGCCTCCTGAATACTTTAGTGGCACGGAGTAACATGTCGTGGAATGCAATTGCGACATGTGTCGGCACAGGAATTGTCTATGCCGCGGGGTCCGATGGTCACGTGGCCGTGTGGCAGTGCGATTTGGAGAAGGAAAAGAGGGTTTGGAGGCTGATTTGTGATGTGAAAGCTCATGACATGGCTGTGCTTAGTTTGTGTGTGGTGAGTGAGTTGGTGTTTAGCGGGTCGGGTGATCGGAGCATCGGTGTGTGGAAAAGAAAGAACGGAGGTGAACTGGTGAAATTAGGGTTTCTAAAGGGCCATGAGGGGCCTGTGAGGTGCCTCCAAGCTTCTTGGTATAGAACTGGGAGAGGCTATGTGGTGTATAGTGGGGGGCTGGATAGGAGTCTCAGAGTTTGGTGGGTGCCCCAAGAGGAAAATTTAGGGGTGAAATAGGGGATTGTTATTATATGTCAATTAACACGGTCTTTGAATTTTTTTTGTTTTTGAAGAAATCTTTGAATTCTTTTTATTTGTGTGGGTAGAAATGTAGAATAGGGTTTTTTTTTCTTCTTCTTGGATTTTACAGGGATAAAATTTGTGATTTATTTATTTGATTGACTTGGCTTATTTGTAAATTATGGGTAATTTAAGGTGATTTTATAATGAAAAAATCTTTGTATTTTAACCCGTTACTGGTTCTTGTGTTCTTTTTTGGGACAAAAACTGGAATTAAATGGGTTGATTGTCCCTAATATTGTATTATGGGCCAAGCGACTCTTGAACTTAATTTAAAGGCCCAATTCTTTGGTACCTCACTGCAATTGTACAATATTTTCGCTGGTATTTCACAGGCACTGTAGCCTGTCATGGACCGAATGATTTTTAATTTTGTCGTACTTGTTTAAATCTGTGCCAAGAGATGTATGCATGCACAAATTAAACCGTGTGACAGCTCAACAGTTGTCTTAAATGAAATATACAGATCTACATCGATATTATAGACAAAATATACATCAACACAATATACAGGTGTTGATAGATAATAGAAAAATATACATTTTAAGATGCATGAAAAAATCTTATAAAATGATTATAAGGAGATGAGTTCACAACAAGTACCAAAGATACACACTAAAAACGCACAATATAAAACAAAACGCCATGAGAGAAAAAGAAAAAGAAAAAAAAAAAGGAAAACTAATAATCAAGTATTACTGCCTTATTACGGTGTTAATGACAGAAGCAGCTTTGAATTGGAACAAGCAGCTTTCAATGAGAAGTAAACACAACAAAAATAGAAGAGAACTTGGCCTAAAGAAAGTACAAAGAGGAACCCAATTGTAACACCAAATTGCTTTAAAAAATCATCTGATTTATCAGCCTTCTACTGGTGTCTTTTCTTCCTCCTCAGACAAGAAATCTTGCCTAAAAATAAAAATTTAACCAAAGTTTACTTACCAAGAAGTCAAAAAATTAAAAATTAGAAATCGATGATGGAAAAACTGAAATAAGATAAAAGAAAAAACAACAGTATTAAACTTACTGTATCTTTCTACTGAGTTGATAAATGCCGGTACATGCCATGGCTACATTAACACTGAAAAGATTCCAGTTTTTCTGCAAAAGAAGAACAAATTACTTAGCAATTATAGTGGCACTACACAAATAATCACAAGTTGTCATATGAACAAATTGTTTTGCAATTATAGTTCAAATATTCGTGCTACCATACTTTTATACCACACAAGTAAAAATTCAAACGGTGACACATTGAGTGCGGTAATACTTTTGCAAACTTATTTTTCCTTCACTATTACCACAGGTCCAAGCATTCAAAATTGCATCCAATGGTTACTCTTGCAAATAATGATGAGCAATTTAAACATATAGCATAAGCACCTAAATCACGCAACTATCGACTCCTATTCAACCAAAGATATTTTAGTATAAATCTGGAGCCAAGTATCTTAAAAACCATTTGATGAATTTTTGTTTTTTAAATTGCATGGGAAAACAAGCAGCCCTATAATTCCCTAATGAAATTATTCCAAGGAGAAAAGGCTCATTAAATCGGGGGCAAAAAGGTCAATATTTACCAAGGTGTACCTTTTCCATCAGTTGCTCTAATGATTGGATCATACATAATTAATTCAAGGAAGTTTAGCAAGTCTGAGAAAATATTGGTGTTCTTTGCAAATATATGAAATTTCAGATGTTCTTAGCAAATTCCAATATAGAAAGAGGCAAAAATGCAAATGAAAAAAAGAAAAAGAAGAAGAAGTAGATCATAGTAAATACCGGGGTAACGACCAAGCTATAACGAGACCAGATAACTCCAGTGGCAGTAACAGCTGCACACCGAAATAATACACGTCATCACAAAATATGTACTGGTAGAAACCAGGTTGCATTTCCCATGTCAATCCACTACCAAGATAAAATTATTTAAATTTTTTTTTTTTCATTTTGTGAATCTGTAGCACCTACAAAGTACCTCTTTACCTACCAAGATAAGTATTATCATTTCCTTTTATGTGCATTTCATTTACTATGTACTGGTAGAAATTGCTATTACTCAACAGTAGCATTCTGACACCCCCATATCAAATTATACATAAAGCTTACAAAATTTAATGGCTTTTTGCAAACTAGACCAAACATTTTGCTGTGCTTAGAAATAAGACCCAATATTTCTCATATTTGCAACCAGCAACTAATCTCATATGTAAAGATAAACAGTACTATTAGTTCTCATGATTAAACCAGTATTATGTTATTTGAAGGTTGCTCCTCATAAAAGCAAACCAAAAGTTTCAGCTATTGTTAAAAAGTTCATATAAACAAGTTAATTACTATACCATTTGATAAATATGGAAAATGGTAGGGACGAGAGGCTAGATCAGTTTTGCTTGAATCAATCAAGGATCTAAGATAACTGTTTGGTGCTACTCTCAAAAAATGAAGAAAAGTTGGGGTTTTCTGCATATAAAACTATACCAGGCACAATCTGGAAATATTGACTTATACATACCGATTTGCTGAGGGTAAGAGATCTTTTCAGGAGGCTTGGCAAAGTCAGCAATGTTAGCAATGCTAATTCCCCATTTGAATGTAGGTGCCCAAAAATGAACTGCAGTATATGCACAAAGTACAATACATCAAAATCCCAAAAACTAATCATTATTTAAATAGTATTACCAATTTCAGGTACCGGAGGCTGAGTTGGAGAATAGCAAGATAACTAGAGCAATTATTCACAGTTAAACATTGGTTAAAGCATAAAAAACTTGTAAAACCATGACAGTCATGCTAAGTACCCTGCTCTGTGTGTGTGTGAAAGAGAGAGAGAGAGAGAGAGAGAGAGAGAACTAGTTTTTGGGCCGGCAGGGTGATTCCATAGGGCTTGAAGCTTGGAAGTTGCCATCTAAATCTGTTCTTCCTTTATCTCTCTTTACAATACATTACCAAAATCAAATATCAAATTGAAAAACTAAAAAGTACGAACGAAAACAAATGCTGATAAAATTAGCATTTGCACTCTACTTTTGACTTAATCACATATAGAAGTTTGCCAACGGGTGGTGGGGTGGGGGGGTAGTAATAACAAAATCTGACAAATTGAACACAGAAACAACATAGCCTCAGCTGGAATTAAACCAATTTGATTAATAAGCTAAGAAGCCATGAAATTTTCTACAATTTGGGTCGGAAAAAAAATTAAAATTAGGAGATTAAACCCCCGATCCAATTACTGGACGACTGGGCGAAACCCTTTTTGGTCGGAATACAGTTCTCACCGTCTAATTACGCTGATTTTGACCGATTCTTCGGATTTGGTGATGTGAATTATGATCAGGATAGACAATTTGGGGGCAGCGTCGAGTCAAGTAAGTTTTGTTAAGGCTATTAAAAGAAGAAGAAGATGAGTTCTGACAGGTGGGGCCCGATGGTTAGGTTACTAAATAATAAATAGTCTGCTGAGTAAAATATAATTTATTTGGGCCGTATATTTGGAGTCTTAGTTGGGCCAGCTATTACTACTACTTATCTTTGTTTTCGTTGGGCCTAGGGCTGCTATTTTAGTTGACTAGCGTCGGTTATTATTTTACCAAACTTTAGGTTTTAGAATCAGAGTATTATTAAGTTTACCAAGTCTTTTTATGAACTCAACTTTAAAACTTATTAGATTGATTTTAAATAACTAATTCAAATTGTTAAAACTCATTTATCTTATGAGTAATTCGTCTACATGCGAAAACAAAGCAACAGAAAAATCTCCTTTTAGACTAAGTCATCATCAATTTTGGAATTTTTTTTTTTACAAAAAGATGAATATATTCCTCTTTCCTTGAACATCACCAGAAAAAATTTAGCATGTGCAAGTAGTAAGCTAAAATTACGAAATGATGGCATGCAGCAAGCATAGTGACAAAAGAATAGTTCGGGTTCAGTTCGGCAGGGTCAAAAATTCATGATTAGGGTATAATTCGAGTATATTTCAGAAATGATTCGGTATAACAAGGAAGCAAAAAAAAAACTCAAAAAAAACCCCAAAAAAAAAAATTAAAAAAATTACGCGTTTTTATCACGAATAATTCGTGATTCGCGTTTTATTCGCGAATAAAACGTATTATACGTTTTTTTGCGTTTTATTCGGAGTTCGGTTCGGAAACGTCAAAAAAAAGAATAAAACGCGAATTATTCACGAATTAATCGCGTATATTGTTACTATGGCAGCAAGTAACATATTGAGTGTTGTACTATTGGTACGAGTTCTCATCTTTTTCCGGAGAGACACATCTTTAATTTTTTTTTTTAAATAACATCTAAAATATACTGAGATGTACCAAGTCTTTTAATTAAAAAAAAAAGTGTTATACTATTTGGAGACTGCATCTTAATGATAAGAGACACAATTTAATCTTGCAAAAAAAATGTAACAAAAGGGATAAAACAGATCATTGCAAAAAATAAAAAAATCATACAAGAGAATTACATTAACAAAATGTCAAGAAGAAAGAACAAGCAATTGAACAGAATCGAAAGGAAGTTTGCGCGGGAAAAATATGGAACAGATTCAAAAGGCCGATAAGATGTGACAGGTGTATTTTTATATGGGCCACAAAAAACATTATGTGAACAAAAGTGCTTTTATCTACAAGCAGGTCAATAAAGCCCCATTTTTTTAATCTGTAAATTCGATATTGACTAAGTCCAACCGTGCCTATGTCAGTATATATTTTCAAAAAAAAAAAGAGAGAGACTTTTAAGTCCAACCGCTGCAGTACCGTCAAAGGATTTGCTTCAAGATTTATACGCAACGCTTCAATATTTGTATGTGTATGCTTTAATATTTGTGCGCACGGATGTTAAAGCAGATCCGGCAGCAAAGGAACTCATCGGACGCACTCCCCCCCCCCCCCCCACACACAAATTTAATAGCGTCCAACTCCAAGAGGACCTTTTTTTCTAAAGCGTTGTAGCGGTGTCTTCTGTGACATCCAGTATGGAGCAATGCTTTGTTATTGTAGACATGGTTTTTCGTAGCATTTGTGCTATCTTTCCAGTTTTCCAAAACGATATCACTTTTTTAAATTTATTTTCTAAAGAGTGAGACTATGGCAATATACATATTACACAACGACCCGCATTATTGACTCAATAATTTTTTTTTTAAAGTCTAAACAGTCAATTTAAATTTTCAACATGATCTTTATAGAAAAATGTACTTGCAAATCATATTTTACATTTTTTTTAATTTTTTTACTTTTTTTTAGATGGGCGGAAAATTACTTGATTTGAAAATTCTGAGCTATCCAAAACAGTGATTTTTTATTAATCTCAGTGTTCTAAATAGCGCGCTATAGCGTTTTTGGACCCCAAACGCTACGCTACGACATCAAAATGCGCTATTTGCGCTACGGCCGCTATAGCGGTCCGCTACAGCGCTATTTGCGCTATACAATATGAGTTTTTTTTTTTTTTTTTTTTAAGCAATTTATATGGGTTTTAAATTAAGATAAAAAAAATCTCAAACCGAAATTGAATTTGTTGCTACTTGCTACAAATAAATCAATTTGAAATTGGGAATAGAAATTGAAATTTGAATAGAAAAAAAGTCCAAACCGGAATTAAAATTTGAATAGAAAAAAAAAATAGATTATGTCATGAATCATGATACTTAAGATATTTTTAATAGAAAAAATCGATAGTTTATGATATTACTATGGATATTTTGAACCGCAATTTGGACTTTGTACGGGTTCAATATGAATATTATAATTTCTTAATTACTTTGGAGTTATTTATTGTTCTATGAGACCTTAGATAATGTTGATATTTAGTACAAATATTGAATATACGAAATGTAAAAAAAAAAACGCTATTTGGAATAGCTTCCGCTATAGCGACGCTATTCGCTATAGCTTTTTTTTTAGCCTTCCCGCTACGACGCTATAAACGCTATTTAGAACCTTGATTAATCTAAAAAAAGAGTACAAATTTTTTTTTAATTTGTAAAATTTGCTCTTAAAAAAAATATATGTTAATATGGAAATCATGTTTGACCGTTTAAAACGAGTATGTAAACTTCAAAAATAGAGATATACATTTATAGCACGGATCGCTCATAATATGCATACATAGCCCGACATTTTTATTAATATCCAAAGTTAATTACAAATTAATAAATATACCCACTAATGTTGGGAATTAATAAAAATATCCATACCGGCCATTTTCTGATCGGTATTAAATTTTTTTGGTACCGGCCAGAAAATGGCCGGTACTAAATTTTTTTTTTTTGTTAGAGACACTATGAATAGCAAGATGTTGAAGTCTAACACTAAAAATTCGAATTTTTTTTAAATATTTGCTAGATTACTTTATATATTAGCATATTTATACTAAATAGAAATTATGTTAAATTACGCTGAATTACACTAAATTACACTAAATTACAATAATTATGTTAAATTACACTAAATTTCACTAAATTACACTAAATTACGCTAAATTATGCTGATTTTGTGCCATCTTTCATAAATCATAAAAAATTGTACAAAAATTCCAAAAATAATAAAAATTGGTATTATGCAAGTTCATTATATCTCCATTCCATTATTAAGCACGTTGGGTGTCCGATCCGCCAACGGCTACGATTGAAAGATGAAATTTCGGATTTAATCTCAGCCCTTCAATCACATAATCTGTCTTCTTTTGATTAAATACATATGTTTTATGTGTAGAAGTCTAAATTTAGTTAAAAACATACTCACCACACGTACTGCCACACAATACGTTACAAGTAATACCAAGAATTGAGCAAATGGAATTAACATTAAATATTTATTACCATATCTCTCTCCAGCTTTAATTGGTGCATAAAAATATTAATTTCCAATTTAGACAGATAACATATCTTATTTTCGAATTTCCTACCTCTTATTCATTTTTGGAAGATAACAAAAAAGGCATATTATTGATTTATTCTCTAGCAGCTTTCCCATTAATTTAATTGAATTATAACGCAAAAATTGTATATGCACTGACATGCAAAGAATGTTGTTGTATTAAAACAGTCATTTGTTGTTGTTTATTTTATTATTATTTATTATTTGCCTCTCTGTGTTAAATCTTATAATATGTCCCGTTGCAACGCACGGGTATGATACTAGTAACTAATTTACTGAGTTACTTAGATTGAATAATAGAAATGAAAATCTTAATCGGAAACTTTAACACAAGTTTTGAGGCTCTTCCCTTTGTTTTTTGGCAATTCTGAATTTTAAAATCCGGCAAAGTCGCAAAGTCGACATTGACGCATGCGTATTTTCGCAAGTCTTCCGAAAAGTGGTCATTTGCTGAAATCGGACACTTGAGTGCCGTTTTATGGCCGTTTGAAGTTTCGTCGTCGTTTTTTGCTTTCTCAGTGAAGATATCATCCCTATTCATATATAATTTAGCGTAATTTACCGTATTTTAGCATAATTTAACATAATTATTGTAATTCAGCGTAATTTTCTGTAATTCAGCGTAATTTAACATAATTTCAAGTAATTTAGCGTATTTTAGTATAAATATGCTAATTATATATCAAAAAAAGTATTCTAACAAATATTTAAAAAAAAATTTGAATTTTTAGTGTTAGATTGTAGCATCTTGCTATTCATAGTGTCTCTAAAAAAAAATTAGTACCAGCTATTTTCTGGCCGGTACCGAAAAAATTAAAACCGGCCAGAAAATGACCGGTACGGATATTTTTATAAATTCCCAACATTTATTAATTTGTAATTAACTTTGGATATTAAAAATCTCGGCTACATAGCCACACTCTTCTTTAAATAATTAAATGTAACAGAAAAAAAAATCGTCTGTTTTCCTCCAAACACCCCCTTCAATTTTGCAATGACGAAAAGGCCCTCATTTTTTACAAATTATTGTAAAAATCGCAGCAGTAAATGATTCTAAATTTATATAAACGGTTTTTCCGTTTTAATATTGCATAACTTTCGACATTACGGGATTGTTGTATTTTTCATGTTAACGAATTGTATACCAAAAGTAAAAAAAAAAAATGTTTGTTTTAACATAGAATTAAGAGATATAATGCATGTATTTTTTTGCTCGATAATTTCGATTGAGATCATCTTTTTTCTTTTCTAAATGCTCATTTTGACTTTGACAGTATATCGATTTAGTTGTTGAATAGGTTTATGGATCATGATGATTGTTATATTTTTTTTTTTTTCTATGAATATATATAACCATGTTATCCGTAAAATTTTCCGAACTTTTTTTTTTACCATCTTTGAAAAAAAAGAAAAACAATAGTCACTTTTTTTAGAAAATTTAAGAATTATCTGGTCCGTAGGTATAATATACGCAACTAAAAAGGTATGAAATCAATATATGCGCATACTGATTTGGTTGCACATATTAGACCTGCGCAACCAGCCAGTTGGTTGCGCAAATTTTAAATGAGGACCTGGTAATTCTGGAATTTTCACACAAAAAAATGACTATTGGATTTATTTTTATATTTTTTTAAAGATGGTAAGAAAAAAAATCGGGTAAAATTTATATCTGTGTCAAAAAAATAGGTAAAAAATTCATTTTATATCATTAATATAGTATCAAGGTTCTAAATAGCGTTTATAGCGTCATAGCGGGAAGGCTAAAAAAAAAGCTATAGCAAATAGCGTCGCTATAGCGGAAGCTATTCCAAATAGCATTTTTTTTTAATTTCGTATATTCAATATTTGTACTAAATATCAACATTATCTAAAGTCTCATAGAACAATAAATAACACCAAAGTAATTAAGAAATTTAATATCCATATTGAACCCGTACAAAGTCCAAATTGCGGTTCAAAATATCCATAGTAATATCATAAACTATCGATTTTTTCTATTAAAAATATCTTAAGCATTATGGTTCATGACATAATCTATTTTTTTTTTCTATTCAAATTTTAATTTCGGTTTGGACTTTTTTTCTATTCAAATTTCAATTTCTATTCCCAATTTCAAATTGATTTATCTGTAGCAAGTACCAACAAATTCAATTTCAGTTTGAGCTTTTTTTTATCTTTATTTAAAACCCATATAAATTGCTTTAAAAAAAAACCCATATTATATAGCGCAAATAGCGGCCGTAGCGCAAATACCACATTTTGATGTCATAGCGTAGCGTTTGGGACCCAAAAACGCTATAGCGCGCTATTTAGAACACTGTATAGTATTGATGCCCTTTTTTTATTTAGCCAATAAAAACCAAAATATAAGGACGGAATCAGAAAATTACGATAAGAGGGCTGGATAAATAAGTATTTTCTAATTTCATTTTTTATGTGGAGAGTTAATAGTACAACTTTTTGTAAAAATTTAGAATTTTAAAATGACAAAATAGTTATATTCATATTATATTTTTGCGTTTTAGACTAGTAAACTATTTTGTCTAGTTTTTCACGATTAAGACGTATAAAATACATTAGATTTGAACTATGAAATAGTTATTGAAATTGAGTCATTTTTTAATATTTTTTGTCTATTTATTCATGTAGCATGTTTGATCTAATTGGATGAAGTACATTTTTTAATGTTCCAAAGTCCGTATTTGAATTTCATATCAATTCAAAACTAAATATGAGGCGTGATCAATCATGTTTACGCAATTCATGAAGTCAAAATCTCAAAAGCTCAGACGAAAGAAAACTTTTGTGGATGGTTAAGTGATGGTACCACGCTAATGATATCAAAATAAGTACAAATTAATTAATGTTAAATATCTTTGTTTGTTGAAGTTGAAACAAAACTATTCCATGCACAAAGATACATTAATGGAAAAAGACCAAATAGTTGTAGATGTCGAAGCCGGCCACCTGTCAGAATCAATGCAACATAAACTCGACACATTATGGGGCAAACCAAACGAGACAGAGAAATTCACCATATTCCGTGCACCATGTAACATTCGCCAAAGCAAGACGAATCTCTTTGAGCCCTTTGTTGTCTCCATCGGCCCATTCCACCATGGTAACACAAGCCTCCGAGCCATGGAGGAGAAAAAGTGGCGGTTCTTGAGGGATTTCATTTCCCGCGGGGATCACATAAGTTTGGATCTATGTATATCAGAGATGAAGCTCATAGAAGATAGAACACGAAGGTGTTATAGTGAGATGGTGGATCTTGACAGCGATGGCTTTGTAGAGATGATGCTGCTTGATGGGTGTTTTGTGCTCGAGTACTTCTTAAATTGGTACGAAGGAGAATTGGATTCTATTTATGAGGTTGGCTGGAATTGTGCATTCATACTTTCGGATTTGCTGCTTCTAGAGAACCAAATTCCCTTCTTTGTTGTCGAGAAGTTGTGCGAGTTTGGTGTAAACCAAGAACATAGAATGAATTTTGTTAATTACCTTGTTCGTATTATGGCCCGAGGACCAACAAATGACTCCATATTTCCAAATCCTCCAGCTGAAATTCATCATTTGGTCCATCTCTGTTACCATTGTTCAGTGCCCAACCCAGGAAAACCAGTTATATTGAGTTCCAAATCATTTCATCTAACTAGAATATTGAGCCCCAATGGAATCAAAGAATTGCTTAATGAGTTTCTTTTATGGGTGCTCACAAAAATATTTACCGAACAGCCTGTAGGAATATCGGTGATGGTGACGGAGACCCCAAATTCTATCGGGAATAGATCAGTGATGATGATCCCTTGTGCCAGTGAGCTCCAAGATGCGGGCATGAAATTCAGACCAAAAAGCACCCCTCGACATATGCTCGACATATCATTTGATCATGGTGTCTTGGAAATCCCTAAACTAAGAATCACCGACGACACTAAACCTCTGTTCGTCAACCTCGTAGCCTTTGAACAATGCAAATTGGGTGAAATGCCGGCACACATGACGAGCTTTGCATCATTCTTGGATTCGCTAGTCAACACGCAAAAGGATGTGATGATACTCCAGCAGTGTGGGATCCTTGAGAACTGTCTGAGCAGTGATGAGGAGTTGACTAATTTCTTCCACCAGGTCAGTGAAGGCACGGTTGTAATGGAAGATCACTTTTTGGCTGAATTGTTCGAAGAAGTGACCAGATACTGTGAATCCAGCTGGAACAGGCAGCGAGCAAAATTGATTCGTGATTATTTTAGCAGTCCATGGAAAGCAATTTCTCTTATTGCTGCTCTGGTACTTCTAATTCTTACATGTGTGCAATCTTACTATGCAGTTTATGCCTACTATGTTCCCCCGAGCTGATAATGCCTTAACATTCTTTGTTTCACAGTATTATCCAAAGCTTCTAAATTGAATTTATGAAGGAAGCATTTTGGAAATCCCATTTTTTTTTTTTCCTTTGTTCGTTCTTGTTTGTTATTTCTTTTAGTCTTCTATCTTGTCACTCCTTTTTTTTTTTTTTTTTATGATATGCTATGAAGTTTGTTTAGAAGCGCCTTGTAACCCTGCACTATAACGTTGGTTTCATTTTTCTTTGCTTTTTATTATACAATTTTCAAGGTTATTTTCAGGACCAGAAACAGCCATGTATTGTCAACAAAACTGAAAAATACCACAAACTCTTTCAATTTAATCACTAAATAAAGTGTCAAAATATCACATTATCTCAAATTGAACCGATTATTATTATTTGCTAACTAAAAAGAGTTAAACATATTACAATAAATCCTAAAAACTAATTAATTCAACAGATCTGACGAGTACAGACAGTTATATTAACAATTCGTAACAATCAATTATGGTGAAGGGGGAAAAAAAGAAACCGAAACTACAAACAACAAAAGTTGATTAAAAGCTTCAACTTCAAACATGTTTTTTGGCTCCAAGAACTGGGAGTTTTGGTTAATTGTTGATAATAATTTTGGTATCCACTGCCAACCAGTGAAGTATATTCATTAACAATCTTAAAGCATTGTTGAGTAGAATCATGGTTGCTTATAGTTACTGGCAATTCACCCTGTAAATTCAATTAATTTACTGTCCAATTGACCCATTATTCTCCCCAATGTATAGCTTGAACAACAAAATAGATGAAGGAATAATTATATAAGCTTCTTCCTCTTACAATATTTAAGATGGCAAGGCAGCAGCTCCTCAGCCCAATAGCTCAATTGGACTTTCTTTAACAATAGTGCTAAAAATACAGATCAACAGTTGTGTTATCTGAGAGAGAGCCTCTCATTTGGAGTTAATCAGGTAATTCCTAAGAAAAATTTAAGCAGCGGCCATACAAATAATTGTTGAGACCGCTACAAACTGAGAAAAGCTTCCACAATGAGCCATGTTTTCTGAAAAGGTTCTGTTGAGCTTAACAAAAGAGGGTGTTTTTCTAAATTGAGCACATAATTGCTTACCGAAGAGCTCTTTTGGAAGTTGAGGTCAGTCTATGCATACAGCATACATGTGTTAGGAAAGTCATATTTTTATTTCTGTGGTTTTAGTTAGTATGTCTATGCGTGCATAATTGCATCTGCAACTTAACTAATATTAATACTATTTTGAAAAATGTGAATGTTCTTTTAACACAGTTCTGGTTCGCCATTGGAATACTGCTGCTGTGCTGCTCTTTCAAGTGCAGTTTGCAAATCTTAAGAAAAATAATTGATACATAGATATACATACATGGCCAATTCATGTAATACGTTTGTTTGTATATTCTCTTTACCTCACAGATTGGATTTGGACCTGGTAGATGGTAACATGGATCTAAAGGTTTTGAATTTTGGACCCTCTTTTATTATGAGTCTTGAGGGTAAAGATGTTAACACAGCAGTTTTGGCTTCAAGCAGGGCACGGACTATAGAGTCAAACAGCAAGCAGTTTTGGCTTCATGCAGGGCACGGACTATAGAGTCAAAACAGCAATGCCACCGCATGAATCCGAAACTGCTCTGTTAAAATCTTTACCCTGAGTCTGATCTGATTCTGGTTAATAGATTGCCCAATTTCTCTGATCACAACCAAGAACAAGTGATAAAAAATCAACAAACAACTTGCACATAAACCCCTTTACATATAAATAAAATATGAAATAATCATCATCCGTTCATTTTTTTACATTTGCACAGAGAGTTACATGTAATTTCTATATGTAACCTTTCCTATTTGACAAGTGAGCAGCAGCAAGGAGAGCCGCACCGGTCCCCGACCCATCTGCCGTCGACT
This sequence comes from Carex kokanica, assembly GCA_025461125.1. NCBI lineage: Eukaryota > Viridiplantae > Streptophyta > Magnoliopsida > Poales > Cyperaceae > Carex > Carex kokanica. The sequence goes on from JAJGRX010001417.1 coordinate 32,609, forward strand.
TGAGAAATATATTTTGCGCCACCTCCTCACCTAATATTTCTACAATGGCTTCATCTACATAATCCCTAAACAAGGCATAACCTTCATACAACCCACCCTCAACAGCCACCACTGATCGTTTGGACTGGGCCCTCAGGCGACCACTTGTAGAGGGCCCACTTCCATCTCTTCCTATTTTCTTTAAGATTCCCACAATTCCAGCTGCAACCAATCGGGCGGCTCGTCTTGTGACTATGTCACATACTTTCACCACAAGTCGCCGAGTTTTCAGAGGAATATCAGGTATCTGAAAAAGCATCAAAATGATAGTTTTAGTTACTTGGAACCAAGTATCAACAGGCCTCTTTTCTTTTTCTTTTGTTTCTTTCTTTTCAGGACCACAAAGGTCATGTTTATATAATTTGTTAGGCAGATATAGAAATATTTCTAGCAACAAATGATTTAGAAATTTAGAAATATTTTAGGAGTGAGGCTATGGTATATGCATGACGGTTTGACCTGTGTTATGGATCCATATCTCTATTTTCAAAGTTTAAACAGGCAATCCAAATCATTAAACATGATCTCCACACATGAAAATGTACTTGGAGAGCAAATTTACAGTTTTCATAATTTTCTTACTATTTTTTTATACAGGTAGAAAACCACTGCCTTTGGAAGGTCCAGAATTTTCATATCAAGTGATTTTCTACCTGTCTAAATAAATAGTAAACAAATTCTTCAAAATTGTAAAATTTGGTCTGCAAGTATATTTTTTTTTATGAAGATCATGTTGAACTGTTCAGATTGACTGTTTAGATTTTAAAAAACGGAGATATGAGTTCAGAGTGCAAGTCGTTGTGCAATATGCATATTACCATAGCCTCACTCTTTTAAAGAACTCGTTAGGCCACATTACAAACTAATTCTGGTCCCTGAGATTCAACCTATCGTGTTCTGTTAAACTATTATTACATCATTATTTTCTTTGGATGAGCAGATACTCAAAAGAATATGATATGAAATAAGCTTAAACCTGTAAAATTTGTTCAAATATCCTCTTGACTTCTCTAAGATCGGCAGAGTCATCCTCGTGCATTGTTGCCATGAAAGGTGTACTGAATAGGCATAGGAATAACGAGAATTAACTTAAATTGCTTCACATGAAGGATTTGCAATTATAATAAGAAAATGTGACAAAGATAATACCTTAGAGCAAATGGTTGAGACAACTTGTCGCTGACATCTCCAAATACTTCTGACTCTACTGCAACTCTAGAAAGTACTCTTCTTGTAATTTCACCCAGATACATTCCCGATATCATTTTTTCAAATCCCTATTAAGCAAAAACAGTGCCGTTGATCTTTTAACTGCCGATGCTAATGGAAAGGAACAAACCAAGCCCAACTATTTTTTTGGACCCCAATAATTACAAAAAATAAAATAATTTATACAAGTCACCACATCATAAACAAATGAATGTGGCAAAAATTATCTACAATAAAATACAGAAATTTCCAGGGTCATGTATGAACATAACTAGTCAAAACTCAAAAGCCCAAAATAATATAAAAAACAACAAATAGATTAAATAAACAATGAATTATTAGGAGGTAGCATGTACCTGATCAGTGGGATTTGGGCTGTCTTCATCAAGATCGATATCATATGATGTTCGAGGTAAATGCGATGTCCAGAAATTACCCCATTCCATATTGATTACCTAATTGACAGATAATGTAAAACCGGTAGAACATGAGTAAATAGTTCATTTAATTAAGTTCTAATTATACAAGGGTAGTAGACATCCTTCTACAACATCTGTAATTAAAAAAAATATTATCCCACATCTTCTCTTCTCAAATAAGGAAAGGAGTATGGAACAATGAAGTATAGGTACTAGGGACTGTCCACTCAACAAACCTATCAGTAATAGCAAGAAAAATAAAATGGAAATTTCAGAGCAAAAAGCAAAGATACCATGCCTCCATAATTGGTAAGAAGCCCTTGGTACTTAATTATCGCATCAGGTCGCTCAACATAGCAAGCGTTTGTGCCAGTACCTATGATAACAGCAGCCACTGTGTCTTGATCATGGTAGTGACCTAGCGCTAGTGTACCCACTGTATCATTCACCTGATTAACAAGATCACTGTCACTTAATTAAAATAAACCTTCGTATTTAAAAATAATGAGAGTAACATTAATAATATTTTTGGGGTAAAAAAAGGCAAAAAATAAAATAATAAATGTGAGTACACATCTGTTCACAGTACAAAATGTAGAGACGTACCAACACGGCCACTTGCATGCTTAGTCCTTCCTTGGTCAGGGCTTCTTGTAGACATTCCACAATATCTTTTTCAGCCTGAAAATATCAATATTGACATTACAAATATCAGAACAAATAAGCAATATTATCAAGTAGATAAGAGAGAAGTGAAAATATAATTATTATTGGTAACAGATTGTTTTTATTTATCTAAGAGTGAGGCTACGGTACTATGCATAGCACAGATAGGTCAATACTATGGCTTCATATCTTCGTTTCGGAAGTTCAATTGATCAATCGGAACTGCTAAACATGATTTCCATTTGAAAATGTACCTGATGACTAAATTTTACATTTTTTTTAAATTACTATTTTTTTAAATAGGTAGAAAATCACTAATTTCAAATAGTCCAGAATCTTTAGATCAAGTGATTTTTTACTGATCTAAAAAAATAGTAAAAACAAATCTGAAAAATGTAACTTTGGTCTCCAAGTATATTTTCAAAATATATCATATTGAGCAGTTTGGATCGATTGTTTGGACTATAAAAACGAAGATATGGAGCCATTGTACGGACCAGTATGCGCTATGCATAGTACTGCAGCCTCACTCTTTATCTAATTGTCATCTGAGTACATAGGAGGTACGTATATCAGAAAACAGTTGTCAAGCACTACTATTGCTTAAAAAATGATCTGATGAATACTAATAACAGAATTGTTTCAAACTTGTGGGAAAGAAAACCAAATATGGTAATGAAAAGTACTACTAGTAGTTAGCATAATAAACCAATTAGAAACAAAATCTAACCAAACACAATTCAATCAAAACAGGTGATTGGGAGTTGCAACAAGTGGTTGATAAAAAATACATTTTATAAGTCAAAAGCTACCTATCTTTCATGATATGTCATGTAACATGGCTATGGTTAGTATTAAACTACAATTTTAATAGTAACCAAAAGCAACTATGACCTGTTAATGAATTGAAAGAATAATAAAATAAACAGGGGCATAGTAAAAAATGAAAATGTAAAGAGCAAAGTCTGCTTTGTAAACCTTCTAGTACAGTGGTGAAATAAAAAAATAGCTTCCATTAACTAATAACTAAGTTAAGTATAAAAAAAATCAAGAGGGGCATTAAAAATAACAACAGCACACTTAACAAGGGTGCAGCTACAAATTATAAAAAATAGTGGTAGTTCTAGGTCTCCAATAATATATCCAGAGCCTATTTTTTTTTATGTATGAAACAGCAACAAACAAAATAATCATACAATTTCTTTAGAGCACAAGTATTTTATAATCCCTTGACGTGATTAATGCTAATTTTTAATGGAATATCATATTATAGGCATGCAACACAATTTCATCACTGGAATTGACACTGAAAGGAAACCAATTGGCATTAGAAAAGGTCATGAAGACTAAGAATATTCCTCTGAGAACAGGATCTTCACAAAAAATGAAAAAGAAAAAAGCACATGGAATATAACTAATTACTCCTAAAAAGATTAAGCTCAATGGTACCACCAAAAAAGGTATATATTTACTGTACTAAAACTAGATCATGGCATATCTGACAGCATAATAAGAAAGATACCAAGATATTAGAAAGAGATAAGAGGAGCTTACAATATCTTCAATGTCGAAGCCTTTTGTCCATTTAATGAGAACACCCGATGAAACAGAGTTTTGTCTGACAGGAAAAGAAAAAGTAAAGCCAAGTGCCCTTGTTTCGTGTGAGCCTTCTTGGAGACCCTCTTCCCTCTCGACGAATTGTTTCAGTTTAGAAGCAATAAATCCAAACATCTTCTGCATTAGAAAAATATATAAATGTGTTACCATTTACACAGTTGCTTCTGTAAAACTAGGTTAACATTTCTTTGTTTACACATTTCCAAGACTTGTAAATATTTACGAGTTACTATTTCATCTTTTTCTTTGGTGGAAAACTGGGTTATCATTTATTTGTTTAAAATTTTGAATTTTACCTGGCTTCATAAATTAGAAGGGTGTTTGTGTATAGCATCAGCTTTATTCATTATGCCCAGGGGTAATGGAAGTTTTTCAAGTTATGTCGAAATCAATTTTTGCAAGAGAAACCAAATATAATGCTTCATCTACCAAACAAAAGTGAAGATATTACAAAATACCTCACATGTACTGATCATCAGTTCTTGAGGAATTGGCTGCCTTTCAACATTTTGTTTCAAAATATTAGAGCCTTTACCGCCGAGTTGCACTTGCAACACCCTAAAATTAGTGCCCCCGAGATCTAATGCATAAAATATGCCTTCTTCACTCCTGTAAAGATGGAAAAAAAATCAGAAGTATGAGATTATTTATCTCTTATGATTGTAGCAGGAGGGTAATTTATTATGTGCAACAAGCTCATAAACATTACTGACTTTTCATGCAAAATTTCATTTATCGGCAACTAAGATATATACAGCATACACTTCAAGCACTATAAACAGTGAAGACCAGATAAAAAGTGTACACTTTTAAGTATTATACTAAGAATATTTACATGCTTGCATTAAGATATATAACACAATTAGAAAAATAATGATTTAAATTGGGGACCATGATACAAAGTAGAAAAATGGAAAGGCTATGTCATGGTCCACAAGTAGCCAAAGCATGGGAAGTATAATTAAGAATAATTAAAAATTGGAGCCATATTATACAATCCAAAATACACTGGCCCATATACTTTTATCAAAACCATACAAACAATAAAACAACTTGTGCAGCTGGTAGGGTAGAATGAGAAGGAAATTTTAAAAATATAGAGCCTAAAATAGGGGAAAATGTTAAAAAATGATACAATACACATAAATTAAAAAAATATCTATCCAACAAGATAATACCAAAAGACTGTAATCAAGAAAATAAGGACTATCATACAATTTATAATTTAAGAAGTACAACTTTGAGATAGTTTGTACTGACAAAAAACTAACACGACAACTCACAACTCTTGTCAAAAAAAAAAAAAAAAATTACGACTCTTGATATGTTTTCTATGAATTAGATAGCCCGTGTATCAAATTTGGTGCAATTTGAAAGCTGATTAACCATCCATCAAGCAACTCTGAAAATTTAACGGTTTTGTTTTACCAGCATTTTGATTGGCGACCGGCGGCTGAACAGTTCTCCACCAAATTTGATACATAATCTATCTAATGATGAATAACACATTCATCATTTAAATTTAGCTTTTTGGCGCTGGTTCTTGTGGTTGTCAATATACCCCTGCCCAAGCTTAACCAGAGAACTCTGATTGAGGTTCTAAAAAGAATGAGCACAATTAAGACAAAACCAACCAATGCTTCACAAAAGACAAACAAACCAAATAAAACATAATTACACAACTGAAGTGAAATGGATTTGATATGTGAAATCTAGCCATATGACTTCATTGTTAATCTACAGAGTAGGATAAATGGCTTTTGCATGCTTTTGTTTGTATGATAGCCACCTTCAATTTAAATCTATTAGTTATGGAAATGTAGATTACAACAACAAATAGATTAACCATAATATTGCATGTGGTCCCCAATATAACAGAGATGTGGAGGATTTAGTAATGTATAGTCTTTTACTTCTAAAATAGTGATATGCAGATTTACAATAAAAAAAATATATGAATAAATAATCAAATTTGAGAGATAAAACAAGCATAACTTACATTTAAAAAAACAAATTCCTATTCTAGAAAATCTATTATGAGCGGATATCTTGATTTGAAGTCACAAGTGCTATTTGAAAGCAAGTTCCGGTACAAAAGGACAATCTTTTTAAAAAAAAAAGATACTTCTTTGATTTATTTTTTCAGTTTCCTTATCCTGTCTTTGGTCAATCCTTTCTCTACTAGCCTTCAGCAACTCAATAAGAACAATAAATCTCCAATATGACAGAAACAATACTACGCAGAATACCCACTTGGAAGAGTCTCCGAATAAACAAATGCATTATTGCTTACTCAGACACAAACTATATGTGAAGTAAGAATCTTATGAGAAGCATCACTAAAGGAATATTCAAAAACAAGTTTAGTTTTATTTTCGGAATAACCGCCAATTCGGCATGGGGAAAGACATTGAGAAAGCATCAGAAGTTAACAAACGAAACTACCAACCAGTTAACGCAAGTAATTAAGTGCAAACATCAACTAAAAAAGAGCTAAAGATTTAAGTCTTTGTTGCAATAAAAGAACTAATCAAATAAAGTACCCATCAGGAAGTGAATCGACATAAGTAAGAAGCATCTTGAGTTTACTTCCTCCATCAGAGGCCAAACCAGCGTGCATCTCCACCACCATGGCATCAACCACCTGCTTCAACCTTCCCACCGATGTAGCACAACCCTCTTCGAACTCCGCCACCAGCTCCGCCGCACGCTGCCAACGCCGGTGACTCTTGACACGGCGAGATACAAGCGCGACAGCGATCACGCACGCTGCCGCGGCGCAACCCGCCGCCACACCGAACCATACCCCCCTCCCCCCACCGCCTCCGCCCATGGTGAAGCAGGCGCTGTGTTACAGGTTCATGCGAGCTTCACTGGAGATGAACTGGAGATCTCGGTTTCGCGAGAAGGGGAGAGATAGAAGGGTTTAATGGATGGATGGAACAGAGAAATAAAGAATGGAAAGAAGAAGAGAAGGGGAGGGAAAGAAAAGGAAAAGGCAAGAACGGAGGAGGTGGGGGTTTTATTGTGACGAGGGCGAATTGCATTACAATCCCTAAACAATCTTATAATTACTATATGGGTTCTTATGTTTTGGAGCTTTCTAGAAAGATCTTTCTTTTTTCGTAACATTGTTTTAACCGTTTAAGATTTCAAAAATTATATATTTGGAAAGAAACTTCAAAAGATACATATGCTAATATTATGATATGGGCTTAGAGTACTGGATTGAATTTATAAATCAAGGGTTTTTATGGGGTAATTTGTAAGTTGCACTATACAGTCAATGAGTAATGAATAATTTTATGTTCCAAGTAGGGCTGGACAGCGAAGTGGGGTGTGCGTGCCGGGGTAAGCTTTATTTCCGAAAGGACCTCTCTTTTCGATTTTTGACAGATTTGCCCCTGATAAAATTTCAAAATGACGGATCCGGTCCGAATGGGTGCGTAGTTTGACTTGTGTCGGTCGGGGCGTCGATAGCGACTCCCCGGATTTTACGATTCACTCTTCACGCACTTTCACCTTTTACGATCTTCTACGAATACAGTCGGACGGAACTCGTATAAAGCTAAGATCAAAATTAAACCAATGATCCTACGCCAGAGCATACGTTATTAATTTGGTATGTGATCGGAAGTGGAAATATTATTTTTATGATTGCTATTTACCACGCGATGTATAGACTAGGCTAGGGGCTACGTTTAAATAGGTCACCTAATAAGTCGATATTTACAACTATACCACTGTAATAAATGCATCCTTGGATGGTCTTGGTCAGCGCTTTGACTGTGACTTCTACTTGAATTAGATCAAGAGATATGCATCATCTAACGGATAATATCACGCCACGTCAGCGATCCGCTAAGATAGAAGTTTCACGAAATTGGTGTTCTTTTCTATTCGGTGATTTCAAGCTTTGTAATTCTCTTTTCAAATTATTTAAAAATGGTTTTTCAAAAACATTTGTGAATATTTGCATAAGAAATGTTGCTATTTGCTGTTAAAATATTCTTAGAATTATTGCAATTGTTGTCGGCAATGTCAACACGTGATTCAAGTATCTATGTGTTGATAAATGTAAAAAAGAAAAAAATTTACTTGAACTCACAAAACTATTCATAATTAATTACTGCAAGCATATGCATATATGTCATGTGGCATTAATTAGACCGTTATTACTAGTACTGGTATGAAGAATAATGAGAATTTAATTTGGGTCAGTTGACTTCTCAATCACCGTTATCTTTCTGATGCCAAAACAACAGTAACTGTCACAGAATGATATAAATAACACCAATAATTGTATGGAATCTCATGTCTTATCAGCCGAAAGGGAACCTAATTACTATATTAATATTTTAAAATACTAGTGATTGTTAATATATTATTATGGTAAAAAATATCAACAAATATTTTTTTACCAAGAAAGAACCAAGTTTCCGTTCATTTCAACACACTCTAATCAATATATTTTTTTCTCTGGAAATATCCAAAATTTAATATATTTTTCCCTAGAAATATCCAAATTTTAGGGAAATTTCCTTATTAATGTATTCGGTTTAGCTCTGTAAAAATCTATTGGAACACTTGAGACGAATTTGATCCTTCTAATTCAGATCCAACGGTATAAATATTATGATTTTTTTTAATATTAAATTAAGGCAGCTTGGATAGTGTTGATATTCATTTGGTAAATATTCTGATCTATACTAAATGACATCAATATTTATGAAGGAAGTATCAATTTTTAATCCATTTTTCAGGCATGAAATTATTCATTTATTTTCTTAAACTTTTTTTTTTTTTGTTGGGATACAATGTTTTTGGGCATATTTTAATGTAATGGATTTAACAGTAATGGATTAGTATTTTTGTTTTATCTATTTTTATGCGTCATGACAGGTCATAACGCTGTTAGCACTTGCTGGACACATCAGATGGATCTTCTCTACTTCATTACAGGTTCTAGAACCATGAAGCGGGTCGTTGAGCCTACACATATTTTATTTGTGCAAGAAGAATCATATTATTTCTTCTATATTTTTTTGTACAAACTCGGTTATGAGCAATTGAAAGATGGACATTGTATTATTAAAAATGTCGAGGAAACAAAAGCTTACAAATATGTTTATTAATAATTTGTGAGTCGTATATACAAAATACTTCATAAAAAAATGGAAGAGAAAAGTTCTTATATATGGACAAAATATTAACACGGCCAATCACAATAAAACCTTGACAAATGCGTCATATGAACTTTAAAATTAATTTGAAAATTACCAAACCATCTACACTTAAAATTTAAGTAGCAGCAATGATAAAGTATTTTTTACTTCCTCGTCTTTAAATGCACGAAAAAGGAACAAAAAACAAAGCTATTTAAATTGTATGTGAAATAAATGAAGACGAGACATATATTCATTATGACATCCACTAACAAAAATTGGTACATCGTTATTTACGCCATATTAGAGGTTGTTATAAATTCATTTTAATTGAAGGATGCACTCGATATTTTAACATTTTGTAGTTTTAATCATAGTAACAAATGAATAGTTTGGGTTCGGTTCGGCAGGGTCAAAAATTCGTGATTCGGGTATAATTCGGTATCACAAGAAAGCAAAAAAGAAAACCCAAAAAAAATTAATTTTTTTTTGTGTTTTATTCGTGATTCGCGTTTTATTTGCCAATAAAACACATAATACGTTTTTTTGCATTTTATTCGGTGTTTGGTTCGAAAACGTCAAAAAAACGAATTATACGCGAATTATTCGCGAGTTATGTTACTATGGTTTTAATTATAAAATTGGCCGTTTGTGACCCGTTACACGGATCAAAGTAAATGAAATGTAGTTAAGCATGGAGCTTATGGCTTACATTATTGCTTGAAAACAAAGCACGGTGCAGTGGTGGTATAGTGACGTAAAGTGGCAACAGATAATTACTTATAATAAAAAGGTAGAAAGCTAATGCTTCCTAAGTTGATTATTATAAATAATATACTATTGAATGCTTGGTCACATAATGGAAGGTCAAGTCTTAAGTCTAGTCTAGATTAATTCACAACGACTAATTCAAAATTTGCCCTCGGAAAATTTCAAATGTTGAATATTTCTCATGCACATAAATTAAATGACATGATATGATGTTCTTATACTCTCTTTTGAACGAGAAAAATATTATATATTTTCTTAACATAGTCACATTAGTAACATGTTATACAATTCATGAAATTTTGACGAGGTTGATTTTTCATGCGCATAAATTGACATGATCTGCATCCTCATTTATTGAATGATGGAAAAAGATACATATGTTATATAGTCGCATTAAAAATGTTTTACCTAAATAGACAACGAATTCTCTAAACTACGATACCAACCCTCGTTTTATCTCGTCTTCTTTTAGGATCAGATATTTATATCGCTGCTGCATGGAGCGAAATACTTACAAATTAAATATTATTATAACTTAATGAAAATACTAATAATATATATGTATACAAAAAAGTTTTGGATAATTTGTTGGGAAAATTTCACAGAAAAATTTTATATGATAATTTATCGAACGCAATGCATTGTAAGTATTTAAAAAATAAATTCTACAAACATTTTGTGTACACTCCATACTGTTGCCACTACGCATGCGGCATTAACCTAAGAAAATGTAAAAAATAGTCATCAAATTGAGAACTATCATGATCGCACAACCAATTTTGTTCACAGCACTAAAATTATAACTATCATGATCGCGCAACCAATCTTGTTCACAACACTAAAATTATAGTCATTCGAGAAATCAACATGCAAGAAAACAAATAGAAATCAATAGTTACAAATGAGAGCAAAATAGAAATAACATGCTACAAGAGTGTTTTTAAGGTGAGGACGAAAAACTTGACTAATGACTTGGGTAAGACTACGAAAATTGTTAGAAATAATGAATCGTAAAATATCAAAATCAGAATTACTGCATGCAGTAGAAAGCAACTTGATTTTGGAGGGTTTTTTTAAACTTTAGTTCTTATAAGTCCTCTCGCAGTTTGTCCAATCCGCCTTTCTCATTTAGTCATGCCTCTGAGAATGCTAGTTAGAGACACATTGCAGCAAAATACCGAGTGTGTCCCACTAATTGAAAACGAAGTGCTTAGTTTTCGGGATTCTCTCTTTCGCAGGTATTTAGACCTAACTGTCTGAATTTTCTGGCATTGAATGTGAGTATGCTAGTACTATATATATAAATTATAAAGAAACTCCTTCAAAAGAACGTATCTCTTCAATGAAATGACACACCTCTTCAGCAAACAATGCAGTTGTCTCTCATAATGGTTTTCATACTCAAATTCCAACAAAAATTGTTATCCAAAAGGCAATGATTATTCTCAATGAGAGTATTAATGTGAGTACCTACATTGTTAAGCAGTTATATCCACGCCGTTAAAACAGATCATAGTACATGATGAGAGACAAAAACATCAAGTTTCGTGTGGTTCTCTCCGGCAATAAGCTCTCAATCATAAACTCAATGTAGAGAGAGTTGTCTTCTAAATGGGACGGTAGCACAATTGGATAGGAAAAAAGTCCTAGCTAGGACTGTTGGATACCCAAAAGTCAAAAGTGCAAGCATCTCTCACCACTTCACAGCCTCTGTGAAGTTAAAAATAAAGTCTTCTCAATTTCACTTTCTAGATTCAAGCCTCTCACACAAATTCTGCAAATCTTAGAATACAAGAGAAATGAGAAAGAGAAAGAGACCACAGACGCTCATTCTCTCTCTTTCTAGAGAGAGCTTATAATCAGTCCCAAGTTTGACTACGTATATTCTTAATTTTACAAGTCTAATTTAATCTTGAATTCTAATTAGATCAACATGACAACATCCAACAAATGATTCTAAAATATGAAAATAAATAATTTTATGTAGACTGTTTGATTAAAATTAGAAAACTTAAGAAAATTCTCAATAAAGAAAAAAAACAATCTTATTCTTGTCATTGTTTTTTCGTCATTAATATTAATAATGTATTATCACTAGCAACAAAAAGAGAGCAATCTTTTTTTTTCCAACCTATCTAATCGTACCTAAATATAATCCGAAATTTTTAAATATACCATTTTCTGGAAAAAAAAAAAACCAAAACACCATGAATTTCGAGTTTTTCTGATTTTACCCAGGATGCAGAACACCCGTGCGCCCTCATTTAATGGGGTCCGCACTATGCCGATGCGGCCCTACTGGAAGATGGTACACCCCTACTGGAAGGCGGTATATCTCTACTAGATTTCATGCTATATTTGATAATTTTTTGCTATTAATGTTGGTACCAATTTTGGTCAAATATGAGGATTTTGGTAAAATAACCCTACTTACATGTTGGAATTGGTCTAATTTAATATTGGTGCTCAAACAATTAATTTTGGTATAATAAACCTAATTAAATTTTGGTACAAGTCTAATTTAATTTTGGTGCTCAAATAATTTATTTTGGTAAAATAAATATAATTAAATTTTGGTACAAGTCTAGTTTAATTTTGATGCTCAAACAATTAATTTTAATCTTATTCTAATTAAATTTTGGTACGATTCTATTTAAATTTTGGTTCTAAATCCAAAATTAATATTTAATTCTAAACTATGAACCTAAATCCTAAATCTAATTACTACTTTAAACTAAAAATTAAAACTAGAAAAGAAGAAGAAAACTTACCCGAGCTCGAAGGGATTGAAAGCTTCTTTGAATGGACACCAAAAATGAAACCAGCGGCCCCCTTATATAGTCTCCCAGGGGGCCGCAACAACATAGTGCGGACCCCATTAAATGGGGCCGCACGAGTATTCTGTGACCTGGGTAGAATTAGAGAAACTCAAAATTCGAGGTGTTTTGGTTTTTTTTTTCTTTCAGAAAATGGTATTAATAAAAATTTCGGTAATATAATGATGTGTATAAGGTACATTGTTTCATATTATTAGGTAAACATCCAATTATTTGTAGTAAAATGGAAAAGGAAAAAAAAATGTCTTTCATAAATTTTCTTCCTCAACTTTTGACATTTTTTACCTTACTAGTTACTATTCTACTTACTACTTACCAAAAAGTAATATGGTATGCTACTTGTCTAAATTTATTTGTCAAGCGCAAAGTAAATATCTACTCGTCGCATGGAAGGTTACACAGTTCCGATTGTCGATCTGCACGGGCCACGTCGGCACTACAATAAACTCTCAAGTAAATTCTGTCATGTACAAGAGAAACTGCAGCCCGAGTCACATGAAGGGAGGGGCAATTTAGGAAATACTACACATGCACGCACACAGCACCGGGAGGGGGCACATAGTAAAGAGTGTGCTAATTGCTAAAGAAAGAGAGAGAGAATAGCAAGTGGGGACAGCGGAGCACCTCACGGCTACAGTTCTGGACAGGAATACAAACCCCTTCTTTGATCTTCTATTTCTATTTCCTCACAACTATTATGATGCGGGTTTTTTACTAGAAGGTATATGACCCGCTATATGTTGAGGAGCAATGGAAGGAAGAGGGATGGGTTTGGAGAGGAAGAAAACACAAAACAAACGAGCGCAAAAAAGCGAACGGCGACGGGAGCTGCGTATCTGCAGCCGTAGTACCATCCACAGCTGTCATCCGCTAATTCCAGCTAAGCACCCTGCGGTTAAGATCCCTGCTGATGTTCCTCTCACATGGGTATCATACGACTTTCTACTAAAATCTCTTTCTGTATAATCCCGTCCATTTATAGTGCGCCACGGTTGAAAATTTCTTTAGTGAGTGAAATTTGGTAGGAATATGAGAGTGGTTATCTGGAAGCGGATGATTTTTCCCTTTCCGCCTAAAAAGCTCCTCCCAACTCACTCCGCGATGGCCGATGCGTAGCAGAGCTAATACAGCTCAGCTTGACTCGTACCTCTCCAGTAAGGTGTCTAACTACCCCATTTAATTTTAAATCTCATTTTTGCACATTCATCCTTGTAACTCCTGTTATCTCCGTGCAATAGTACATCAAGGGACCGAGTCTTTGTCTCTTTGACCGTGGCGTTCCCAGCAACTAATGCGGCAATGACAGGTAGAAGTTGCTCGTAGTCTTTGACTGGAGTGACAAAATTTAAATGCTAGTCAGAGAAGTTGATCGATCGGTGATCGCTGATAATTGACCGAATGGATATCTCCAGTTATAGTGCAATGGAGATGATAAGGAGCATGAGGAAGCACATGGTAAAATATGAACTGTCCCACCACGAGATTTTGTCCCCACTCTCTTTTTACAGCATTAAATTCCCTTCAGTTTTGTAACACTTGTGCACAAGTCCTTCTAAACATCAAATTTCACAAAAATCATCTCTTACAGGTTCGGTCACTCTTAAGTGATAATTTTTGTGTTGTATCATGACTAGCTGTACTGAAATAAATTAATCACATTATTATTAATTCTATCATTATATATTACAGAATTATGTTATCACGTCACATCTGTTGATCACTTGATGTGACACGTGTATTAGGTGATGTATTTTTATTTATTGAAAATAACACATCATAACATGTTACGTTAATTGACCCGATCACGTTATGTCATACATTAGGTCACAATTTATTTTATATTTCTTTTCTGTTTCAATTTATTTTGTAATATTTTCTTATTTTTAGCATATTTTAATTCAATGACTCAATTTAATATCAAAATAAAATTTATTAAGCACATCTAATCACATCACGTTTGATCACGTCATATTACGGCACAATCACGCGTGTTGTGACTATTCATGTGACGTGATTGTCTTTCATCATTTTAGTCATGTTATGTAAAATATATTTTTAACCCTATTTTATAATAACGTGATCAAGTCAAAAACATATTAGCCAAATCATGCCATATTTTTTCTTCGAGTATAACTAGGGTGTGATGTGCTCACCAAACTCTTTGGTGAGCACAACTCTACATAAACTATCAGATTCACTTCAAACAAGATTAATTCAATTGTTGAAACCGATGTACTTTACGAGTGATACGCGTATATGCAAAATTTTGAATTTTTTGAATTCATTTAGTCTCAAGTCAACTGGTCAAAATTGATGATTTTTTGAATGCATTAAAACAACTTTATTTTGGATCATTCATTTTTCATCAATTTTGACCACTTGACTTGAGACTAAATGAATTCAAAAAATTCAAAATTTTGCATGTACGCGCATCACTCGTAAAGTACAACGGTTGGATTCATCTCGTTTCAAGTGAATCCGATAATCTATGTAGAGTTGTGCTCACCAAAAAATTTGGTGAGCACATCACACCCTAGTTCTACTATTTTTCTTCACCATCTAACTATCCAATTGTCAAATGGGTAATTTGTATTGGTCTAGCATTTAATGTTGTAGACCAAGACTATCAAAAATAAAAGTTCTTTGTAGTGGGTCCGAGAAAATTGGGGATGAGCAGCTGTTCTGTCTCCTGGCCAATAAGGGACTTTGTCGGCCTTACAGCTCAGCCCGAATTGGGTTATCCTACAAATAGCCAATTTACAACCCATTCAATCAATCATTATGTCATTAGCTCTAGGGTTTAGGGTTTTAGAATTCTAGGATCTACATTGTTAGCATTAATCAATAAACTATTAATCTTGAGATCTATTCATGGTCAAAATTGCTGGAGCGTTAAAATATCTATAAATGCTAGTGAAAAGTATGAATAGAGATAAACTCGATCATCCGTACCGGTATCGGTATCGGACGCCATGCGAGTTTTTATAAGAAGCCACAACAATACAGATAGAGGCGGAGACAAATTTTCAAGTTATAGGAGTCAAATATCAGAAGTTTCATATGGGGGCCAATCATATAAATTTTTTATAAAAAATTATGGAGATCAATTTTGTAGTATTCATAGCATTTACGATAAATTATATAGCAAATTCAGGTCAAAAGTACAAAATTTTTGAACATGAATGGGGTCAATTGACCCCTATTCATGGTGAGCGGCTCCGCCCCTAAATACAGAGTTGAGTAACTAACGTAGCGAGTAGCGTTAATTTCCACAAGAACATATAAAATAGAAAGAGAACTAGGTTTGATTTCAACGTAATTTTTCAGTTTTCATACAATATTTTTGGGTCCGAAAACAATCGTTACATACTACATCTGATCACTAATATATATTTTTTCACAAGCTTTTCAGAATGATGACATAAAAAAAACAAATTTTCTCATAAAAAATTACGCATTCTTAATGTTCAAAATTTTAAATGTTTTTTGTTATATTTATTCATCAAGAACCAACACAAGCAATAAAATAACAAATTATAATTGTGGATTGTATTAGTGGAAAGGAGGACAGTGGACAGACACAAAATAGGGGTTGGGACAGAGCTAAAAGCCTAAAAAAGGTGGTTAAGCCACCAACCCATGCATGCTTGTTTGCCTAGCTAGAATGCCCCATAGGTGGGGGCTCACGATACAAGTGTTTTAGCCTTTTTCTGATTCATTCCAGCCTACAATGGTTTTGTGGGACAATATTGTATTTCTCTTAGCTCTCATTCCCTTCCTTTTTGATGATTAATTAGTCCAAATGGATACATCTTTTTTTTTTTTTTTATGTTCTTTTAAGTGACATTATACTGTGCGCATTACAACTTGAACTCTAGACCATTTACAAATAATTTTAGTACCTTATTTTGCATTTTCAGACTCAACCCAAAACAATTCGAAATCTAATGTCTGAAATCAAGCTGACCCAAATTAGACACCACCAATGGACACTGATATTAACACTTGATTTTTTTTTTTTTTAATTTTGTCAAGAAGGAGAAAAACCTGCATGCTTAGATGCATTAAACAGAATGAAAAAAGAGAGCATTTGCAAAGGTTATAAGGGATATTTTTTTTAGTAAAGGTTGGAGATCAAGCCATCAAACTATTTAATATTCATAAATGATTGTTTTTTCCGGGTTTCGAACTTGCAATCTTTCACACTGAGAGCATTGTATTTGCCACTAGATCAAAGACTAATTCTTAGTCATAAGGGATATTAAAACAATCAGTCAATCATCAAGTAACAACCAAAACAAAATTTGTTATTAAATCAACAACTTCAAAATATATTGATTTATGAAAATTTTAATCCAACTTGGATATTTTTCATTTTCCATTTAAGAAGAAATATATACTCCATAAAAGTGGTTAGGTTTTAAGTTTTCTTATTGATGCCAGAACGCCATGATTAATATTTAATTATTTATTGTTTGATTGTTTCTCTCTTCTTATTTATTCTGATCGAAAGCCTCATGTATTCTTACTTCTCTCTCCTAATTTTATAAATGTGTTTGTTGTGTCAAATGTACTATGTTATTTTTTAAGAACATGCGATTATTTTGTATTATGCTGTGGAGATTTTTACACAGCTAATTGTATTGTTCTTCATTATACATCATTTTGATGTTTTAAGAAAGAAATTAATTTGTTTTTAAATTTTCCTCATGCAAAATTTGTAATTGAAATTATCTTTTATTTTTTCTCCAATACGTATTTGTTCCGAGAATAGAGTAGGTCTGAAGTAGGTCCGATGGTCATCAAGATTGTTCGATCTGCTTTAAGATCTGTGCCCACGACAATTAAAACATACACGCACGAATTTTAAAATGGAGTGCACGCATCTTAAAGCAGATCGGACGGTGATTGAACCCATTAAACCAAAGTAGGTCCGATGGGCATCGTACCTACTCTTGACTCATTTGTTCAACGCAAAGCCGGAAAATAGCTTTAATATTAAAAAATGGATGAAAATTGTCCATCAAATTCAGTTTCTTTGGCTATGAGAGGGATCAACCTTTTCAATTAAATCAAGCAATTGATTCTGATAGAATGCGGATTGAATTACGTACATGAGCTGTTACATTAAAAATTGATGTGCTAAATCAGCATTGAAGTATGATGCAACTTGATTAGCTTTGACAATAATTTGTGTCAACATCTCATTTCAGTTTGTTAGAGATGTCGACCAACTCACCCTGTCGATTTATTATCATTGTTAAAATAAAAAAAATTGCACATGTTTTTCATGTAGTTTTAATATTCAACATCAAGTATATTTTAAGAATCTATATATTTTTAAATAGCTTGATAGATGACCAATCAGATTTCAAGTGACATGAATATGATATCATAGGCAAATATTTAATTTGATAACTTTTTTTTTATTGTTTCTGGTATCAAATAATATTTTTATCTATATAATCTATTATTATTTCAAAATATAAACATAAAAAATTATTTTCCAACTTATTTGGAAAGATATTTGATTAGAAAAAAAAAACTCTTGCTGTAAATTTGTAGGTTCGCACATCAAAATCCAACTTTTCAAATGTATTTTCTGCAAATTTATTAGTTAGTACGGATTTTTAAAATGTGAATATAATATTAGAATAGAATGATGCACACTAAGGTAAGAATTAAAAACCAAAAAAAAAAAAAAAATTGTTACGTGGATAGTCTTGCATTGCATTTTTGGGCCATAAATATTTAGTTTAGGAATTTAAATTCAACCATCATGAAATTTGGGCCGGCCTTAATTTGGATCCGCACTCTGGACCCGGCCCATATTACAGCAGTTTGCAATCCGTTTAGTCTACAGTTGGATAAGAGAATCAACCAAAGAAAAGAGTTCCTCTTATCTCTCTGTTTTATTTGTTTCTGAAATGGAGATGAGGCTTCTCTCTCTCCACACTTCGCCCACCATTCTTTCCTCAAAATTCACCACCGGTAATGCTTCCAACAGTCACTTCTTCTCTTCAGTGCCAGTTACAATCCTCTCCAGTAGAACTCTCCAACTGGAGAGGAGGCACAGAATGTTGGTACCGGTACCAAGAGCAGGTGGCCCCCCCAGCACAAACAGTATCCTCTTCGCTTTCTTACTTCCTTTCTCTCTCATCGTGGGTACAGTATGGACGACCATAAAAGTTGGCAACCAACTAGATCAGAAATATTTGGATGAGGTACTGAGATTGTGTTATGTTGAGTGCATGCAATTTTGAAGCAATTTTGTGTTTATATCTTCCTACCCAAATTTCAAAATTATAGAAAACTATCAAATGCCTTGAGATTTTGATGGGTGAATATTAAATTTTGAATTGTGATTGTGAAACATCCAATTAGTGAGAATTGGTGGGTGTAGACTCAATTTTGCCTAATTCAAGTCTAATTTAGCTGGCACATAAATTTACCCCTATATTAGAATACACAACATATACATTAGGATACCAGATACAAAAAGTTTTCATTTATACTATAGCAATAACAAAAATAGTATACTATGATTCATTCCTCAAATGATATTTACTAGGCCTTTTTTATTCTTGTTATGCTGAAACTACTATGTACAATGCCAAACAATCAAACAAGAGAAAAAACAAACCTTGATTGTTGATAGCTGAAGGTGTTAATTGATTAATATTCTTCTTTTTCAGATTGAGAGGAACATAGCTATAATGGAGGAGGATGAGATGGAATATGATGAAATATCTGAAGAAATTGAGGATGAAAATGCCGAGCCGGTGGAGAGCGAAGAGCTTGTTTCTGCAACTGGGGTTCAAAGTCAGCCGAAACAGGAATTATGAGTGCAATTGAACTTAGCATCTTTAGAACTTTAGATTTGTATTTTGTAGTATACTGGAACTAATGCAATATAGCAGGAATATTATCCTCCTACAAGAGTCATCTAAAAGAAAAATAATGTTAATTAATGGAAGCCCTTGATTCAAAATGAAAAAAAAAGCAGGAATATTACTCAGAGAATTGTATATTTTGTATTTTTTCTTCTGTTCTATATCCTTGCTTTCTTTTTTTCTTCTCCTTTTCCCCTTCTCTTTCCATTCTAGCTGTACTCTCTCTAGTCTCTTCTCGTTGTAACTCCTTTTATTGTTAATGAAAAAGAAAAACAATGCACAAAAGCATACAAAAAGCTCATATAAAAAATAGTACACTACACAATTTTTCCAGATCAATACAAATTACTATCTTAATTTTTTATTTTAGTTTACAAAAAAATAATCCTACATCTAACTTAGAGCAAAATTGAACAAATCACAGTTGACAAAAGCTACAAAGAAAACTCAACTATGACATGCTAATCAGGATCAGTTGCCCATTTCAGATCGGATTCCAGCCCGAAAAACTTCAAACCCGAAATCACTAATCCAGCCGTGACCTTCTTCAAATGTTCATTCAATATCTCCTCATAAGCAATAACATTAGATTCAGTCAGTACACCTCGTTCCTGCAAAACAGCAAACACCTTTCGCGCCTCTGCTGAGCTGGCATACTTGCAAAACCCATGTATAATTGCACAGTAGGTTATCTCTTCCAATGGGTAACTAAGTTCAATCATCTCATCTAGTACCTCAACCACCTTATCTGGATTCTTTGTTTTACAAACATTTACTATTGTCAAAGCATATTTAAACTCCATGGGTCCACTTGTCAGAGTTCCCAAGCAATCTCTGACAAGTGCAATAGCAGGGTCAATCTCGCCAATTTTACAAATCCCTTTGACAAGAGAGCAATAAGCATTTACAGTAGGTGTATATGACCTCTCTATCATAGCATTATAACATGAGCATGCCTCTCTCACATCCCCTTCTTCTACCAAGCAAAGTATTATAAGGCTGTAAGTACCGGAATCAGGTAAATACTTTCCTAGCCTCTTCATTTCCTCAAATAACAAAATTGCCCTCTTCTGATCTTTTACCTTGTAAAGGCTTTCTATAAGGATGTTGTAGATTTCAACACTACAATACCCCTTCCCTTTCATTTCGTCAAATATCTTAAGTGCATTCAATTCCTTCCCCCCTTTATCCAAAAAT
Source organism: Carex kokanica (assembly GCA_025461125.1). Taxonomy (NCBI): domain Eukaryota; kingdom Viridiplantae; phylum Streptophyta; class Magnoliopsida; order Poales; family Cyperaceae; genus Carex; species Carex kokanica. Next base: position 53,422 of record JAJGRX010001417.1, read on the forward strand.
AACTTCAAGAAATCGGTCAAATAATCAATTACTGGTAAGCTCAAATCGGAAACTCGATCAACCAACCTAAAGAACAAATCCATCTGACCTAAATCAGCATAAAGCACAAGTAACGGAGACACGGTTTCTAACCCTGGCTTGAGCCCGTCTTGAACTACAATTTCAAACAATTTACAAGCCTTATCAACTCTACCTATATTACACAGACCCAAAATAAGAGTATCATAAATTTTCAAATCTGCCCGGTAACCCTTATCCATCATCTCTTGCAAAATACCACAAGCCTGCCCAACCCTTGCTTGGCCCACAAAACCTTCAATTAAAGACCCATAAACTGACCGATCGATCAACAGCTTTTTTCGTTTCATCTCAGCAAATAACTCACACCCTTTCTCGACCTTACCATCTTTACAAAGACCCGACACCATGGTTGCGTAACCCATTGCATCAATCTCTAGACCATCCCTCTTCATCTCATCCCAAATTCTTAAACAGCCATCCATGTTTCCTCTATCAGCCATCAACTTAATCATGGCCGTGTAAGCGAACAAATCGGGTTTACAAACCCGTGACCGCATCTGTTCCAACATATCCACAACCTCTTCAACCCGCCCCACCCGGGACAGCCCTTTAACAAGAATTGTAAAGGTTATTGCCTCCTCTTTCAACCCATCTTCCTTAAACTCATTATTATAAACCGAGAGTGCCTGATCAACATGCCCCTTTCGTATCAAGGCCTCGAAAAGTCGATTATACAGAAAAACCCTCGGTTTTATCCCAAACTCCGCTCTCATCTTTCGGAATATCTCCAAAGCACGTAACGGGTGACCCGTTTGTGAATGCAACTTGACAAGCACATCGAGTTGCTTCTCAGTAGGGGGTTTACCATGCATGCGCATCAAATCGGGCACTTGATCGGCCAACCCGGGTCGTCTGGTAAGAGAAAGGAGGTGTGCGAAAGCATTAAACGAGGCGTAATCATGGCGAAAGCGCTTCTGTTTACCGGCCCAGAGGAAGAAAGGCGTGGAGAGAGAAGGGGACAAGGGAGGGCGGGAGCGGAGTACTTCAACAACAAGAGGAGGGGGCACGTGGCGGAGCTTGGAGAGGTCGGCAAGGATCTCAGGGCCCCAGCGCTTGTGGCGGCGAAGAGAGGAGAGGATGAAGCGCGCGAGGGGGGAGAGGCGGCGGTCAGAGAGGGAAGGGGAAGCGGGAGGATGGAGGGGAGGTGGTGGGGAGGGGGAGTGTGGGTCCCAGTCGGAGAAGGAGAAAGGTTTAGGTGGGGTTTGGGTTGGGGATGGGGAAGAAGAGGGTTTAAAGGGTTTAAGTGGATTGATGCGAGATAAGAGGTGGGAATTGACGATGGGGCGGTGAGGAGAGAAGCGGGCGGCACGAGGGCCGTGGTAAAAGTAGTGCTTACGAAGCACTGATGGTTTAGGTTGAGATGGTGGTGGTGGTGGATTTGAGGTGCTGCTGGTTTCGTGAGGATGCATGTCCAAGTCGCATTGCTCGGAGAAAATGAGCTTCAGACAGTTTCAGACAAAAGTGACAAGTGAGAAAATGGCGAAGTTCAATAATAATATTAGGCTTAAATTCGGACCGGCCCGGCCCGGACCAATCCAGACTTTACGAAGAAGGCCCGCTGAATGTGGTATTACCTGTGTTCCGCAATATGAGACCGACGCCCCAGGATCTTTCATAATTCACTCTTTCCAGGGAGCGGAGTGTATCCAACGTGCATCAGCCATCAGACCAAATTCGACCCGAAATCAGATCGTAACAGCTCAATCCACCTCAAATTTCGTGCATACAATTATAATTTTAAACTGCTATACCGGATGCATGAATCTTGACACACGGATTGGATAGTCCAGACCGGACAAAAATTTGGCCCATCAGACCCCCTTCGCTCCCTTCTTTCAATGGTTAAATACCAGTTCCTTGATTTTGTCAAACTGCTTTACCTATCTCTGTGTGCATAAACTCGCAAAAACAGTGCTACTCTTCACGGTATGCCCCACCTGTCAGGTTTATAGTTCATATACAGAAACAAAATCCTCACCAAACTTCCACCAAGTGCGATGTCTATAACATAGCCCTTGCAAAAATGTGAATCATTGTATATGGATTGACCAAATCAATTAGCAATTATGTACTCCAAAATGTGTACCGAAATAACAAAATGTACAAACGAGTATACAGAACTCACTTTAAATAGAAATAACAGCAACACAGATATTAAACCTACTCGAGCACTCAGCTGCAACAATAACCGCTAAAAGAAAACCACAAGTACAAACAATAACCTACCCACTTTGTGCCGACTCCCATCTCTCACAGTACTGCCCGTGAAAAATAGACAAGCTTTGAAAAAGAAATGATAAAACGAGGACAATTCCCAATTCAAAACAGACGTAAACTATATAGTTCATCACTTAAGCAAGGTCTCCATTGCCTCGAAAAAGATTGGTGCATACTCTGGGTTTGGTGTCTTGATGGCGCATTTGACACCTGGCACACCGAGTCCAGCTGTGATCTCGATCAGGAAAGGAATCCCGCGTGGGATTTTGGTAGAAAGGTACAACACTTCTTTGTTTGCATTTCTTCTCTTTGCCACGAAAAAGACATTTGAAGCTGCCAAGTGCTCGACAGTTGCATCTATACTGTGGATTACAGAGTTCGTGAGGTCCTTTATAACCTCATTGTCATCAGGAAGGGATTTCCATGTCTGAAATAAAAAAAAAATACACATTAAGCAAAAAGATCTTGCCATTTTCCATGGAGTACGTATCCTCTGAAATATATCAAATTTTCAGTTTATCTAAAGCCGGGCCAAATTTTTTTCAGTGCCTTTCAGAATGCAGGGGGCCTGTATTATTGAGCTTTGAGATTCGTGCAGAGAGGATTTGAACGGTTCGGATTTTCCAAAGATCCAACTCAAAAAATTTGAGATTTTCAGGGGATGCAAATTATTTTCCATATTCTTGTCTGCACAAAAAATCTGGCATTTTAGGAGGACGTACCTCTAGAAAAATGGATCGTTCCATTTTGCCATCTTCGGAGAAGAACACGTGAAGTGGGATCTTGTCATTGAAGTACCAGACTGGCTGTTGGCTGTTCTTCACAGCAACCTGCAAGAGGCTGCTTGGTGGGCCTGGCATGATGTTCTGGAATAAATTCATGGGCACAAGCGTCCTTGCTGATGTGCCTGGTTGTATTGCTGGGACCTGCACAATCCACAATTTGAAACTTATAGACCAGTAAACTAATTCTGCATTTGGCTCACATTTTTTTTATTTTTTTTTATCTTTGTTTTCTCTTGGCTTTTAGAACTTAATGGCTACAGCTCAATTCTTTGTACAAAATTCTCTCTAAGAAAATGCATACAAACACAGCTCAATTCTTTATATCCAACTACCTGAGGTTCTTTTGAGCAACTTTAAATAAGAGGCCAGATATAGTACCATGCTGCAATAACCAGTTGGTAGAGTAGTGTCAATTAGGCTGGATCCATTAAAATTATTGAAGGTTAATCAAATGAAGCAAACATCACCTGAAGAGGTGCACCAGCCGCTAGACCAAATGAGTTTTTGTTGAATTGTATCATGAAACCATCCAGTGCAACTTGAGACCCATTCTCAAACAATAAGCTGTAGAATATCTGGCCTTCATGTCTCACAAGCTGTCCACTTATCTGTAGACCCTGACCGGTTGAAGATGGCACTAATACTGGCAAAGGAGGCCTGAAAAGAGAAAAAAGGAAACAATACATTATTCACACTTCAGTTTGATTATGCACCCAGTAACATTGCTAGTTTCAAGAACCAACAAATTGCCATCTGCATTATTTTAACTTCACCATATTTAACTAACCCCCAAAATTTTTTTAGATTTGCACAGAAGTTTTCAAAAGACGAGAATGAACAAATATCCCGTCAAGCAAATTTACATGTCGGGCTCTATGTTTGTACAGGATTGTCAAAATTGCTTTAATTAAGCCAATTAACCAAGGTCAGGGGTGACTTAAAGTCACTTTTTGAGTAAATTGAACAACTAAGCATCAATTGCAAGAATTAAAGAATATTGTGCAGATACTGCTGTGTTGCAGTATAATAGATTGAGTGTGATATTGGTGCATACAACATAAACCAAGTGATCAAAACTAGTAAAAAAAAAAACAAAATCACAAGTCTCTGACTTACACTGACGGGGTAACTGGGTCATCAGCTGGTACAACTGCACTGTTGTCCATGCCCATCAAGTCACCAAGCAAGTCCGGCAGTGGTGCAGCAGCAGCAGCAGGCCCTGTAGGAGGGGCCCGTGATGCAGGCTGACTGGTCGAAGCAACAGCAGAAGCAGAAGCAGAAGCAGTAGGGGACCCACCAGAGACCACATGAGAAGGCGTCTCTGAGTATGCTGTCTCACTGTTCTCGTCAAGGTACTCCTCTTCATCAGTTTTGGCAGTTACAACCTTGGCACGGGTGACAAACACCTCTGGAGGCTTGTGATAGACTGAAGAAAGGGTTGCAATATTTGCTAGTAGTTCGTCCAGCAGGGTCGGCTCAAGTAGGTTCGAGTCGTCGCTTATGACAGGCTTTTCTGCCAAAACAATGTCCTTGGCAGCCTAACAAGATTATGATAAAATAATAGATTTAATCAAATATAAATTATAATCAAAGAACGATTTCAACAACGGATGTACTTTGGACCCGTGATGGTGTATCATCTAAAACTGTAAAAAATGAGGCAGAAAGGTATCATGTTACTATGTGAAATTTATCCCAAAAAGAAAGCCAATTAATCTCAATTATTCCACATATAGTGTAGTTCAATACAAAAAAGCCATAAAATAATTAGAAGTTGATCACAGCTGAAAGACAGTAGTGAAATATTTTGTACCAAAAACATTCATGTAGTTGTTGAGCATCCTACCTCAGGATCAGTAGAAAGAAGGCGCCAGTAAATGTAAGCACGATCCCGCAAATCAGGGTTGTCCGTCTCCACAGTGGCATTGTTTAGAACGGCCTACAAAAACAAATAAAATATGATTATTAAATAGGGAGTCATGAATGCTCATACTTTGGTCACCTTACCATTCAGACCTATCTCGGACCTCAGAACACAGAGCAGATAGACTGTTAAATATCGAGCCCTTAAATTTAACAAAAGGATAGGATATATACATATGCCCAACAATACAACTAAAAGCCGTTTTCTCTTCTTTTGGATTTCAGGCTTTTTTGGATTAATTAGAAGGTACTGTTCATAAATCTCACACATTTAACAAATTTGCATCTAATGGAAACAATCAGAAAACCTGTTACTAGTTTAGTATATATGTCATGACTCATTCCTTAAAGCTGACTCCTCATCTAATACTGCTACAACGAGTACATAGTATAGCAGATCAGTTATCCTTTCTCTCTCTTTTGAAAAAGAAAAAAAGAAGAAGAAGAAAACATTCATTCATAAAATAACATGACATGAAATTGCCCCTTCCTATCAACCAAGTACCAATAAGATAACTTGAGTAATAATTGAATCGGAAACAAAGGTAAGGAAAACTGAAAAGAAATGTGAAATAAACAAGTGACCTGAATCATCTGCTGTGGCACGTCAGTTGGCTTCTTAAGGAATAACTTCACAGTTGCGGTGAGCAATTGTAGCTGAACCATTGCAGGCTCTTCTGGGAAGGTTTCCAGAAAGCTTTCAAGGAGTTCGTCAGCATTATCAATTCTCTCCGCATATTCCCCAATTATCCAAATCATTGATGCCTATGTTACATGTAACAAATCAGTTAGCTATTAAATTGCCATGCCAGTAAACATGCAAAATTGATACAAGATTGGCGTTTTTTTTTATTTGATTTGGTACCAATTAGACAGCAACAAAAGACTAGGAATTTTTTACAGCCTTGTCCAGTTCTGGGTCAACCAAAAGATCAGCTAGCTTTACTTTACAGGAGTTTAATCCCATAGTTATTTTGAAAGCCTCTTTCGGGACAGCACTTGGATTTTGCCAATAGCACAAAAAAACAATATCATAAGGATTTTACTAGTTATTAGTTTGAGCAGAAATATCATGTTAAGGGTCTACCTTGGCCTCTGGTTCATCCAACGTGTCCAAGCTCTCACATAGTGTTGCAATGATGGACTCGTAGCTACAAGAAATAACAAAAATCATAACATAAGATTATAATGCTAAGCTCCTGGCTGTGTCTACATAAGCTCAATACAATACTAAAGAAGCATAATAAAGTGTCAGAGAAAATTTTTATTGGTACCACGATCTACCAGACTATACTTGCAAGTAACCGGTACCTTATTTTATTTTTGAGATGAACTCAAACACGGAAGGGAAATCAATATAATGGAGCTTACGTATTGGGATAACGCCTGAAGATATCCTTGATCACGATTATGGCCTCTTGAACGACGTAATTAACTTTTATTTTAATTAGCTCAAGCAAGACACTAATACATCGCTCAGCAGCTCTATCCAGCTTGATGGCACAACGGCCAATTGCACGTACAGCTTTTCTGACAAAATCAACATCTACTTCTGTTGCATATTCTTTGAACTCCAACAGAACCTACACAATTCAATAGTTATTATAACAGTATTGACAAACAGCTCAAGCTCAACAAATTAGAACTCTAATTACCCTGTCTTAGAGAAAATGTTGATCCTGTACCTGATCGATGTTGCGGTCCGAAGCAAGCTTTATCATGATCTCTAATTTCTCCATCTTAACATAAATAGGATCATTGTACTTGCAGAAGAACACCTAAACAATAAATCTATTCTTTAGTATCAATATATGTCAACTTAAAAAGTTGAATAAAAAAAACTGGTGTAGAAATAGGAAAGCCAATTCACCTTAATTTCATGGGAAAGGATAGTTGGCCTCTTTTGCACTATGAGGTTGATGTTGCGCAAGGCAACATACTGGATTTCGGGCTCGGCTGAAAGAAGTGTTACAAGAGGCGGCGCCATTTTCTTGCAAAGGTTTCTAATCACATCTGTACTTGTAATCATTTCCATTTGCAAAAGAATCATCTACAGACAAAATTTTGAATCACAGCTTACAACAAGGTCTGAAAGACTTTTAAGTTGGTTTAAAACAAGCGCTTGTTATTTTAGTTTTTAATGAAGGTTTAGGGTTTTCCCAGGCTGTTAGGTCAAGGTACATCAGTCATACAGTTTTTTGTGGTTGCATCGGATTCCTATTGATTTTCCTTTTTGCTGAACATTGTGTTAAACTTTGTTTCTATGTTCTAGTAATATAGAAACTGGTAGCTTGCCACTTTTATCACAAAAAATAGTACAAAATAAATACTCATATAAAAACACTCTCTAAATAACAATAACCTGTCTTACAGTCCAGAAAGTTTGAATATAGGTACTTTTTGATTCAGAAAATTTTAGGAACCGACAAAATTCTTCTTTAGGAATCACACTAAATATTTCATGTAAATTTAAGTAGGGAGGGGGGGGGGGGGGGGATTCAAAGCTTCTGATTGAGATGTTTCTTCATTATTGCTGAATGTAACTCTTACATAGTAACCATTACCCTAAGCTGAATCTTCCTGAATTTATTGGTTAAACAAAAGGATAGTCATACTTTGACAGCAGAAAGCACAACTGCACAGTTTGCATGTTGGAGACGGGGTGTGACTCTCTCCACAATATTCTCCGCTTCACGGGCATCGGGCGCTTTATACCTCGCCAAAGCATCTAAGATGAACACCTGACCCCATCTGACAGACAGAATTTGAATGGAATATTCAAGTCCAGTTCAGAATAATTAATGCGGATATTGAATAGAAAAAAAAAATACTTTCTAGGGTTGTGATGTTAAACCCATTAAACACATGGAGGAGTGGTTAGTAATGGGAAAGAAGTTCCATAGTGGGGAGGAAAATCAGAAAATATGTTGCCACCTCCCAGCCATAATGTCAAAAATATGCAAAACTAACAAGCTTATGCAGCAGACGCTACAGATCATAGGATGCATTGCATTTATCCTCATAATGCCCGAGTGAGATCCTTTTAAACTCCCTTTTTTTCAATTGACACACCAAAACATGCTCAAACTAATTATCCTTCCTTGTAATACTTACAAAATATGGAAGATATAAAGGTTAAGATGAAAATTTTACCCAGGATATTTACTCATATTGTACAGAACCATATAAGAAACTACATTTTTTAATTATCAGACACATGTGTTGATGTCTTGCAGGCCCATATATGAAATTTCTTAAACAAGCTTTCCAACTCAAAACCTAAAATACAATACCTCATCATCGCTACTAGTATCATAACTATCTCTAAGATAATTTAAAGACAAAAGCCAGTTGATAAATTCTCATTAGTTAAAAAACATATTTTGTATAAAAATGACAATTAAGCTTTTGTTCTCAAAGTCATTCAAAAGGGTTTAGCAGTTCGTTTAAGAATTTGCACACATACTCATTACACAATTTATTTGACCTTAAATTTTAACTGGAATGTAGTTTCAAAAACATAAATGGTGCAGTTTGCAAAAAAAAGAAAAGAAATATATTAGATCCTTAGTATCTTACTCGGTGCATTCATTCAAGGCAGTAAGAAGCTTAGACAGAGTGTGACTAGTAATCTCAAATATCGGCCTAGCACTGTTCTCTTGGATTTCTGCAAGGGCAGCTACGGCATTTGCCACTACCATTGGATTATTGTCAGAGATCAAGTCCTTTAGGTTCTCCAAGAAACCCCTATCTTCCACTAGTTCCGCATTTATGTCATACAGTTTGGCAACACAAATGGCTGCAGTCTTTCTGACATAGGGATCATCATCCTGTATAAATAATATAAATATTTTATGTTCACTAATAAATAAAATATTTAACGCATATAATGAAAATACTGCGTTTGCAATTGGCATGTACTGAATTGTACTGTATCTTTCCTTGTGCCGGTTTGATGGTTTTTCCTTGTCTTAATATTATTATTACTATTTTGTGGTCTCTTCTATGCATATGTCCAGAGACCTCATACACATGCTAATCAAAGTTCTACGAAGGAAATTATAAAAAATGCATACAAAATCAGACCTTGAGACATCTTTGAAGGGGATCACATAGGTACTCAGTGATTTTATCAACACGAATACAACCCATAGTCCTGACGGCCAATGCTCGAATCAAGGGATTAGGATCTTGTGAATCCTATGAGGTAGCAAGTAAAATAAAATAATTACAATGTTAGCACCCATTCAATGTCGAGTAGTCACAGATCATAACCACTCAAATGCCCTTGCACAGTGTTTGCTAAATTTGTTATGATTTTCTTTGCTCATTTTTTAAAACTATTTTCCAAGTATTCTATTTAGTTCAATCATAAATTATCCTGTACCTATACAAGTCAAAAACATTGAACAGCAGTAGTACCAACCTTGACAAATGTATTCACAGCAAGTATAGCTAGGTCAGGTTGGCTCTTGGCATAATTAATCAGATACAGATAAACAAGCTTCTTCAACTCAAGGTTCTCAGTTTGCATGCAATTTACGACATCTGTGAATAGTGAAGAGACATCTTTTCCCACCGTCATAGCTGCTATGACCTTTTTCACAGCATCTTTTCTCTTATCCTATAATTACATAAACACAACAGTGAGCTTGAAGAGCATAAGTCAAAATTTGTACCAATTCCACATAGTAATTTGCTCAACAGGGACAGTAGTTCTACCAATTCCTCGAGGTCTCCTTATTTCTGCTTGTATAACTTGTAAAATTTGGATTGTGTTTCTAGTCAAACTGAAACTAACCATATCTTCTCACTCTTCTCACTTTTTACAAAGAATAGGAGTTTAAATGATACAACTTCCGCAAGGAATTTTAGTATTTGTGCAGTTTACTTAATGTGTACTTCTCAGAACCCTCAATTACTCTCAAAGCAGAGAGAGAGAGAGAGAGAGAGAGAGATTTCAAAAGAGGGAACTGAAAGACTTTCAGAGGTTTTACATGAAATTATTTGGTATAGTCAACAAGAAATTACAATTCAGACTTCTGCTCCTTGGAGGTGAATGGTGATACTGAAGAAACCAGTAATTTCTTTTAATATGCTGTTTCCTAAAGATCCCACGTCGTAGATAATTTTCGAGAAAACATTCACTATCACTAAATTCAAAATCACAAAAAATTTAAGATAGCAGCGCAAGAGATCTGAACATTTCGTCTGGATCTGGCGCCAATTAATCGAACTAAGATAGTTTCGGATCCAATCGATTATAGCCAGTGTATCAACAGATCAAATTACATGATCTAACTACAGCAAGAGAGAGATCTAGAGAGAGACGAACCTTGTACTGAGAGTTGAGCTCCTCCTTGAGCTCAGGGATCTCTCCCTTCTTCGTAGTTGAGAAGTACTTCGAATCATGGCCGCTCATTCTTCTCTTCTAATCAGAGAGAGCGAGAGGAAGAGAGATGGGGTATTCTCCTGAGGAAGATCGCTGAAGAACAAAAGAGAGAGCGGAGATAGAGAGGAAGAAAGGGAAGAGAGCTGGCGGGGTCAATGGACACTAGTCTTATGGTTCGGTTCGGTTGGGTTCGATCGGTTTCGGACCAAAAGTTGTGAAACTCAAGCGACTCGCTCGGGTCCAGTTCCGAGTTGTGGTCATTCTCCTCGAATCCATATCCTCTGAGGTAATAGAATATTTCTGTTTGAATCATGACCGTCCGATCGGAATCCGGGCCAATCTGGCAGAAGGTGGAACGCACGCAACTGCTTTAATAATCGTGCGGATTCTGATTGGACGATCCATATCCAAACAGAAATATTTTGTTACCTTAGGTCATAGAATTCTGCTCCTCTCCGGTTCCCAAGTAAGACTAAGGAAGCCGGGAGTTTGTGTAAAATTAATGGTATTTGATTTGAACTGTTAGATTCGTATTGAGATTTGCGTAAAATTAAAATTAACAAATTATCTCGTAAATTTAAACGGCTACATCATTTCAACACGAATTGAACGATTTATATGGAACATCAAATCGAATTTGCATCGCACCTCTTCATTTCCTAAGACCAGAGAGCAGCCAAAATTATGACATTTAGCCTTTTTCATGCTTTTTTTTTTGGGGGGAGAAAATCAAGCATTTTTTTTTTTTTTTTTTCATTTATAAGTGGAGGTCACTTAAATTTTATTTTTATTTTAACAATATTGATTTTTAGAAATAGTTTAAATGTAAAATGTAATGAACGTTATAAGCATATGATCAATATCAAGTGACATAATTTTAATGGTTCTTATTTTATTATCAAACAATATTTAAATTGCATGAAATCTATTTGTTAGGTAACCTATACATCCAATAAACTATCTATAATATTCATTTTCATTTTTTATTTTTATTTTTAAATTGTTGTCAAAATGATTAAAATAAGCATTGTCAAATTTCCTCCTTTTCATTTATACATATATGTTCTATCATCTCTAAAATTTAGATGATGAAATTCTAGCTAATTATTTCAAGTTGTTGTAAGATTTCCATAATTAAGAGAACTAGCCTTTGGTCTAGTGGCAAAGGCACATGGTCTCTATGTGAGAGGTCATGGGTTCGAAACCCGGATGGGGGAAATCCTTTGTTGTAATAAATAGGGGTATTAAATAGTTGGGTGGCTTGACCTCCAACCTTTACTCAAAAAAAGATTTCCATAATTAATGTCGCGATGTGTTATGTACGTAAATTGAAACTTAAAATCAATTTCTGCAATCACGAATATGTAGAACATTATCATAAAAAATTATGTGAGCTACTTAAAATAGATTATAGTAAGAGGAGGGATCGGATGACACTCTTTTTTGGTGACATCGGATGACATCATGCATTGTTAAAGTTTTCAAAGTCGAAACAGTCGATCCAAACCGTTCAATATGATGAATATATTAAAATGTGCTTGCAGATCAAATTTTACATTTGTTTGAATTTTTTTATTATTTATTAAGTATTTTACAAAATCGATGTTTTCAGACCATTGAATTTTTGCACCCTTCTTAATAAATAGTAAAAAAAATAAAAAAAATGTAAAATTTGATCTGCAAGCACATTTTAATATATCTAAAATATTAAACGGTTTAGATCAACTGTTTGGACTTTACAAATATAAAGTGTCATCCGATGTCACTAAAAAAGAGTCTCATCCGATCCCTCCTCTTATATTAAATCTCATGCAGATTAGCAGATATATATTGTTGAATAGGACGTACATACGTTAACATATAATGATAAATAACTTTGTTTCTTGGCCTCTTGGGTTAAACATGTTACATGTACATTCATTAAAAAGTGTGCACACATGCGCATAAACATATTATATCAAACTTGGAGCAAGAATATGACTTAATGCTATGTTTCATGTGATTGATGGTGTAAAGTTAATCAATTTGTTGCAAATCATACAATCACAAAAACTGATACATATTTTTCAAGAGGAGAGTTCAATGCCTTCATTTTTTGTGTCTCCACCATATCTCTATTTCTAAAAACTTCAACAAATCAAAATTTAAAACTTAAAAGTCAAAATAAAACCGTTGGATATGATCTACATCATTTTATCTATGCACGTGTAAAAAATTATAGCATTTCAATTTTGTTTTGGTTGTCATCAAGGGCTTGTAAAAAACGTACTAATTTGGATAATTTCTAGACGTTGATTTTTCAACTTATTGTTTCACATAAAAACAAAATCGAAATGTGATAATTTTTTATGAGCACATAGAGAAAATAACATAGATTATATCTAACGGTTTTATTTTGACTTTTTAAGTTTTAAATTTTGAGTTATAAACATTTTTGAAAATGAAAGCACGATGGAGGCAGACAAAATAGAGACATTCGAACCCTCCTCATTTTTCAAATATTATCAATTACACACATACCAAAAAATAATCACTATATCTATGTTTAGAGATTTGGTGTGTCATATAGTTTTTCAGTAAATCTGAACAATTCAAATTTTGTAAGATACTAATACAACAATAACAATAATAATAACAAAAATAACAACAATAATAATGACAAATAAGTGAGGCTATATGATATGTATATTATAGATTGATCCGTACTATAGATTCAAATACCCGTTTTCAAAATCCAAACAGTCGATCAGTCGATCCGAAATTTGCGTTACTATGAATCCAAATTATGATTTAGGATTTAATTTAGTTGGTTAATTTGTTTAAAAAATCGGTTAGTTTGTAGGATAATTGACCATAATTTGCATTATGGCATATTATATCAGGATCGAAATACAGTATGGTTCATTTAGGGTCGAAAATGATTTACGATATGCTCTTCTTTAAATAGTTCTAGAAGCTGTATCATTTGAAAATAGTGAAATTATAGATATGTTTTATATTTATTTGACAACCATAATAAAGCTAAAATAATGACTTAATTATAAAATGAGAAAGTAATTACACACTATTTTTTGAGAAAAATATTATCAGCTTACATAGTTACATAAGAAAAATTCATTTCTTTTTCAATGGTAGACACCATAAATTATTCGAATTACCTGATACAATTTCATGATTCTAATGTTACTACATTATCAACTTACTGAGGTTTCAAAAAAAATTCAGATAATTTTATTTTTTTATTTTTTTTGGACTTGATACATGGCAGTAAGCTCTTTTAGCAAAAAGCAAAAAAATAATCTAATTCATAAATTTTAAACCAGTTCTTTTACATTAGTACCTTGAAGGATTGAAAATAAAAACAAATGATAAAGAGTAAATCATGATCCTCATCATGGCATATTTCTCACAAACAACATTATGTTGCTACTCTTTATATAAAAATTTATTGACCTATTTTCTCTGAAAAAGTTCATTTCTTTTCCAATTCGCCACCGCCTTTTCAACAATAGACTCAGCCTCTTTCACCTCTTGTACAGTAAATTTGTGCTCGATGATACCAAGCGGGCCTGGTAGCAAGACATCGATGACAGTCTCCACATCTTGCTCGAGTTGCCTGAAAAAAAAATATAAACATGAATTTTGAACAAGTGATCCAATCAAGTAGATTTAACATTCTGATACGCAATTTCTAAGATTTAGTCAAGTGCTATGGTACAGTCTAAATAGGGTTCACTTTGCGTAAGAAAACTAATCAATTTTGTACTATGCTTAATACCATAAACTAGTAATGCATAACAGCACGACTGGTACTGGTACTGTGGTAGAATTAGGTCTCCTAGTGTGCTTGATTCTGACCTTGGAGGACAATTTCATGTGTGCCCCTGAAAAATTTCCTAAATGAGAATATTAAGCACCAAGGACTTCAAAAGAATTCGGTCAAAAACATTAATTTTCTTTTTTCAGTCGCATTTTCTACCAACCATGTCATGTAATCCCACCTTTAGAAAGAGGTAAGATGCAATAGGAAGCAAAGTGAGAACTGAGTGCAATGAGAAGAAATGGAAATTAATTAATGCAAATTTTAGTATAGATAACCTTTAGAACGAAGAATACATGCCGTAATTGTGTATGAAATGGAATATTTAGGGATTAATTTAACTCTATTTAAGGGATCTAGAATTTTGCAGCTACATGTGACAAGTTGTCATTCTGTACTGGTAAGAAACTGACATCAAGATAAAAGTTCAGGGTAATTTAGTCAAATTCATGATTAATTCTATTTAATTGATGGCATTATCATTCTCATCTAGTATGGTACCAGTAACAACTGTTCTAAACTTTTAATAAACACCACCCAGTAGCAGTTAGTACAATTAAGGTACCTTACAACTCTCGGCAATTGCCTCAGCAAAGAAGAAGCCATCAGAGTATTTATTCTCGTTTCTCTTCTATTTTCCTTTTATCTTTGAATAAAACCTGAAATTGACCTGAAATTTTAAAGAAAGATCATAAACCCTATGAGAAACTACCGCCTCGGAACCAGATCCGTAATACAACAGCTGAATCGGAAGAGACTCACCTTATGTCCGACTCGCTTGAGATTCTTCCTTCTTCTGAATGACTGATTCTTGATTCTTCAAATGAAAAGGCAAAGGTGGATGTGATTGGTTAATTGATGATCGGAAAGAGAGATTTGGGAATAGCGTGATGTGCAGCTTGAAACAGTATATTGGGATCAAGGTCTTTGATCGATGCTAAAGCAGTAAAAAAACAGTAGAAGGGAGCGTCCGATGAGCATCAAGAGTCGTGTCAATTATTTCTAGATTAGTGCAGATCGTGTTTGCGCGCATCATAATACGAATCGGACGGCCCCTGTTCCAGTAAAGAAATAGAGGCAGAGCTCAAGGCTATTTTTCTGAATGATCGAGGCGTACAGTGGCGCAGAGGGACCACCAGAGATGACTGGATGACTGGATCGATCGGTTGGGATCATCCTTATCCACAATAATCCACGTGGCAGAGCCAGATTAGTCTATTTATCTTAAACCGAATCTAATTCATCCAGGAGAAGTGATCCACATCACAAGTTCTCTCAATCAATCTCAATTTTCTCTCATTATTATCTCCATATTATAATTCGAAACACTCCACAAACTCCCCTTCTCACCTCAAACTACAATTTTAAAAAACAATGGCAGCCATGGCAACCAGCGCCATTACAGGACTGGGTTCTTCCCTTTCTCTTTCTCGCCCTTCTTCAAAGGCTTTCTTGACTTCCAGACGGTCATCTCGCCGCAATGTCGTCACTTGCAGGTAAATTATTATTTTTTAATCCATCAAAACTATTTATTTTTCTTTTGTAAAATTATTTATGGATATATTATCGTACATAATTAAGTAACATTAGGGCATTTTTATTGTTTGTGACAGCTTTCCG
This sequence comes from Carex kokanica, assembly GCA_025461125.1. Lineage (NCBI taxonomy): Eukaryota > Viridiplantae > Streptophyta > Magnoliopsida > Poales > Cyperaceae > Carex > Carex kokanica. Next base: position 69,260 of record JAJGRX010001417.1, read on the forward strand.
AGTAATTGGCTCAGGAGAGACTTGAATGTGATCGGGTTCGGTTTGATTGGTTGGCTTGCACCGTCTAGCATTCCGGCGATCAACGGCAACAGCTTGAGCGGCCTATTCTTCTCTAGCATCGGAGAGGAGCTGGCGCACTTCCCCACGGGACCCGCTCTCACTTCCACCTTCTGGTATGTGTTATGTAAATCTTTGAATGCTCCTTTTTATTTCTTAAAATAATATAATTATATTGTATCAGAAAAAAAAAATTATTGTGGTTCAAATTTTGATGGGTCTTTTTAATTTGTAGGTTGTGGTTGGTAACATGGCATTTGGGGCTATTCATTTGCCTTACTTTTGGTCAAATTGGCTTCAAAGGGAGGACTGAGGGTTACTTCGATAAATAATTGAAATTAGATGTCATTAGTTTCTCTCTCCATGTGTAATTGTGTTTTAAAATCATTGTATAGTGTTCTCTCTACTTCCTGTTCTAATAATGTTTTTTTTTTTGAGGAAGCCTGTTCTAATGTATTTAAGAATTATGCTGCATGCTTTTTTATTAAGATTTACCTGAAGCCAAAAATTATAAAAAGAAGATTCTCACTCGTTAGGCAAGATCAATATGCCCAAAAAGTAGCACACTAAAGTTTTTAGTAAAAGTTTGTTAATTTCTAAATATTCATGGGCTTGTGTGAACAAACTCCAAATATCATAAAATTTTAAATGGATACATTACTTGTGAAGAAGAAAAAGATCTATAATTTGAATTTGAATTTTGAAATATAAATTGAAAGAAAAATTGTAGCAATTACTGTGAATAAAGCTACTATATATGAGTTACATATCAAATAACACATTTATTGATCTATAGAAACTCAAACATTAGAATTCTAGTACCCAAATTAATTAACACAATCAAAACCACAACACAAGCATTCATTTGCATATACAGAGAAAAACACAAAGAAAACAAGAACCTTTTGTTATAGTTCTTATTCCCGTCTTATTCTTGCACTTGCCGTTGATTGTTGGCTTGTTGCCCCAATTCCACCATTAAAACGTTTCAATAATTCCCACTGTAGTTCCAATATTGCTATTAATAATAACCATTATTCTGACTCAAAATTGGCCAATTCCTGTTTTTCACACACAAATTTCTATAATGATGATGATTTTAGCATACATCAAATATGAAAATTTTGTTTTGAGAGTGACTCCAATGCAAATGGAGGTTTGTATAAAGTTGGAATGATTATATCACCATTTAAGTGAAGCGGCATCATCAGGATATCTACCTGTACTACCTTAGTAATGGAGCAACAATCTCCTTGTAGTTATGGTACAAGTTCATACCATTAACTTTGATTTTCTCTAATATTTTATTCTACTAAATCTGTTTAATCTGTTTAATTGTTGTAATACATTTTTTTTTAACTTTGGATATAGCTAAATAAAGATGTATATTATGGTCTATTGTATTTTCATGACTTATATATATACTTTGGATATATGATTGATGATTCATGTTAAATATGAAAAGATCATACAAATTTGATTGTCCATTTTTAGTAGTTTACTCATGAAAATTGTGTCTTTAAAACAATAATAGTTGTATTTACGCATTGAATTGTCTTCAATAGTACTCCGGTCACACATATTGAATTAGAAAACAAAAAAAAAAATGTTGTTGCCACAAAAATCAAGTATTCATCACCGTGGAGTCAAATATGACATTGCATTTCTAATAAAAAAGACGTTAGAAGTTTCCTTTCCAAATTTGCGTATTATTGCTTACTTAGTTTATGCAATTTACTAAAATGTGCTTGGACTGTACATGTTATTGGAATGTAACTGGTATGACTTTTTTTTTGGACTTCGCTTCGAAAATAAAAAAAAGTATTGGAGAAATAATTTATTTTGTTTAAATTAAGAGAAATACTATAAAAACTAATGCAAAATAATATAAGATCTACAAATTTTGATAGTTGATCACAAAATGAAGTTATTAATTTCATATATTGAATTAGATATACTCAAACATTGACAAAAATACTTTTTAGTCATCTGATTAAATTTGATCAAAAGTACTTAATCACTTAACTTGCCTTAGATGCCTTGAAACACAATCATCTCTCTATAGGATACTAATACACACACACACACACACACACACACACACACTAATATGTGTGTGTGTATAATTATATTGGGGAAAATTGGTTATTTGCCACTCCAAAATCTTCTAATTGTAAAAATACCATCCCAAAATTTGAAATTGTAAAAATGCCACTCTAAACTTCATTAATTCCTGATTTTGTCATTTATACTGTATTATTATACTATTTTTATTAAAAATTAACTGAAAAATACTGTTTTGGTATACGTATTTCTGTTTTTGCCATTCATGGGGTACGGGCGGTATGACAAAAACAGTATTTTTCAGTTAATTTTTAATAAAAATAGTATAAGAATACAGTATAAATGGCAAAATTAGAAATTAATGAAGTTTAGAGTGGCATTTTTACAATTTCAAATTTCGGAATGACATTTTTACAATTAGAAGGTTTTGGAGTGGCAAATAACCGATTTTCCCATTATATTGTATCAACTTTTGATGGGTATTTTAATTTATAGGTTGTGGTTGGTGACATGGCATTTGGGGCTATTCCTTTGCCTTACTTTTGGTCAAATGGAAGGACTGAGGGTTACTTCTGAAAGATTTAATTTTAGATGTCATTAGTTTCTCTCCATGTGTAATTGTGTTTTCAAATTATTGTATAGTGGTCTCTCTACCTTTCTGTTCTAATTATGTATTTAAGAATTATGCTGCATGCTTGCTGATTAAGATTTACCTGAAGCCAACAATGATAAAAAAAAATTCTGACGTTGCATTTTACCGTGCCTATTTTTTCTGAATTAGCATTATAGAATTCAAATACCAATTTGAACGATTTTGTTCTTCTTTAATAATAACGAGTCATGTAAAAATTTGTAATTTGTTATGATTCATGTGCACTGACAGAAAAAAAAACATCAGAAAAATATATACTTTTTAATTTATTACTCAATATTCCTACAAAATGATAAGACCACTGCATCCAAACATTTCATATGCTGATATGCTATCAAATATTTAATCCAATGCTCTTCAATAGTTCAGCAAAATCTTAGCTAGCTTCCATACTTACAAACCAAGCTTCAAATATATTTTTAAATAATACTACTTATTCCCATTCCACTGCTTCCCCTTTGTTATAGTTCTTATTACCATTCCAAGTCCAATCCAGCTCTGTTCCTATTCCAATTATTCTTTTATCCATACATGTTCCCCGTAGTAATTCCCGTTGTTATGATTGGCGTTGCTTGAAACATATCATAATAATAACCATTATTCTGACTCTAATGGTGATCAGCATACATCAATTAAGAAAATTTTGTTTTGAGAATGACTCCAATGCAAATGGAGGTTTTGTATAAAGTTGGAATGATTCACCGCCTACTTAAATGAAGTGGTATCATCAGCATATCATCCAGAACTATGGTAGTGCTAGAATAACCATCTCCTTGCAGGGATTATACAAGTCCATGTTATTAACTTTGATTTTCTCTAATATTTTATTCTAGTAAATCTGTTTAATTAGTTGAATTGTTGTAATGCAATATTTACTTTTGATATAGCTAAACAAAGATTGATGTATTTGATCTATTGCATTTTCATAACTTGTATATTTTGGATATATAACATGTTAAGGATAAAAAGATCATGCAAATTTGATTGTCCATTCTTAGTAGTTTAGTCATGGAAATTTGTCTTTGAAACAATAATAATTGTGCTTATACAATCAATTATGTAAAATTGTAGTTACTTCGTAGTGTTTGTTGTTCTCTGATCATACATATTGAATTTAAAAACAAAAAAAAAGTTGTTGTCACAAAAATCAAGTATTCATCATTAATTGTGGAGTCAGTTGTCATATGCATGGCAGTTCTTCATATGCCTATTTAGTTTGTGTTATTTACTAAATGTAGCTTGAAACTTATTTTACATATTGTCGGAATTGTAATTACTATGACTATTTTCTGTTGGAATTGAGACGTCAATTCCAATTAATTAAGTTTGGACTACGTGTTATATGATTAATATATCACATACTGTCAATAATATTATGAGGAATAATATAAGATATGCCTAAATGTGATTGACTAAAATAATGGCATAGTACGTAATTTCGCTAAGTTTTGGGGCACGAATGCATATAGAACATAATGTAAATTAATTATAATTGTTGATGGACCAATTATAATTAATTCAACTAATACTAGTGATAAATGTAAGAATTAATTAATTATACGAAATGTTATGCATGTTATGCATATATAACATTTATGTAAATTAATTATAATATGCATATTTGATCAATTATATCAATCAATTATACGATTTGTTTGTTAGCCTAATATAATTGATTTGTATAATTGAATAGAAAAGGAAAATATGTTATGCATATTTGATTGGTTACCAAAAATGCACAAACGAATATCTTTGAGAAAATATGTCATATATTATGTATAATTTTTGACATGAATTATAAGATCTCTCAAAGATATATTTTCACTAGTATAAAAGGCGCTGGGTCTCCAAGCAATCCGGGGTAAGAAAATTTTTAGGGCACATGTGTTGTGCATAGCCACCTTATTCTCCCTCCATTAGAGAATAATACTCTTGAGCTCCGTTCGTGACTCGAGAGAGAAGAAAGGCACCAGGGCTTGCTTGGAAGGACTCGAAAGCGCACCAATCAAGCACCATCTCAAGTCAACTCGTATCAAGTGAAGTTTGCAAGTGAGATTGTAAAGCATGGATCCAAGTAAGTAACTAATGCTTCCGCTGTGTATTTTAATTCTTTTTCTTGCGCGGAGTTTTGAGTTTAGGAATTGCAATTGCTAGTTAATTTAGGAATTTGGTATTTGGCTCTTTAACCTAAATTGAAATTGCACCCCTAACATTTTCTGGACTTTGCTTCGAAACCAAAAATATGTTGGAAACATAAATTTATTTATTAAATTAAGATAAATACTATAAAAAAAATGCAACATTAAATAGTATCTACAAATTTTGATAGATGATCATAAAATAAAGTAAATTTCATATGTTGAATTAGATATACTCACACATTGATAAACATTTACAATAAAGAGTTAAATATTTTTAACCACATAATTAAATTTGATAATAGTTAAATATCTTCATGCTGGATTGTTCTTCCGTAAGTGTCACAACTGCATTCTTGATTGTAATTACAAGATGGTTATCTATAATGTTTGCATGATTGTATCATCTCCACAGGTATATGAAATAACAAATATGACTACAATAACAAAAGCACGTGTATCAGTAATAATGAATGTTACTTTTACCAGAAGTCTCAAAAGCTAGCTAATATATGTTACAAATTTACAATCTTGAGTTCAGTTCTGCATAATGTACATACATACCAGTTATGATTAACATGACCAGATCTTTTGTTTGTATGCTTACTCCATATATGAAGAAGTCAATGCGCGCAAATATAATTTGCTTTACTAATTTATTGTTTAGATCAAGTTTTTTTTTTAAGATGGTAATTTAATTAGAATGGAATGTGTTGGAGATGACAAACTTGGGTGTATGTAACATAACCAATTTGGTACTTTTGCAAACAATACCCCGGTTTTTCTCTCAGCCATATTTCTTTTGTCTTTGCCTCTTCCGATACTTGCCATTTACCGAAAGAAAGGCAATACGTGCATTATTTGGTTTTCCTCTCTTTAATGGTACTTGGTGGTCTGTAGATCGATCCGTAGTTGATTTGTCTAATTTTTTGTTTAATATGTTCGTAATTATTGTTTGTTAATTGTTGATTTTTGACATGAGACTTTACAAATCATGAAAAGTAAAAGGCATGGAGATGTTGATTTAATTTTGTATATTTCGTTTCAATCATGAAAAAGGTATACATCTTAAAATTATGATTGTGTAAATATGACAGAAGAATAACTGTTCTCAGGTACCTCTCTGTTGAATCTAATCCTCCAGCCAGTAGTAGTCTAATTCATCAAGCAAGTTTTCAGCTTAATACGCGTGTTGCTGAAGGTTCTGAACCAACTCCTCCAGGCAACTATTGTTAGTACCAAGACAGCGGTAGTAGCTGATTCTTGAGGGTTTCGAACTCATTTCTGAGGCCGATGTGCTTCGCCCATGCTTCCAACATCGCTGTTACAGCCTTTTTGACCAGAGAGCTCATCAGCCAGCCCACTGCCTCAATTGACAAAGGATCCATGCTACTCAGGTAATCAATCAGGAGAATATAAGAACAAGAATGAAAATTCCAACTGGATCGGAGATGAGATGGAGATTTCAAGAGAACTTTTACTGCTGGTTAACTTAGGGAGGAGTAATGAGGAGCATGCCAGTGCTCTGGGTTTCTGTAACTATTCCTCGTGGAGCGTGTCATGCAATTAGTTGAATAAAAAACTTTGTATTCACAAAATAAAAAATAAGTGTACAAAGAAAAGTAAATAAAAACAAATTAAACATTCATTTATTTTCGTACTTGTAATGAAACGCAGCATGCTGACCAGCATGCCCAATAAAATCAATTATAATTACACTAGTAAACGAAATTAAAATATTAATTAGTATATAATAAATGAAATATCAAATCAAATAATAATGCATATTTGTTTGGCATTACATACTCTTTTATACTGATGATTTTAACATGAATAACATAGGAATACAAAACATGATATTAAAAAAACTATAAACGAGAATGTACTTCTATGAGAGAATAAAAATAGGCTGTTTTGCTAGTAAAAATTTCTGTTGAGTTTGCTAACAAGTTATCCAAAAAAAATAATATAAAAAAATAAAATAAAATAAAATAGGAAGTTTGCTAATAAGTACATTTTTGTACAATATGGTAAGATGCTTTTTGATCTATACTCCTGGCATTGCAGCAAAGTTTGCATATGACCAGCTCATGTTAATCAAAGATTACTAAATAATACTTGTATCCGCCTATGAAGTGATGCTCACCTCCTTCCTTAACCTTGACGTCTTAGCTGCTAATTAACGACAATTTTCTGCTGGCATATCATTTCCATTGAGCTCAGTTCAAAAGTAATCTAGTTTTCAGATATTATAAGAAAAATTAATGGTTAGAGAACTAGCAAAGGAATTTAGCTATCGCGTACAAGCAACAAAAGAAGAATATAATTACCATTGGCAAATTAAACATATAGATATTAATCATCCGGTACAGAATAAGGTTTGCCTGGCAGATATGCCCAGTGCCAGAACATATCAAATTGGACAGTAAAAGCCCATTTTTAATGTATTGATATATTTCAAGCAGAAATGATTGGATTGGCTTGAATTTTGCTGAACTCGCAAGTCTACCTCATAATGGCAAGTACTTGTATTGAAAGTGTCAGCATTAAGCTACAGTGGAATATTTAAAGTATTACCTGAACAGGAAAAATTAAGACATGTACTTCTTTGATGCGCCTTAGTTTCAAACATCCTTCAATTATGTCAATACGGTTGTTTATTGGTAGTGATTGAATGCGAGGGAACTTGATCGTGATTGTCTTGAGGGAAGGGAAAAAATAAAAAGGAAATGACTGAAGATTTTTACAGCCCCTGATATCGACTAAGTCGATAGAGGTAAGGAGTTGCTGGGAAAGTTCGTATTCTTCAGTAGTATAAACTTCCAAGTACAAAATTTGAAGGGAAGTGAGCTGTTTGCAGATAGGCAAGGTTAAAAGGGCAAGAGAGTCACCATTGATTTCTTTTAGAGACAAGGAGAAATCTGGCTGAGTCCTCTCTATTTCTTTTGATGCAGAGTCCCAAGCTGCAATGAAACCAGGGCAATCACAAAAACGCAAGCCTTCCAGGTTGACCCAGGACTTTAGATCTTTAATTGAGCTTAGTGTTTTACAAGATACAATTTCGAGGATCCTCAAACAGACCAAATGCGCCCCAAATGTAAGGGAAGTGAGTGATTGGCACCCTTCTATTACCAAATTCTCTAAGGCCACAAAAGAATGCAAGTCCAAAGATTCCAAACTGGAGATGTAGGATATCTCTAGAACACGCAGAAAGCTAAACTCATGGAAATCCAATGGTGGACAATCTTCAATTTTGAGACTCTCTAGGGAAGGAAACCTCTCCAATAACTCAGCTGTAGTACATCCCGAGAGAGGAAGATCTATTAATTTAGTGCAACCTCGAATTTTGAGTTTTTTGAGTTTTTTGAAGCAAAGAGATAGTTGAAGTTGGTCATTCCACACCCATTTTTCAAGATTTGGCATATCTATTATGCTCAACTCTTCCAAAGATGGAAATTTCATGCTTTGACGAGTACCATAACACTGAGGTCCAATTTCCCTCAAAGGCAATCCAGACAGCTTCAAATGCTTGAGAAACTCCAACTCCCCTATAGGTGGAAGCAACTCCCATGCTTTACAATCCACTAGAATTAGAGACTCAAGAAAAATGAGAGAGGGCTCCAACCATGTGGGAGAAGCCACACCACCATATCCTTCTATACCAAGCGATTTGAGGTTGGTGTTTGGTTTAAGGCCCTCCAGGACATTTTCGTTCTCTTGTTCACCATAATTCCATTGTAAATACAGGGCATCAAGCTTTTTTTTATCTGCTAGTCTAGCCTTGCTTGCCTCTGTCTTAGATTTTACATTCTCAAGATTCGAGATTTGGAGTGATCCTCCAATTTCCTTAAGAGAGCCTAATTGTTCTATCTCAAAGCCTTTCTTTTGTTGAACATCAAAATGATTCAGCTCTTGCAGAGAGGTTAGTTTCCCTACATCCTGTATCTTAGAGTGCATGTCAATTTCCCCTTCAACAATAAAATGCCGTAGGCTAACAAGGTCACTAAAATTACTTGGCAACTTCAGTATGGGAAACCACCCATGTTCAACTTTAATTTCAAACACTTCTAGGTGATATAGCATACATATTTCTCTTGGAAGAGTCATGCATGTGTTGTCATTTGAGATAATTAATCTTAGATACCGGAGGCTAACAAATTTCTGAAAGTTGACATTATGTGGCTGTACTAGGAAACATAGATTTAATCTCATTGCACGAAGAAATTTTGTTATTTTGAGCAGGTCTGAAATACTTCCTGAAGTATTTGAAGGCAACTCATCCCAATTAATTATCGTTCTTAGATTCTGTCCTTCCAAACACGCCAATGCCTTGACTATTTCTTCTTCACCACTTTCTCTACAATTATAAATTGACAAATGACGTATGGTTCCTGGAATTTGTCGAGGTTCGGGACCATTAATGGTTAAACATTGTTTGGAGGCAACCATACATGCCAAATCATTAATCAAGTCATGAAATGTATAATACACTAAACCACCGTATGTTGATTGTTTGGTTTGGAAGAAACCACGATCAAATAGATCATAGAAGTAAGTACTCCCAATATCCTCCATCCTTTTGCCTTCAGATCTTACATCGAGAAAACCTTGAGCCATCCATAGATATACCAACTCCTCACATGTAAAAGCATGATCCTCTGGAAAAATAGCACAATATGAGAAACACCTTTGGAGATGAAAGGGCATATGATCATAACTTAACCGGAGTGCGGGCATAATATCATTTGGACCACTCTGAGATTTCCACTCTTCACTATCCCTGATTTTCATCCAGTATCTCTCATCAACCTTTTCTTTTAACAGAGCAGTTACAGTTTTTGCTGCTAATGGGTTACCCTTCAACTTATTGGCAATTTGCTGTCCGATATTTCTTAACCTCCAATTTTCTCCATAGTTTGGATCATTGAATATACATGTACTAAAGAATGATGAGAATGCATTATCATCTAGACCCTTCAAATAAATAGTATCTCTTGCATCGACCAATTTGGCAACAGATTGTTTTCTAGTCGTCACCAAGATTATACTCCCTTTCACCGAGCAATTATGTAATGGAGCTACCATTGAATCCCATTGGCTCTTATCGTCATCTTCCCACATGTCATCCAAAACAAATAGGAATCTCTTGGAGGCCAATTCGTCCTTAAGATTACTTTGGAGCTTATTGAGGTTACGGAGTTCGTCATATCTGTTGCCACATGCACCTTCTAGCATCTCGCGTGTAAGTCTGTCAACATCAAACCAAGTAGACACACAAATCCAGATTCTAACCTCGAAGTAGCTATCAACTTTTGGATCATTAAAAACTATTCGAGCAACGGTAGTCTTCCCCACACCACCACTACCAATTATTGCTAGAATAGGGACCTTACCAACTATTGTAGATTCTTCATTTGTTAATAGGTTCATTAGTTGGTCACACTCTTGGTCTCTTCCAAAAACTCTAGGTTCAGTGAGAAATGATGATGTTTGGCGTAAGTTTGAAAATCTAGGTTCAGTGAGAAATGATGATGTTTGGTGTGTTGCTTCAGTTTGACTTATTTCATTATTCCGGGCAGTTATAACTAGAGATTCTGTTTGCACAGCATTGCGGACTTTCTCCTCAGATTTCTGCAACTGCTCTGCTAACTCATTCATCATTCGGGACAGATTTCTCCTCAGATTTCTGGAAGAGAAGGTTTCAGGTAGTGATATTAGCGCATCTTGTGCAGAGCAACAAGACATCCCCTTCAAAGTTGAACGGATGGAACGGCTTGCGAGCCGAAAACCAGAAGAAGAGGATGCAGCTGATGATTTATTGCTGCAGTTTACTTTGTCCTGGGTACCTGTTAGAAAAATTATACCAATTACAGAAATTTATTGAATGGTAATCTGTGACCGTAAAATAAAGGAATGGTCATCTACCATAACTTCTGAGACGTAATGTACTAATTATGGGATAATAAGACATGTTAAGGATGTAATGGTGATGTCCATTTCTCCAATAAATGGACAGCACATCACTTCATCTCCAACTTCCTCAACAGAGGATTATCCCAATCAGAGCTTTCGCTTCCCTGTCTCCATTTTTTTTCCAGGAACGGAGGGAAATTTGTTGATTTTAGATCAAAGAGAGATACTGGGTATTTAAAGAATAATTAAATTTTGTTTGGGTTGCAAGCCCATTCAATCAGCCTAAGTGATCGGCAGCCCGTACTAGCTTGCGCCAAGTCCTTTAGCTGGTTAGTTATTCCTCATAGATATTCTCTTATTTGTATCATTTTATTATTAGAGGCAAGAATTTCGATCTACATATTGTAGAGAGAGAAACAGTGGGAAAGAGAGAGAGAGCTTATTTGTTGACCCAATTCGTGACGTGGTGCATTATTTGGCTTTCCTCTCTTTCATGGTACTTGTTGTTTTGTGCATCCATAGTTGACTTGTCTATTTTTTGTTTTGTTTAGTAAGTAATTATTGATTGTTAATTGTGGATTTTTGACATGGGGGCTTTACAAATCATAAAAAGTAAAAATAATATCTTGGGTGATCGATCGATATTAAATATATCATCAATTGATTGACATAATTTAGCTAGATTTTGGTTTAATTTTATATATTTCATCTCAATCATGAAAAGAGCAATAAATTTTGTTAGGTACCTGTCTGCTGAATTTGGTCCTCCAGCCGGTAATAGTCCAATTCGTCAAGTAAGTTTTCAGCTTGATACGCCAGTTGCTGAAGGTTCTGAACCAACTCCTCCAGGAAGCTATTGTTGGTACGAAGGCCACGGGCGCTTGTAAGCAGGGCACTAAGCTGCAACAGCTGGTCCTTGAGAGTTTTGAACTCCTTTCCAAGGCCGATGCGCTTTGCCCATGCTTCCAACAACACAGTTACAGCCTTTTTTACCAGAGAACTCATCAGCCAACCCACTGCCGTAAAGGTCATTGACACAGGATCCATGCTACTCTAGTATGAAAAATAAAAATTGCAATTGGGGGAGATGTGATGGAGTTCACTCTGGGAAGAGAATCAAGAGATAAGAAAAAACTAGTGCTACGGGTATGCTGTAACTATTTCTTGTGAAACGGGTTGTGTCAGTAGAGATTAGAGAATAACCAACTCACTACACTATTGTTATACTCAGAAGTGCAAAGACATATAGTCAATGGATCTCTCTAGTGGCGCGCGTAGACTTATAGTCAATGGGTACAGCAACATCCATTTTGACGGAAGCTGAGTGGATGCATCTTAATTAAGTATACATGCCCAATTTGATTGTTCACAAAAAAATTCAATTGTTCAATAATCAACAAAGTCATTGACGAAGTTGTTTGGAATGTTTGCCACTGGCCGGTCTACTAATCAATTTAAGTCTCTCGGAAAGTTCAATTTGGGAAAAATAAGTAGATCTAATGGACAATTTTTCATACTTACCCACAATTTTTACTTTTTCTCAATCTACCCAGCGCTACATTTACCTCTGAAACCTTCAAATGTAGAATTCGCATATTCTTCGATCTTCCCACGCGTCTCATTATTTTGCACATTTATGGAATTTTCAATTTAACACAATGGAGAGCTATGTTACATGGATACATGTACATGTATTATTATATCGGATATGATACAGATAAGGTGAACAATAATTTTTAAAAATTTAGAATACGATATTGTTAATTATTATTAATTCAACACTTGTATTATATGACAATTTAAAAATTAATTCAACACTTGTATTATTACAAAATTAGAAAAAAAATTGCATAGTTATACACTCATTCCCTCAACTACCATGAATTTACAACAAATTTATGTACCCATCTTAATAAATAATAAATAGTAAAAAAATTGAAAGTCCAAACAGTCGATCTATGGTGACATCGGATGACACCCTATATTTTCAAAGTCTAAACAATTTGAAAGTATTTTACAAAATCGTTGTTTTCAGACCATTGAAATTTTGTACCTATCTTAATAAATAGTAAAAACATTCAAAAAAAATGTAAAATTTGATCTGCAAGCACATTTTAATATATCCATCATATTGAACGGTTTGGATCGACTGTTTGGACTTTGAAAATATAGGGTGTCATCCGATGTCACCAAAAAAGAGTGTCATCCGATCCCTCTTCTTTTAATATATTTTTAATTAGTTTAGTTTGTTATGAAGTATGAACTATGTTTAATTTTATGGACTTTGAATTTTATAATTAACTAATATTTAGTGTACTTGATTTGAATTTATAATGGGTGTTACGGACTGTGGTATGTGGATCTTTTAAGTTTTAAATCAAGAGGAGGGATCGGATGACACTCTTTTTTATAGCGGTTAAATGGTAATTGATTTATTTCTCTTTATACTTTATAGTGGTTAAATGGTGTTTCTAATTTATAAAATTATTTGTGATGAAAAAACAATATTTTTAGTTTGGGTTTATTATTTGAATTTGAATTTTGAAATATAAATTGAAAGAATTTTTTTTGCAATAATAGTTAATAAAGCTGCTATACTCTCGAATATTTAATTCAAACCGCTTTGATACTTCAGCAAAATCATAGCTTCCCTACTAACAAATATACCAAACTTCTAATATAAAGCTAAATAATACTACTTAATTATTCCTGTTCAATCCAATGCTTCTTAATTCTTTGTAATAGTTCATGATATTGTTTTTAGTCCGGCCGAATCGACCAGCTCCGTTCCTATTCCAATTATTCTTATACCCATATACCCGTAGTAATTGTTATGTTTGTTGTTGCCCCAATTCCACCATTCAACCCACTGCATACCGTTATTCCAATATTGCCATGCTTTCATGCCCTCACACACCATAATAATTAATAACCAAAATTGATATAATGGAGGTTATCAGCATACATCAATTAAGAAATTTTGTTTTGGGAGTACCTGAAAATGCAAATTAATGGAGGTTTGTACATATAGTTGAAATGATTCTCTGACCATTTATGCCGAAATTTTTATTTTTACTCTAATAAAAAAAAAATAAACCAAAACACTCCAATTTAGTAGAAATTCAACATTTACTTAGGCCACACAATGCTCATGCGGCCTCCAAAACTGGGGGCCGCCATATGCCCCTGCGGCTCTAGACTTGGGGCCTCCAAACTGTTCTGCAGCTCCATTTTTTTTTTAATAATTTCAATTCTCATTGTTCTGCGGCACATACGAACTTTATATTTGTGTGCCATTTAAAAAAAACATTGGTTATAAGAGGAATGAGCTCCACTAAAATAATTTTGAATAATGTGCCGCAAAATGGTTGTGTCATTTAAAAAAAAACAAACAAATGGGGCGCAGAACGGTTTGGCAGCCTCTAGTTTGAGGCTGTAGGGGCATATGGCAGCCTCCGGTCTTTGAATCCGCAGGGACATTATGAGGCCTGAGTATTTTTCGAATTCCTCAAAATATGAGGTGATTTGGTTTAATTTTTTTTTTGGAAATGGTATTAATAAAAATTTGTTCATTTATGTGAAGCGGCATCATTAGAATATCTACCTGAACTGCTCTAGTGATGAAAATAGTATCTACTTGTTGGGCTTGTAGAAGATCATATTATTAATTTTGATTTCCTCCAAAATTTTATTATACTAAATATGTTTAATTAGTTGAATTATTGATATACAATTTTTACTTTTGATATAGCTAATGAATTTGATCTAATTTGTTTTCATGAATTATATATATTGGATATATAATTGATGACTCATGTTAAAGATGAACAAATCATACAAATTTGATTGTCCTTTAATTCTTAGTAGTTTACTCATGAAAATTTGTCTCTTTGAAACAATAAAAATTGCATTTATTGAAACAATACAGTTATTTCATAGAATTTTGTTGTTCTCTGCTCACACGGATTGAATTTGAAAAAAAAAAAAGTTGTTGCCACAAAAATCAAGTACTTATCACCGTGGAGTTATCTCGTAATTAGAATTTTTTTTTTTTTTTTTCCAAATTTACATATTATTGTTGATTTGTGCAATTTGATAAAATGTAGCTTGACCCCATACAATTGTTGGAATGACAATTACTAGCTAGGACTATATTTTTTTTTTGGCTTCTCTATGGAAATTATAAAAATATGCATAAAGAAATTAATTTCTGAATTAAGAAAACGCTATCAAATAGAATGCGACATAAAAAACATATAAAAATATTAATACATGATAAAAAATAAAGTAGATAATCTATACATTAAATTGTCTACACACTAATAAATATTTAGCAAAGAGTAAATAATTTATACATTGAATTGATTATTGACAAAGTATTTGATTACGTATATAATTAAATCATCAAAAGTATAATATGTTTAAAGCGAAAGGAAAAAAAAAAATTTGTTTGTCGAGCGTATGAACATGAACTTATTGTGAGGCGTTTTTATTTTGAATTAATTATTGTGTTCTGATAATAAAATCTGATGAATTATGTGAAGGAATTGTTGCTTAATATTATATATATATAGGCTGTGGCTAATTTGCTGCCGGCAGTAGTTCGGCCGAGGTGCTGCCGGGGCATTATTTAGCCGTGTGATGTTTAAACAACAAATTCAAACCGTTAGATGTTTAATCTATATTATAATCTACTTGGAGACCAAATTTTACATTTTTTGGAATTTTTTTACTATATATTAAGATGGTTTGAAAACCGCTGTTTTTAACGTTGCAGAAATTTACTAAAAACAGCGGTTTTCAAACCAGCTTAATATATAGTAAAAAAATTCCAAAAAATGTAAAATTTGGTCTCCAAGTAGATTATAGTATAGATTAAACATCTAACGGTTTGAATTTGTTGTTTGAACATCACACGGCTAAATATAGCCCCGGCAGCACTTGGCCGAACTGCTGCCGGCAGCAAATTAGACAGACCCTATATATATATATATATGTTTTGACACTCCATTAGTCGCACATTTTCTTGAATATATAAAACCAAGCAAAAATATATATGAACCGTCTGGATTAAAATACTCTCAGTTCCAGATTCCTGAGAAAACAAACTGAAAAAAATATATTTAGAAACACTTGGCAAATTTCGTATTTAATAATACAAAAGGCCCACATGTCATACTCTTGATTTCTTCCTCTTTACTATACTGAAACCAATCCCCCTTCTTCCAAACATTTCCTCAAGTATTTTAAAACTCTTTCATTTTCTAAAATGTATAACAACTTCCTTTTATCTTAACATTTTCCTAAGTATTATTGTTTTGCTGGAAACATTTAGCTTAGATTAATTTAAAGAATCATTGACTTTACTTGACGAGTTCGGGGAGTCGGAGACTGAGAACATGATTATAAGGCCAATGGATAAAAGATAGAAGAAATGATATAATTAGATGGTATTTCGTCAGATACAATGATATTTATTTATAATAGTGTTCATCTAGAAAGGCTGACACATCTTCCCTAATCAATTCATTCTTTACCGTTCTCTTCTTCATACTTGTTGTTGGAGATGAAACTTTGCACCCTTTTAATTACAGAGTTTTTTATCCGACGACGACGACTTACCAAAGTGCTACATTCTGATCAAATGCATGTCTGAAGATTCTAAAAAAAACTGTTTCATCGTCTCCAAAATCTATTCCCAGTTCACCCCATTAATTGACAGAAGAACAATGTGCTTCTTTGTTTTTCCTACAACCGCCTTTGAGTACACCTCTGGTCTCTTCCACCTTTCCATTTACCATTTTTCTCCTTTCTCTTATATGTACCAGTAAACTCAGATGCCAAATCAGTTAGCGAGATAATACATAGAGAGATGAGTTTATAATAGTTGCTCTCCGTAGCTTGCACTTGGTAATCTTGAACAACAGAGAAGGAAAAAATATGATGTAGAAGAAAATTGTGCAAAGCAATATTATTAGCAATGATTTCTTCTAATATCTTATTTTACAAAATCTGTTTCAATTAGTTGAATTGTTATAATACCATCTTTGCTTTTAATAGATCTAAATAGAGATGTATTTGATGAATTGTATTTTCACTTGTATATTTTGGATTTTAAATAGATGGCTCGTGTTAAAGATAAAAAGATCATACAAATTTGATTGTTCCTTCTTGGTAGTTTAATCATGAAAATTTTCTTTTGAAACGATAATAGTTATATTTACACAATCAATTATATGTGTAATTAGATAGTAGCTTCTTCATAAAGTTTTGTTGTCTCTGGTCACACATATTGAATTTTAAAAACCAAATTTTTTTTTTACCACCTAAATCAAGTATTCATCATCATGCATGAAGTCGGATGTGATATGCTAAAATGTAGAAATTTGCATATTATTGCCTATTTGGTTTGTGCAATTTGCTAAAATGTAGCTTGACACTGTACATGCATATTGGACGAATAGTAAAAAAAATGTATTGCAGAATAATCTAATTTTTAAATTATGAAAAATGCTATCAAATAAAATGCAACATAAAAAATATATAAAAATTTTAATGGATGAGAGAAAGATAAATTTTTCATCGTTGTCTTTTGATGTGACATCCATCACAATTTGAATTTTCTTATAGACATAATATTTGATTATGTATAAAATGAAATCATCAAAACTACAATCTGTGTAAAGCGAAAGAAAATAACAATAAAAGTTCTTATTGAATTTTAATGTAAAGAGCTATTTGAACAGAACTATGATGAAGGGCAATTTTTTTGAATTAATTTAGTGTGTTTTGATAATAAATTAAATCTGATGAATTATATTCTGTGTAGGAATCGTTGCTTAATATGTTTTGACACCCCGTAAGTCGGACTACACGATACAAATCCTCAGCTCCAAATTTCTGAGAAAACAAATTAAAAGAAATATTTAGAGACACTTAGCAAATATGGCACCATATTGCTTGTTCATGGGAGGCTAGGAGTTCAATTGCACAATTTTTTTTTTTTTTGAGGAAATCAATTGCACAAATTGATCTTTTGATATGGATCGATGCTAATTAAATTGTATTCTAGAATTTCCATTTTTCCCAAGTACTAATTGTTTTGATGAAAATTTAGTTCAGATATAAAGACATATCAGAAATTCTTTTCCCAAGTTAAATAATTGGGATATGATCAAGAAACTTCATGGATGTGTAAAAGAACAAAAAAGAAAAAAAAAAACGGAAGTAGATAAAATCATACACTACAGCTTTTGGAACCGAGGTTAAAAAATTTATTTAAGTTGATTGCAACTGCCTATAATAACAAAAAATAGAAGAACTCAGATGAAACAATTTATCATACACCACACTGCCTTTTGCCGAGTCGAAGATGAGAATTGCAGATGAACTCACAGACTCCAAAAGAGCTTTGAATCTGATGGCAGCACATCAAATTCCATCTCGTCCATAAGGAAGTTCAGTCAAGCAAGGAGATATATTGAGCTCAAGCCTGATAATTTGGACCCAATGAGGAGCATTTTTCTCCTTTCTTTTATGCAAATTGGCAAACTCAAATGTTAAATCAATAGGCGAGAGAGTTGAAAGAGAGGGGTTTCTCATGGATACTTTTTGCAGTTTGCAATTGATATAATTGTTCAGGTTCATATTATTAATATTGATTTTCTCTAATATTTTATTCTTCTAAATTAATTTGTTTAATTAGTTGAATTCTAAATGTAATACAATCTTAATTTACTTTTGATATAGCTAAACAAAGATGTATTTCATCAGTTATATATTTTTGGATATATAACTGATGACTCATGTTCAAGATGAAAAGATCATACAATGACATTTGTATTTATGCATTAATGAATTATGTTAGATATATAGTAGTTACCTCATGGCGTTTTGATGTTCTCTGGTCGTACATATTGAATACAAAAGAACTTGTTGCCACAGAAATAAAGTTTTCATCACCGCGATATGCATGGCATTTCAATAACAAATTTAGAGATATATATATTTTTTCTCTCGTTAGATTTCTCTCATATAAGGAAACAGAAATTACGTCCATTATTTTAAGCCCAATGACAGGCCTGGGCCTAGTCTTTAAAAATAAGATATAACTTGTTTGCTTGGCACTCTTCAATTAATTGGAACGGGAGCATTCTGATGACATATTTTAGTTTTTACGGTACCAGTTCTTCTGTGACCCATTTGAATGATTTTGTTCTTCTTTAATAATTTTATAATCTGTTATGATTCATTTGCTCAAAATCAAGATGCCCAAAAATTTGCACAATAAAATTATCTAGTACTCCAGTAATATTTGTTAATTTATAAAAACTAATGGGCTTGTGTGAACAAACTGAAAATATTATAAAATTATTTGGCTACATTAATTACTTGTGAAGATAAAACAATACTTTTATTTAGTTTGGGTTTTTTATTCGAATTTCAATTAATTCTGAAATATAAATTGAAAAAAACTGTAGCAATTATATATGGTGAATAAAGCTGCTATGCTCTCAAATATTTAATTCAAAGCGCTTCGATACTCTTCCCATATACAACCCTAGCTTCTAATATAAAGCTAAATAATACTAATTCCCGTTCCACTGCTTCTTCTTTGTAATTGTTTTTAGTACGCCAAACAAACCAACTATGTTAGTTACTATTCTAATTATTCTTATATCCATGTTCCTGTAGTAATTCTGATGATTATTATTTCACCAATTCTACCATTTAACCCACTGCTGTTACAGTAATTCCCACTGTAGTTTCAATATTGCCATGACTGCTATGCCCTCTGTTTTCTTGAAGGTCCCCATAGTTCACATCAAAATTGATATAATGTTGGTGATCAGCATACATCAATTAAGAAATTTTGTTTTGGGAGTGACTCAGAATGAAAATGGAGGTTTGTCTGAAGTTGGAATGATTCTCTGATCATGCAAGCGAAGCGGCATCATCAGAATATCTACCATAATTACTGTAGTTATGGAAAAACTATCTCCTTGCATTGATGGTACAAATCCGTGCTATTAACTTTGATTTCCTCCAATATTTTATTTTAGTAGATCTGTTTAGTTAGTTTAATTGTTGTAATAGTACAATTTTTACTTTTGATATAGCTAAACAAAGATGTATATGATATGTTAGTATTCTCATGACTTGTATATATATTGGATATATAATTAATGACTCATGTTAAAGATAAAAATCATGCAAATTTGATTCTCCATTCTTAGTAGTTTACTCATGAAGATTTGTCTCTCTGAAACAATGCATTTATTGAATCAATAAAGTTATTTCAAAGAATTTTGTTGTTCTCTGCTCACACAGATTGAATTTGAAACAAAAAAAAGTTGTTGCTACAAAAATCAAGTATTTACCACTGTGGAGTCATATATCATATTTGCAACAATGATGTGAAGTTGGATGGTATTTTACTCTTGTTTATGTACCTTTGATGGCTTGTGTCTAAAACTCCATTCTTTTTGACAAAATCTTCTTTTGACCAGAACTCGGTCTTATTGACCACCTGTGTTTGAGGCTTTGAAGCTTTCAGCAATATAAATATGGAACATTTACGTAGAACTTTCAGCAATATCAAAACTTATTAAATTTATATAAAAAAATTTAAATACATACCTTGTTTGCTTGAAACTTGAATTCAATATGCCGTTTTGAAAATTGTGATGATTGAAATCAAACTTTAAACCCTAAACCCTAAACTCTAAACCCTAAACCCTAAACCAGAACTTAATCTCGGAAATTAGGAGTGGCAGCACCATATTGCGAGAACAACAACAGATCAAACAAGCTTTGTTCAACCATTACCACAACCTCCTCGGCTCATCATCACTTCACAACACGGCTTTTGATCTCTCTGGAAAGGTAGGTCCCCAGTTAACCTCCCAAATTTCCCATTTAGATGATGACATCTCAGACGAAGAGATCCAAGCGGCGGTGTTTACAATGCCTAAAGAAAAAGCAAGCGGCCCGACGGGTTGCCGGTGGAGTTTTATCAGCATTTTTGGGATGTGGTCGGCTCTGATTTGATAGGTCTAGTCAGATCCTTTTTCAATGGGGGTCAGCTAACGCCCATCAACAAGGCGGCAATGACCTTGATTCCAAAAAAAGAAGGGGCGGTAGATATCACTGACTTCTGACTGATTAGTGTGATCAACACGTCAGCAAAAATTATTACTAAAATTTTGGCAAATAGACTCCAACCATTGCTCCAAATTTTGGTAAGTAATACGCATACAACATTCATTAAAGGTTGGTCGATCATGGACTCATTCCTAGTTGCCAGAGAGTACCTAAACTACTATCAGAAGAAGAAAATCCCATCGATTCTTTACAAGGTCGATTTCGCCAAAGCATTCGATACGGTAGATTGGTGGCTAGCATCTACTCTTAATGTCCTGATTGTGGAAGTGAGCTGGAATAGGCACCAGTTAAGGAAGGAGATCTGTAGAAACGCCTATGAAGGAATGGTTAATCGTTTACATATTTACTTTCTCTATATTTAGATTGTGTATGTTTTACAAATTAAGGAAAAGAATAATTGGCCTTCCTATGTTCTATAAAGGAAGTGTCTCTCTGTGTAAGAATTATCAGAAAAGAAATAAAAAATAAAGGGTGTGTGTGTAGAGGTGGATGTAGGTACGAATTGTGCCGAACCACGTTAAATTCCTGTGTCAATTTCTGTGATTGATTCTGTTAACATGGTATCAGAGCACCAAGGTTGAAGATTCTGAGGTGCTACTACTACTAACCCTACGAAAACCGACAACAGAGAACCCCCTGAACCGGTCTTGACCTAGACCGGTTGTCTGACCACCATGACTCCGTCTACATCACCAAAGAAACTCACCGAGCAGCCTGATGCACTTACCCTTCTGGAAAGACTCACGCAACTCCTGTCACAACCTCTACCAGTACCTCCACCAGTACCGCCACCAGCACACGATGCAGGAATCCCACCCATCTCTGTTCGCCTCAATGGGCAGAATTATGGGTTGTGGGTTCAAGTGGTTGAGATGCAGCTAGCAAGCAAGGACAAAACCGGTTATATTGATGGCAGCCTCCTTCCTCCTCCTGAGAATGATGCACGATACAGGAGGTGGAAAGTAAAAGACTCTACTGTTAAAGGTTGGTTGATCAACTCTATGGATCCAGCCTTGATCAGTAATTTCATACGGTTTCCTAGTGCAAGGGAGGTGTGGAAAGCTATTACTACATCATACTCTGACGGAAATGATAAATCCCAAGTGTATAACCTCAAACGAAAAGTGGCTCGACTCAAACAGTCGGGTAAACCTATTGATGAATACTATAACCTATTGCAAGAACTTTGGCAAGAGATTGATTTCAGACGTCCAAACTCAATGGAATACGCTGTAGATATAGAGAAGTATAACTCTATTGTTCAAGAAGATAGAGTATACCTCTTCCTTGATGGTCTTGATGACCGACTGGACAGCGTGAGGGCAGAAGTAATCCGCATGGACCCGTTTCCTACTGTCGAAGAGACGTTTTCCAGGGTAAGACAAGAAGAGATAAGGCAGAGTGTCATGCTCAATAAGGAGGAGACAACCTCTCCAATGGCGATGCTAGTTGGTGAAAAAAGAAGGCCAGAAGAGAGAGAACAAATTGAAGCAAATTTGACTCTGTCAAAACCGAACCAGCACCACTACCAGCCGAACCAGAACCACTCACGGCCTCCTCCTACTGGACCATGCACACACTGTGGCGGCGCCAAACACACCAAGGAGAACTGTTTCAAGTTGAAAGGGTATCCAGATTGGTACAAAGATCTAAAGAAGAAGAAGCATCAGACCTATGATGAAAACAAGGGCAAGGCGGCACTAGCATCAGGTGGTAATGTTTCCTTAGTCCCTCTAATTGATGGTGAGAAAGTAAGATTTGATGAAGGTAATTCTCTCTGTATTGATAATATACACACAGGCTTTGGATTTAATACTTGTGAAAAAAATTGTGAAAATTGGGTAATCGACTCAGGAGCGTCAGACCATATGACGTTCTCAAAAACAGACTTAGTGGAATATACAGAACCCAGAAAAAGAGAAATTGTGAATGCAAATGGAAAATCAAGTCCAGTAACAGGTGCTGGAACTGTGTGTATATCCCCCTCTATGAATCTGACAAATACCCTTCTGGTTCCAACTCTCTCCACCAAACTGCTATCTGTTGGGCAACTATGTGAAGATCTTAACTGTGCAGTGCTAATGTACCCTGATTTCTGTCTATTTCAGGATATCCTCACGAAGGAGATTATTGGGCGTGGTAAAAAAAGGGGGAGGTTGTATCACCTGGAAGACATGAATGGTGCTATTGCTTGTAATGTTTCGGGTTTATCTACTAATAGTAAAAATAAGGTGCTAATTTGGCACAGACGGTTAGGTCACCCCTCATTCGGGTATATGAAGAGATTATTTCCTGAATTGTTTGAGAATTGTGTTAATTTTAAATTTGAATGTGAAACCTGTATTAAAGCTAAGAGTCATCGGGTTCCATATCCGAGCAGTTTGAGTAAGAGCAGTTTTCCATTCGATTTAATTCATTCTGATGTGTGGGGTCCCGCCCCAATTAGTTCAAAAACTAGAAACAAATGGTTTGTGCTATTTATTGATGACTGTACAAGAATGACCTGGCTTTACCTTCTCAAAACTAAGGATGAAGTTGCAAATTTGTTTAAATTGTTTCAAAAAATGATACAGACTCAGTTTGGAAAGAATATAAAAATGGTCCGAAGTGACAATGGTGGAGAATTTGTGAACAAAACTTTGAAAGATTTCTTTGCAACTGAGGGTATCATTCATGAGACCTCATGTGCCGGGACGCCACAACAGAATGGAGTGGCAGAGCGGAAAAATCGGCATATTCTGGAAACGGCACGAAGCCTGCTGTTTGAATACAACGTTCCTCAACGATTCTGGGATGATGCCGTCATGGCTGCCATATACCTAATCAACCGAATGCCTTCTGCGGTATTAAAATTTCAAACTCCTTTAC
This sequence comes from Carex kokanica, assembly GCA_025461125.1. Classification (NCBI taxonomy): domain Eukaryota; kingdom Viridiplantae; phylum Streptophyta; class Magnoliopsida; order Poales; family Cyperaceae; genus Carex; species Carex kokanica. The sequence goes on from JAJGRX010001417.1 coordinate 93,116, forward strand.
AAAATCTCTCTTCTTTTTTAACTATTCCCTCGATCCTAACACTACCACCTAGAATATTTGGGTGCGTGGCTTATGTTCATATTCCAAAGAATCAAAGAACAAAAATCGAACCGTGTGCTGAAAAATGTATTTTCCTGGGATATGGGCTCCAGAAAAAGGGCTATAAATGTTACAACCCACTCTCTGAACGTGTCTATGTAACAAGAGATGTCACTTTTCTAGAAACCGAAGGATACTACCAGACAACCAAAACTCATTTTCAGGAGGAGAGTAATCATGGTGAAAATGTTTTTTTGCCTGCTACTAACCATGGTGAAAATGAGAGTCATGTTCTTGGGCCTACTACTAACCATGGTGAAAATGGGAGTCCAAATCTTTGCACCAACAGTGGTCCTGATCCTAACTCGGGTTCAGCAAGCCCTGATTCTAACTCGGGTCCAGCAGGTCCTGATCCTAACTCAAGTCTAGTGCGGCTTGATGACCCACACACCACGGATCGACCAGTAGCAAGTCTGAAATATTACCCCAGAAGGAAACAAGGATTATCGTGCTCAGGTCAGAATATTGAGGGTGTTTTCCGAACAGATGAGGAAGATGCTGATGTGATACAACTCTCCCCTTCACCACAAGGCCCAGCTCCAGAGGATATACCAGAGGTAAATGAACTTAACTCTATTACTAACCAAAATTCAGGTTATGAGTTGCCTCACAGGTACAACAGAGGGAGGGCACCAAAACGCTTTATTCCGGATGAATGGAATAGAAGAAGCTGCTCTTATCCAATTAGCAATTACGTGAGTGGAGAACACCTACCTGAGAAACTGAAAGGATTTACTGCAAATGTTTCGACAATAAGCATTCCAGAAAGAGTAGAAGAGGCACTAAAAGATCGAAAATGGACTGAAGCAATGAAAGCAGAGATGGAGGCTTTGGAGAAAAATTGCACATGGAAATTAGTAGAACTACCAATGGGGAAGAAGACTGTGGGCTGCAAATGGGTATTCTCTCTGAAATACAAGGCGAACAGAGAGATTGAAAGATACAAAGCTAGACTGGTCGCAAAGGGATACACTCAAACTCACGGTATCGATTTCCAAGAAACTTTTTCTCCTGTTGCTAAATTAAATACCATACGAGTGCTTCTGTCTATTGCAGCAAGCCGTGACTGGCCACTACATCAGTTTGATGTGAAGAACGCATTCTTGCACGGGAATCTTGAAGAGGAAATATACATGGATATTCCTCCCGGCTATACACACTCTGGATCCGAATCAATGGTATGCAAGTTGGAGAAATCACTATATGGCCTAAAGCAATCACCACGAGCGTGGTTTGAAAGGTTTAGCAAGGTTATGAAGGAGTATGGGTACCGACAAAGTGACTTAGACCACACCCTCTTTCTCAAACATAACCATGGGAAGCTCACAGCCCTTATTATCTATGTAGATGATATGGTGATTACAGGAGATGATACGATTGAGATAAAAAATTTGGAGGAAAGGCTATCAAGAGAATTTGAGATGAAAAATCTCGGTGGCCTTAAATACTTCTTAGGAATAGAAGTTACCCGATCCAGGGATAAAATTATTTTATCTCAGAGAAAATATGTTTTAGATCTCCTTGCAGAAGTAGGCATGCTAGACTGCAAGCCAGTAGAAACCCCAGCTGTACAGAATCTGAAATTAGGAAATGTTCCAGACCAGGTACCAACCGATAAAGAGAGATATCAAAAGCTAGTAGGGAAGCTTATTTACCTATCTCATACTCGGCCGGATATCGCTTATGCCGTCAGTATGGTGAGTCAATTCATGCACTCTCCAAGCGAAATTCACATGGAAGCAGTGTATAGAATACTCAGGTATCTCAAAGGGTCCCATGGGAGGGGGATACGGTTCAGGAAAACCGAACACCTTAAAATTACAGGGTATACGGATGCAGACTGGGCAGGAAGTGTCACAGATAGAAAATCAATGGCGGGGTACTTCACATTTGTCGGAGGAAATCTAGTAACTTGGAGGAGCAAGAAACAGAACGTGGTGGCTCTCTCAAGTGCCGAAGCTGAATTTAGAGGAATGTCAAAGGGTCTTTGTGAATTGTTGTGGCTAAGGAAGTTAATGACCGAACTTGGGTATGGACCTCAGGAGGAGATGGAATTATTCTGCGATAATAAAGCTGCAATAGACATTTCTCACAATCCAGTGCAACACGATCGAACAAAGCATGTAGAAGTCGATCGTCACTTCATAAAGAATAATCTTGAAGAGAAAATTATCCGGTTCCCTTTTGTAAGGTCTGAAGATCAACTGGCAGATGTGCTGACCAAGGCTGTGTCAACTAAAATTTTTGACAGCTCACTCGACAAGTTAGGAATGGTTGATATATACCATCCAACTTGAGGAGGAGTGTGGAAGTGAGCTGGAATAGGCGCCAGTTAAGGAAGGAGATCTGTAGAAACGCCTATGAAGGAATGGTTAATCGTTTACATATTTACTTTCTTTATATTTAGATTGTGTATCTTTTACAAATTAAGGAAAAGAATAATTGGCCTTCCTATGTTCTATAAAGGAAGTGTCTCTCTGTGTAAGAATTATCAGAAAAGAAATAAAAAATAAAGGGTGTGTGTGTAGAGGTGGATGTAGGTACGAATTGTGTCGAACCACGTTAAATTCCTGTGTCAATTTCTGTGATTGATTCTGTTAACACTGACCACCTCGGCCTCGACAGTTAAGGTCAATGGTTCGACAACCGCCTTCTTTAGACATAAGCGGGGCCTCTGTCAGGGAGACATGCTCTCCTATGGAGGCCGCATTACTCTTGTCAAATCTGTCTTGACGGCACTCCCCCTTCACTACATGCAAGCCTTGAAACTTCCTAAAGGAATGATCAATCAGATTGATAGAGCGCGTAGAGCCTTCTTGTGGAGAGGCAATGAAACATGCAGAGGAATCAATTGTTTAGGCCAACGGTGTGTGCCTTAAAGGCAAATGGAGGAATGGGATTACTTGACCTAGAAGTGCAAAATGACGCACTCCTAACCAAATAGCTATGGAAAATTGATAGAGACTCACAAGGGATTTGGGCACAGGCATTATCTCTCCTATATGACATTACGGCCACATCCCAACTACAGGACAACCCCAACCTCTCGGGGTTTGTCAGATCGATATGCACCTTATTGCCATTCTATAAAATGTCAATAATGCTAGACGATTTCCTCCCTATAGTGCATTGGAAATGGACAACACACGGGAATTTCACAACATCCTCGACTTATTTCCTGATGCACAATTAAGGAGAACGTTGCCCGCAAACAGTATCGTTTGGAAGTTAACAGTACCTCACAAGGAAAAGATTTTTATTTGGATATTATTCAAGGATAGCCTACTAACCCAACAGGCTCTAAGAAACAGGAGGTGTGAAGTACCTTTCGGGTGCCATCTCTGCCAAGATGTGGGCATAGAAAGTTAGAAACTACACACCACCTGATGTATACTTGCGTATATGCATTGGGTTTCTGGAGAATGCTACTCTTTAGGTTTAATTTCCAAATAGCACTGCTGCGTCATGAGGGGATAGTTGCTCTTTGGTGGGATTCAAGGAGTAACATGGTACAACCAACAACTAGATTGTGGGACACTGTGTGGGTGTCAGGATGCTGGGCTTTGTGGTGTGAACGCAACAGGTGGCTATTCACGGCCAAGTCTAAGACCATACCGGAACTAGTGGGTTTAACAGCAATAGAGATCAATAATTGGCAGAGAATCTTATAATCTTCCAGGGATAGAAAAGCTCTACATTGTGTAGACATAGCGGATTCTAATTACCTATTTGTAAATATATAGGATTTATTACTTTTGTAAATGACTTTTTATCATCAATGAAATCGTCAGTTGAGCCAATGCTCACTGACCTTAAAATATATATATATATATATATATACACAACAAGTTAAATCAACAAGAAGCAAATTTAGATCATATCACAATTGTTCAAACTTTAAATTACATCAATGCAGAAAAAGAAAAAGAAGAGTATCTAACAATTATGGAAATCAAATAAATTAATAAATTATCACTGTATTAATTACATTATGAACAAATATGGTAGTTAGAAAGATATTTAAAGAGGGTTAAATTAAATTGCCCATACATTAAATATTTTTAAAGATGTTGTTAATATAAATGGGTGTGGTGTCAAACTGTCAATATACCTACCCAATATTAACGGATCATCTTTTTAAATAAACATCTCTCAAGCACACAAATAATGAACCAACTGATCATCTCAACAATAACTACGTACCTCTCACTCTCAAATGTTCAAAACTATAAACAACCCAAAACCAAGACCCAGAGCGATGTGGGCCCACCTCACACTTTCAACAGCTCCTGACATTGGCACTGGGGAAGGAGCAGGCGCCGATACAATCGGCATGTCAGTCGCATTTGTATCATTTGCCGTTGGTCCTACCACCGGGGCCAGAGATGGTGCAATGCTCTTTGGTGTTGGGGCAACAGGAGCAGGAGTGGTTGTTCTGGTTGTGGAAGCAACGTCAACTTCAAGTTTCATACCTGCATCACAGTGTCCTGGTGAGGTGCAGATGAAATACCTCTTTCCTGCCGTGGTGAGCTTGATGGTGGTGCTTCCTTCTGTGTATGAGCGTAATGGGTTGCTTCCAGAGCATGTGTCATAGTCGGCCTTTGTTACCTCAGCCACATCGTGGAATGGTGGATATTTGAACGCTGAAGACGGCACCAGATATTAATCAGGATATTTTTCTTTCAAGTTTATATATTATTATTATTACTATTTTTTTATGAGAGTTAAAGTGCACCATTGGTTTTGTGCTTGAATCATACCTCACATCTTTATCTTTGTTCTCAAAGTTCAAACAGTTGATCTGAACAGCTCAACATGATCTACATATTAAAATGTTCTTAGATACCAAGTTTTATAATTTTTGAAAACTTTTTACTATTTTTTTAGATAGGTACAAAATCACTGCTTCTGGACCGTCCAAAAACAATGATTTTAAACCTATCTAAACAAATAATAATTTTTTTTTCAAAAAATATAAAATTGTCTCTAAGCACATTTTAATATGGATATCATATTGAGCAGTTTGGATTGACTGTATGAACTTTGAAAACGGAGATAGATATGTGGAATATGGTTGGAATACAAAACCAATAGTGTGCATTTTAACCCTATTCATTTTCTCTTTATGTTTGTAAAGCGAATGTATATAGAACAGGAATATAAGTTGAGAGGAAATTAAAAGTTTGAAAAATTCTTACTCAAGCTGTCACCAGGCACGAACGTTTGGCTGGTGGCCCATGGACTGAGATCAACGTTTATATCCCATCTTCCTGCTCTTCCTCCTACAAGGTAATCTACGCCCATTGCTATTTGAACAAGAAATGCCATTGATAAAACACACAAAAATGTTTTTCTTGAAGCCATTTTTTCAGACAAGTCAAAAGTACAAGAACAACCAAGCCTTTAGTCCCAAACAAGTTGGGATAGGTTAGAAATGAAACCCTACCAGAGTCGTGAGGGTTACATCTCTATAAATAAGCTGTATTTTACGTTGGCTAGCCACGCCTATCACAACCTTCCTTTTTTTTCTGACTTGGGACAACCTGTGTAGAAGCTACAAATATTAATTGCAAAATCAGATGTGTGGATAATTTGAGCTGAACTATGTTGATATGCATAGTGATCACAAGCTATATATAGAAAAAAAATTAGGTGTCTCCAATCAAAGTGTTTGAAAGAATAGCCATGCCAGATGAGTCGGCCGAAAGAGTTGGTATGCCCATAATTTAGGCCAAGTATATAGTTGGTAAGAGAGCATTTTTTAAGTCAATCAAGGCGGGATAAAGTATCATATAATATATTTGCTATTTACTTGCTTCAAATTTGTTGGTTGGGTAGATCCATGTACCGTTTTGAAACATTTACAAAGAAATATCCAAAATTAGTCATTCCTCGAGGTATAGACATATGAGATATATAGCCTGGAAACATTTCGAATGTGGGATGAAGATGTTAAGTTTCTTTTTGTTATATATCTTGATCTCCTTGACAAATCAAGTAATTATATTTCATACCTTTAATTTTTTATTTGGTTCGGTATAAATTCAGAGGTTGAAAATGAGCTAATTTATTGCGCCCATTTAAACAATTTTCAGCCCCTTATAAGATTTATTTCATTACTTAATAGTTAATATGCCTACAAAATCATAAAACCACTGCTTCTCAGATGCTGCTATGCTCTCAAATATTTAATTCAATACACTTCAATGCTTCAGCAAAATATTAACATCCATACTTACAAACTAAACTCTAATAGAAAGGTAAATATTCCTATTTATGAATTCTGAACCCATACAAATAAGATTCTATATATAGTTTTGCCTTGCTCTGTTTTATTAAAAACAAAATTGGCAGAGGCTAACAATAGATTCTTTACAACCTACCAACTTAATTGTTACGTCAAAAGGGTATATGTAAAAAGCTTTATCCTCAAATACTCTTTCGGCTCAGATTGCAAGTATACAATCCTACCGTGTAGTATATTATCGGGTATCGAACCACAAGGAGTAAGATAAATACTTAAATTTTAACCTTAGATGATAAATTTCAGAAAAGAAAGAAAGTAAAGTGCAATAAAGTAAATTTGGGGGGTTTTACTAAAAATCCTAATTGTTGGGTTCAATACCCGAAAAGGAGAAATGTAACAATTTAAACTAAAAACTGAAAAGTAAAGAAGAGTTTTGGTTGTTTTTCAAGGTTTGGAAGTCTAGGGGCATTCGGTCTACAATCCATTGTTAATTCTATCTACTCGGGTTGTTTAAATTCATGTTTGATTTTGACGAGGTTTCTAACTTATGTCGTCCTTGGAATAAATATTGATGCTATTATCTTGGGTGAACGGATTAATGTTCCTCAAATTCTAGGGTTTTTACACTGCCTAGCGAGATGTTTAATACACATAATTCAAGACGAACATCAATATTTATTCTAAGAAAGCTTAAGAATGATTTTTAACTTGTGTTAGCCTATGAACAAATATTGATATAAATACTTTGGGTGAACGGATTAATGTTCCTCCGTTGTTAGGGCTGTCACTCACCTAATCGGGATATTTAATACACATAATTCAAAGTATATATCAATATTTATTCTAAGGTGTCCTAATTAGGTTGTGATTTCTTCCCATCCTCCTAACCTTAATTTCTGGAAATCTGGTTTAGATATCAAATTTTTAGTAAGATAAACTAAATCCTAAGATATATATTTATGATTTCAATTAGTACTTCCCTATCTTGACCAATGCCGGAATTTAATAAACTAAAGCGGAAAGACAAGACATAGCATGATTTCAAGCTACTTCAATTTACTAACCCTAACCAGGTGAACTATAAGTCAAGTACTAATGAAATTCATAAAGAATAATTCACAGAAATTAACAATCAAATCAAACAATCATAATAAAAACTAAGATCCGAGTAAAATAGAATTAAACAAGTTCATGCATAAGACCTAAACCCCTAGAGAGAAAACTAGCCTCTCATGGAGATGCAAGAATTCATCAAAAGATTAAAACAAAACATGGCTAAAACAAAGAGAAATTAAATAGAGAAATAGTTTACACCCTTCTCTAAATGAAGAACCTTGATCTTGCCTTTGTTTGCTCTGAACTTCCCTTCTCCTTCCTTGATTCGCCTCCAAAAGATGAGAAATTTGACTAAGTATGGATAGTAAGGTGGATTGGTAGTGGATGATTTGGAAGGGAAAGTTGTAGCCCTTTTATAGGAGATGTAATGCTTATTCTGGAGCCAATGGACGTGGGGAGTCATTAGATACTTGCCCCACAAGTTCCCCCACGTCCCCACTTTCCATATTTCACTACCGGGTCGTTTTTAGAAGCGCCAAAAATAGAAAACTTGATTTTTAGGCTGAATGCGACCCTAGTGCGACCGCAGTGCGTCCGCACTAGGCTCGGATGCTTCAATTTTTGCTTCTGCGGAATGAGTGCGTCCGCACTAGTGGTCCCTGCGGCCGCATTCTGGGTTTGGTTGACATCTGTGTTTTTCGCTAAGTCCTGGATGCGTCCGCATTTTTCCATAGTGCGCCCGCACTAGGCTCGGACTTTTGTTCCTTTCCTCCGGGAGTGTGCTGCATTTTGACTAAGTCTGGAATGCGGCCGCATTACGGGTCTGTGCGTCCGCATTCAGGAAGCATTTATTCTCCAAATTTTGGCTAAGTGCGGAGTGCGTCCGCACTGGGATCTTCTGCGTCCGCACTGCGCTCGGACTTTTTCTCCTGTTGAATTCTGAGGCTCTGGATTTGACCAAGTGTTGAGTGCGGCCGCATGACTGTCCAGTGCGTCCGCATTTATGGTCACTTTTTCTCTTTTTGCCTTCTTTTCTGTAAATTGAAAACAAACAAACGCAGTAACTTGATTCTAGATAAATTATATCCTTTTTGTATGAAAATACAAGATATTTGGTATTGTTTTGTGATAAAAATCGGATCGAATATGAATGTATTTTAGACTTATCATTAATCTACGCTAAAAAAAAAAAAATTAAGTACATGAAAAGATCAAAAAAGGAAAAACAGAATATCATACAATCTATTTGCTCTGTTCTCAAAATCTTCAGGCCACAGAGCCGGCAACATTCCATCCATTATTACCACCATATCCTTTCCTCTTCCACCTCACACCCCCTAGTTGGCACAATTGTATCATGATTTATCTTTAAAATAGTATCTATTTTGAAAAAAAGAAGATGATATGACTTTCTTCCAAGTCAACCAAATTTCTTAATGCCTTCATCCTCGTCAGAGTCATCGTTGGAGATGAAACCCCGTATATTTTACAAATGCTTTGAGTCGGACGGTGGCACATCAAATCCAACTGATGATGTTTGCATAGTTGTCTAGGTACGTACTCCACTACTCAATTATCTTTAGAATTGTTTCCCACATAACTCTATAATTATACCACAAATTTTTGCACATAACTACATCCTCTGCAAAATAAGAATGCTGATCAGCATACATCAATTAAGAAAATTTTGTTTTGAGAGTGATTCAAAAGCAAATGGAGGTTTGTATTAAGTTGGAATGATTCTCTGACCATTTAAGTGAAGCGGCATCATCAACCTATCATCATGAACTACCGTAGTTAATGAAAAAGCATCTCCTTGTAGGGATTGTACAAGTCTATGTTATAAACTTTGATTTCCTCCAATATTTTATCTTACTAAATATGTTCAATTAGTTGAATTGTTGTAATACAATTTTTATTTTTTATAAAGCTAAACAAAGATGTATGTGATCTATTGTTAATTTTTGAGAGATTGAACACTGAGAAGAAAAAATATGAATCTTTTGTATATTTTCTGTTGTATTTTTACAAGAGAAATTTCTATCTATTTATTACAACTTTCCAGCAGTTAGAAATTGTACCGTTGGCACCTATTCTACTTGCTATTATGTACAACTGTTCCTATTTACACTTTTGCACATTAACCCCTGATCTATGATGAAATTATTTTCTGAGATCATTCTTCAACATCTATTCTATTTTCACGACTTATATATTTTGGATATATAACGTGTTAAGGATAAAAAAAATCATGCAAATTTGATTGTCCATTCCTAGTAGTTTAGTCATGGAAATATATGTCTTTGAAACAATAATAGTTGTGTTCAGACAATCAATTATATATGCTAATTAATAATAGTTACTTAATGTGAGTTCTGTTATTCTCTGGTCACACATATTGAATTTGAAAACAAAAAACAAAAAGTTACCGCCACAAAGATCAAGTATGCGTCACCGTAGAGTCATATGTCATATGCATTGCATTTCTAATAAGAAAGACGTTAGAAATTTTCTTTCCAAAATTATCGCCTATTTAGTTTGTGCAATCTAAAATGTAGCTTGGACTGTCTATTATGACTATTTTCGGACTTTGCTAAAAAAAAGAAATATTGGAGAAATAATTTCTCTTTTCTAATTAAGAGAAATACTATAAAAAGAATAATGCAACATATATATAAGATCTACAAATTTTGACAAATGATCACAAAATAAAGTAGTTAATTTCATATATTGAATTATATATACTCAAACAATTGATAAACGTTTATTAATAAAGATTTAAATAACTTTCATCCATCTCTATGGATACTAATATATGTGATTTGAGAACTTCAATAAATCTCTAATTTCCTAAAAACAGTTACTATTGTGAGCAACTCTTTTAACTTAATTGGTCTTTATATATGTATAAACTAGAGGTGCTATCGGGTCGGGTTGGGTCGGGTCCGGATACTATTATATTTGGACCCGTACCTTAAAAGTGTGCGGGTCCAAATTTCGATCCATACACTTATTTGTTTCAAATCGGGTCGGGTCCGGATCTGGATACCTATCTACCCGTAGATATTTCGGGTCCAGTTTTTCGGTTCCGGGTAGATAGATACCCATAACTTGTTTGTGGATTATCGGATCCGGTTCGGATATGGGGCGGTTCCGGATCTGGAGCGGGTATATGTCACAACTCCCATACTACAGATGTTTTTCTTTTTTTCTCATTAAGAGCCTTCAATAATATTTTGTGAAACTTGGGTAGTATTTTCAGGATTTGATTGTTGATTGTTTGGAGTACTCATGGTGTAACAAAAAGTATTCGAAAGTTTTTTGTTTTTTGTTAATAGCTTTTGAATTCAGGAGGCTTGAGATAAATACCTTTTGAAAATCAAAATATTGAAGAATAGATATAATTTTTAGAAAGTAAAATATTGGAGATGGTGATTTCCTTTTCTATGATTCAAAAAATCCATGAATGGAATATTAATACTAATTTGTTTGAATAGAGAATTAAATTTATGGCAAATATTTGATTTCAATGAGATTTATTGCGAATGACATATCAATGAGAGCAATAAATTTTCATGATAATGAGGATGATATATAAGGCAGATACTGAAGGATATATTCAAAGCAATAAATTTTATTCAAAAAATTAATATGCAAAATGTAATTACTGGCGTGACATTTGTTGATTTGATTATATGTAAAATTGTATTTTCATAGTTATTCATATATGTTTTATCGGGTATTTATATGGGTATCGGGTCGGGTTCGGTTATGGGTCGGATAACTAAATCAAACCCATATCCTATCCATTACAATATCGGTTCCGGTTCGGATCCAGATCGGATATTAAATTATTAATTTTGTAACCGTACCCATAATTTAACCGGTTATATTTTTTAAACCATACCCTACCCAAATTAACCGGATCTGGGTCGGATCCGGGTCGGTTCCGGATCGGATCCGGGTCGGTTCCGGATCGGATCCGGGTCGGTTCCGGATCGGATCCGGGTCGGTTCCGGATCGGATCCGGGTCGGTTCCGGATCGGATTCGGGTAATCGGATAAAAGTAGCACCTCTAGTATAAACTAGGAATATCTGTTCAGAATTTGTTCCCGAAATAAAATGTCTTAAGAAATAATTTATTTTTTAAATTGAGACAAATAAGTAAAATGCAACATGAAAAAAATATATACAGAAATTTCAACAAATGTTACATAATGTTAGCGCATACATATAAATTAGGTATGTAGACTCCACACATTAGTGAAATATGATTAAATTTAACAATAATTAATGGATATTGATCTAATGATTAAAAATTCTTAGTGACTTTTTTTAGAGACCTTATAGTCCAATTATTTTTTACGCTGCATCGATTAATAAGACATGATTAAGTTCTCAGTTACACAGTTACCCATGATTAATAAAACAAGCAACAACTCAAACTGTGGTCAGTCAAAAGCTAAGATTATTTTTTCACCATTGTCTTTTGATGCGACATCCATCACAATTTGATTTTTCTTATATTTACAAAATATTTGATTACGTTTAAAATTAAATCATCAAAACAATAATCTGTGAAAGAAAAAATAATAAAGTTAATTTGTATCCAATAACATGCCTATGCATTCTCATATACTTTACTCTCGGTTGACACATCTCAGCCGATGATGTGTGAATATTCTAAAAGAAACGGTTTCTCCATATTCAAAATCTTTAACAGTTCACCCTATTAATTTGACAGAATTTTTCCTCCCATCTTTGTTTTTTCTACGGTTGTTTTCTTTATTCATCGGGTTTCAGTAACCTCCCGACTTGCAATTTTTCTCCTTTCTCTTATATATACTATCAAGCTCAAATTTCAAATCAATTTCTTTATTCATCGGGTTTCGGTAACCTCCCGATTTGCAATTTTTCTCCTTTCTCTTATATATACTGTCAAACTCAAATTTCAAATCAATTGGTGAGATATATAATAGAGAGAGAGGGGGTTTTGTAATGGATGTTGTCTGCATCTTGCACATGGTAAGCTTGAATAAGAGAGAAGGAAAAAAGATGATGTATTAGAGAATTGTGCAAAACCATATTATTTATATTGATTTCTTCTAATATCTTATTTAACAAAATCTGTTCATTAGTTGAATTGTTGTAATACCATATTTACTTTTAATAAGTTAAACAAAGATGTATTTGATCTATTATATTTTCAATTTTCATGACTTATATATTCTGGATTTATAATACATGACTCGTGTTAAAGGTAAACAGTTCATACAAATTTGATTGTCCCTTCTTAGTAGTTAAATCATGAAAATTTTGTGTCTTTGAAACAATAATAGTGGTATCTACAAAATAAATTTGTTAGATAGTAGTTACTTCATACATTTTTGTTCTGATCATACATATATATTGAACTTTGAAAACAAAAAAATATAGGTTGTTGCCACAAAAAGCAAGTATTTAACGCCATACAGTTATATGTCATATACATGGCATATCTTCATAAAAATGCAGTTAGAAGTCTCTTACCAAATTTGCATATTATTACCTATTTAGATTGTGCAAATTTGCTAGGACTTCTTTTTGGACATCACTTGGGAAATAAAAATATATATTGAAGAAAAAAAATTAATTTTTAAATTAACAGAAATGCTATCAAATAATATACAACATATAAAAAGTATCTACAAATTTTAATAAATAATCACAAAATAAAGTATTTATATGATTTCTTACATTGAATTAGAATATATACTTAAATGTTGATAACATTTTTTAGTAAAGAGTTAAATTATTTTTCAGTAGGATCATTTTTTGGAATTTGTCCTGGAAATAAAATTACATATTGTAAAAAAAATGAGATATATATCAAATAGAATGAAAGAATATATATTTATTTATATATACTAGTATCGTGCCCGTGCGTTGCAACGGAATATATGATAAGATAACAAAAATAAATTCTCATACAAAATGACAAATTTTCATAAAAAGAACAAAATTAGAAATATATTCTAGATTTATCACAGTAATATGTATAGAAATAAGGAAGTAGATAAATAAGGAAGTGAACAAAAAATTAATTTGCATTGTGATTCGCCATATAGAAATATTAATTGGAGAGGGAGAAATAAGGAAATAAATAAATAAGGAAACGAATAATTATATCACTAAATTTTAGAGTCTATTTAATTTTAATTGTAACGCATCGTGTGGCGGTATGTGTGGCGAGTATGTTTGTAACTAAATTTAAACTTCTACACATAAAACAGATGCATTTAATCAAAAAAAGATAGATTATGTGATTAGAGAGCTGAGATTAAATCCAAAAATTAATCTTTCAATCGTAGCCGTTGGCGGATCGGACACCCAACGTGCTTAATAATGGAATGAAGATATATATATATACACATATACATATAGAGATAGGCTAATATGCTTTTAGTAGCATATGGGCCGATATGCTTCCAACTCAAAATCGGATTTTCAAAGTTCAAACGGTCGATCCAAACCGTTCAAGTTGATCTACATATTGAAATCTGCTTGGAGACCAAATTTTACATTTTTTGAAATTTTTTTACTATTTATTAAGCCACTTTGAAATTGCTGATCCGGGTAAACAGTAAAAACAGTGCAACCAAATTCTGGACCATGTGATCACATCTATTTTACTGTTTTACTGTTTGGACTTTGAAAATATCTCACATCTATTTTACTGTTTTTCTCCGTCTGATCTGCATCTAACACTTCTCAACGATCGATCTCTCTTTGATAAGTCGCAAGTCCAATTGTTATCACTGGTCAGTGAAAAGCTACAGATTAATTTTTCACCGTTGTCGTTTGATTTGACATCTGTTAAAATTTGAATTTTCTTACTAACAAAACATTTAAAAGTGTATTTAATTTAATTCTTTAGCGTATGAACAAAACTTGGTTATGGTGAAGCGTTGTTTTTTAGAATGAACTAATGTGTTATGAATTCACATCCTCTCCGGTACCATAAAAGGGAATCTTTTAAAATTAGTGGATCCGGACCGTTCTTTTTAACCTTGCACAAATCTCAAAGCACAATAATATTGCCCCTGCGCTAGCCTGAATTTCAAACTGTAAAGTGAAGAGAATCTTTTGCACATATTGAAGAAGATACTTGTTTGCCAAGCTATGAGGCTATTACACTCTAAATTGAGACCACCATTGATGGGCTTATCCATTTTAAGCCCATCGATTTTTTGTTTCATAGTTGTACTCCAAGGAATATTACACAAATAAATAATTTTTCTTTAAATAAGAACGAACTACTTCCATCCGATAAACAATGACTATAATGTTTATGCTATAAGTCGAATATTCTAGTACGACTCAGGGCCTAATATGTGATATTTTTTTTAGTATTTGTAATGTCCTTGGGACGTAATTGTAGATGAAATAAACTGAAGATAATTGTAATTAGAATAAATTAAAGATTAGTTATAAGTAATTAATTGGCAGCGTTTAGAATAATTATATAATTAGGTGGCACTACTACAGAATTGCAAATCAGCACCGATTTTTTTTTACATTCAAAACCGGTTAATTTTCCTACCGGTGTTGATCGGGCCGGTGCTGATTCCATGTTAGATTAGCACCGGTTTTAAACCGGTGCTAAAAGTAGATAAACAACACCGGTTTTTTTCATAAATACCGGTGCTAAAAGTAGTATACAAAACCAGTTGTTCCATAAAAACCGGTGCTAAAAGTTACATTCAACACCGGTTCATTCATAAAAACCGGTGTTGAATGTAAGTAGTCGAGGAAGTTTAGAAACATAGAAAGAGATGATTATATATGTAAGTTCATTCTACTTTTGTAATTAAAAATGTAAAATGAATTGAAAATTTGAAACTTGATTTTTTCAATCTTTTACTCTTTCATACATTCTAGCTATACGCAAAAATATCCAAAATATAACCAAATCATTCATTTCGTTTTAAATTATAGAAATCACTCTTACACTTATGCGATTCGAAAGATCCTGCCATTGTAAACGTTCGTGTGGTATCAAAGCCGCCAACCTTGTGGGCATTCAAAAGAAACAATCGATCACAGTCTTCAACAGAGAACCAAGTCACATCTTGCCTCAAACAATCATCACATCAATTCTTGACTCAATCTCTCACTGACAACGCACGACCGATCAAAAAGAGTTGGATTGGTTCTCCACCCATTCAAGCAAAGTGGCTTAAACATGATATATCTCTCTAAACTAATGAAGTGATGGAAGAACTAGCTCTTGGTTGGGATTCTAAAAGTATAGTACATATTATTAGCATTGATTTCCTCTGATATTTTATTCAACTAAATCTGTTCAATTAGTTGAATGTTGTATTACAATCTTTATTTTTAAAACAGCTAAACAAAAAGGAATTTCATCTATTTTATTTTCATGACAATGTATATTTTTCATATATATAATAGATGACACATGTTAAACATGAGAAGTTCATACAAATTTGATTGTCCATTTTTAGTAGTTCATTCATGGAAATTTGTGTGTTTGATCTATTGTGTTTTCATGACTTATATTTTTGATATAGAACTGATGAACATGTTAAAGATAAAAAGATCATACAAATTTAACTGTCCTTTGTTAGTAGTCTCTACTCTTGGAAATTTGTTTTTTTAACAATAACAGTTGAATACACGTAATCATGTTAGATAGTTGTTACTTCATAGAGATTTGTTGTTACCTAATCATACATATTAATTTTAAATAAAAATTGCTACCATCGTCATGATGGAGTCAGATGTCATATGTCTGACATTTTCACGAAATAAATTAAGAATCTAGAAGTTTTCATTTCAAATTATGATCATAATTAATGATATTAAGTATTGCAATGCCTAGGCTGCTCAGTAACGCATATGCTTTTTGACCCTTGTGTTTTGATGTGGCATCTATCAGAATTTGATTTTTCCTATTGAATTTGAATTTTCTTATTGAGACCACCATTGGCGGGTTTAATCAATTTTTGGTTTCATAGTTATATACTCCAATGAAATTAGTATATATCTGTCCTAGGGCTGTTTTGTAAAAACCTGATGATGTAACTTCTCTTTTTATTACTTCTTGCGATAATGTACATGCACAGAACATATTTAGCATTAGGATCCTAGTTCCAAAAGACATAAAATAATACTTCAGGACGGATTATCAATTTATCATGCATGTGCATAAGAAAAAAGAAATAGTACACACAATTTTTTGGTACTGAGAATAAACAACTTAATTAAGTCCATTACAACTTTTTTAATAAAGAAAAAAGATATGAAATTAAATGAAAATTTAATTAGGCACCTATCCGGTAGCAATAATTGGATAATAGTTGGCTAGATATATACTATAGTATCTATTTATAATAGCGTTTGTTGAAAGAAATGACACCGCCTTAATCCAATCAACATCGTTCCTTCATACACGTCAAACATTTGACATGAGAACTCGCCGGCTTCTATACAACTTTGGATATCACAGCAGTGCATCAAAGTCCGCCTCGTCAATGAAAAAATTGGGGTCAAACTGTAAATTTTATGAGAACAAAATTTTTCTATTGCATTGAGTATTGTATTGATATTGATATTTTTTATATATCTACAATTGTACAAGAGAGTATTTATAGTCTCTTGATGACTTATTTTACCGTTGAGACTTAAGTAGCTCTAACGGTAAATTTCTATTTGTCCTAAATTACAATTTTATCCTTTCCCTATTTTACAATATTAATCTAATTAATTCTATTCTTCAACACTCCCCCTCAAGCTAGGATTATAAATGTCAATTAATCCTAGCTTGCTAGTTATTTCTTCAAACGCCTTCGGAATGAGAACCTTCGTGAAGATATCGGCTAATTGGTCTTGACTCTTCACGTAAGGAGTTTCGATTTCCTTCGCTTGAACTTTTTCTCTTATAAAGTGACAATCAACTTCGATATGCTTTGTTCTTTCATGAAACACCGCATTATTGTCGCAATACATTTTCATTGGTTTATCAATTTTGAAGTTCAATTCTTCAAGTAATTGTTTGATCCACGTGAGCTCACTTGCGGTGGATGCCATGGCACGATATTTCGCTTCCGCACTTGATCACACCACGACATTTTGCTTTTTGCTTTTCCATGTGACTAAGTTTCCGCCTACAAACGTGCAATAGCCGGTTGTTGATTTTCTATCAAAGCTCCCGGACCAGTCTGCATCGGAATAGCCACACACTTCATTAGATTTATTGTTTTTCATCCATATACCCTTTCCGGGTGATTTCTTTAAATATCTCAAAATTCTTTCAATGGCATCCAAATGTGGTTTTTTTGGTGAATGCATAAATTTGCTAATTTGGCTTACCGCAAATGATATATCCGGCCTAGTTACCGTTAGGTAGATCAACTTACCTACAAGCCGTTGAAATTGGTTGATATCTTCTAACGGCTCTCCATCTTCAGAATTTAATTTATAATTACTATCAATTGGTGTTGAGGCCGGTTTTGATCCTAATTTTCCCGTTTCTTTTAAAAGGTCAATAGTATGTTTTCTTTGCGAAATAAATAATCCTTTGCTAGAATGAGCTATTTCAATTCCTAAAAAATATTTAAGCCTACCAAGGTCTTTTATTTCAAATTTTTCTTTTAAGTGTCTTTTAACATTGTTAATTTTTTCATAATTGTTTCCGGTTATAATTATGTCATCAACATAAACAAGAACAACGGTAATATCATTATTTTCATGTTTTGAGAATAAAGATGTATCGGATTGGCTTACTTTAAAACCAAGAAAAATTAAATATTGAGAGAGTTTTCCATACCATGCTCTTGGAGATTGTTTAAGTTCATAGATTGATTTTTTTAACCTACAAACAAGGTTAGTATTTTTTTTCTTTTACATGACCCGGTGGTAGAGTCATATAAACCTCTTCTTCAAGTGTTCCTTGAAGAAATGCATTTTTAACATCCATTTGATATAAATTCCAACCATTATTTACCGCTATGGAAAGTAAAATTCTTATGGTATTCATCTTTGCTACCGGAGCAAATGTCTCTTGGTAATCAATACCGTATGTTTGTGTATACCCTTTGGCAACTAGCCGGGCCTTGTACCTTTCTATGGTGCCATCACTTTGGTATTTTATTTTATAAACCCATTTGCATCCTACGGGTTTTTTATTTTTTGGTAACGGTACAATGGTCCATGTGTTATTTTTTTCTAAGGCTTGAAGTTCTTCTTTCATAGCCTTGCACCACACCGGTTGGCTTATAGCCTTCTCAAAATTTCTTGGTTCTTCCTCTTTGGAAATTGAACTAAGAAATGCATGGTGGTGTTTTGAAAT
Organism: Carex kokanica; assembly: GCA_025461125.1. Classification (NCBI taxonomy): domain Eukaryota; kingdom Viridiplantae; phylum Streptophyta; class Magnoliopsida; order Poales; family Cyperaceae; genus Carex; species Carex kokanica. Next base: position 111,871 of record JAJGRX010001417.1, read on the forward strand.
ATTGTTATATGAAATATAATTTTGAATAGGATATTGAACCTCATAGGTTACGAAATCTCGTAACCTTGTTGATGGTTTAGTAGGGCGAATTGATCTTCTTAGCGGAACTTCTTCTTCAATATTTTCCTCTTCTTCAATATTTTCATTTTCTTCTTCCTCGGCTCCACTTTGAGAAGTGTTGGCATCTTCGTCTTCATTTCCTACAACTCTTGACTCCACAATTTGATTAGTGGTCATAGGAATGACAAAATCATTTGTAGGTATATGATTTTCAAGCTTATTTTTATTTTCTTTAAAATATGGCTCATTTTCAAAAAAAGTTACATCCCTTGAAATATATAATTTATTATTTATAGGATCATAACATTTATAACCCTTTTTTTGAGATGAATATCCTAGAAAAATAGTTTTAATAGAAGTATGATCTAGTTTATCTCGTTTATTTTGATGTACATAACATGTACATCCAAATACTCGTAAATGATTAAAAAATATCTTTCTTTGGTAAATGATTTCTAGTGGACTTTTTTTTGTTTAGAACAACACTTGGCAACCTATTTATCAAATAAGTTACGGTGAGAACGGCATCCGACCAATAAACTTTTGGAATATTATTTTGAAACATAAGTGCTATTGTTATTTCAAGTAAATGACGATTTTTTCTTTCGGAAACTCCGTTTTGTTGTGGGGTATAAACACAAGTAGTTTGATGTATAATTCCTTTTTGCTTCAAAAAATTTGAGAAATTTTGATTTACAAACTCTGTTCCATTATCAGTCCTAAGAATCTTAATCCTTGTGTTGTATTGGTTTTCAATTAAATTTGAGAAATCTTGAAAGTGACAAAAAACTTCACTTTTATTTTTTAAAACATATAAGTATGTTAATCGTGAAAAATCATCTATAAATGTAACAAAATATTTAAAACCATTGTAAGAGTCTACCGGGGCGGGTCCCCAAACATCGGAATGAACAAGTTCAAATATTTTGCTACTTTTAGAATTTGAGGTTACAAAAGGAAGCCTCGTATGCTTTGCAAATTTACATACTTCACAATTACTACAATCTAGGTTTGGAAAATCAAAAATACTTTTTAAAATTTTATCGGAGGGATGTCCAATTCTTTTATGCCATAAACTTCCCATGTCTTGTATTTGTGTGTTGAAATTGAATTTTTGGCTATTCAAAAAATAAAGTCCATTTTGATAGAAACCTTCACCAATCATTTTCTTGGATGTCACATCTTGAAAAAATACATTTCTAGATGAAAATATAATCTCACAATTTATTTCTTTTGAAATTTTTCCTATAGATAATAAATTAGAGGTGCAATTTTTTATATATAAAACATGTTTAATTTCTTTGGACAAGAAATTGATTGAGCCATAACCACAAATTTCCATTTTTTCACCATTTGCAACATATACATATTCTTGACCTTTGCCCTTTTGGTAATTATACAATAAATTTTTGTTTCCGGTCATGTGGTCGGTTGCACCGGAATCTAAAATCCAATTCAAATTATTTTGAGAATTTTCAAGATCTAAACTACCTAAATTTGTGCATCTTACTTCCATTATTTCACTATTTTTAGTTTTATCTTTGTTTGGGCTCAGACCAAGTTCACTGGAAATTATACTTTCTCTATAATTTTCTGCGCTCAGCCTAGGTGAAATTGAATGAGTTTTAGAAGAACCTGGAGAGGAATGCCTTTTGTTCAGCAGCCCGCTTAATATTTCTAAGATTGAACTCAGCTCCGTATGGGTTATTGGTTTTGTTTCTCCCAACCCGTTTACAGCAGAGATTTCTGATCGGGTGGGAGGCGCAGCAGCAGAGGAGGACCCGGTAAGGAGATAAGCGGACCCGGTAGGAAGATAAGCAGACCCTGAACAACCGTGTGTGGACCCATTCGAAGCAGGGGCGGACCCATTGAAGGGGTATACGGACCCTGAACAACCGTGTGCGTTCTCCCTCCCGTTTGAAGCAGGAGCGGACCCGTTATTTATTGAACCGGTCATTGTTTCTCTCGTCTCTTCGCCCGGTTCACAAAATCGAGTCTCTTCGTTCGATCCGAGGAAATGCGCCGCTCCAGCAGCAACGAATCCTTTCTGCTCCCCCTTAGAGTTACTCGATCGATCACCTTCACCGTTCTCCTTCCACCATTTTGGCCAGAGATGAGGATGAAGGAACCAACAGCTGTTACCGGTGTGGCCCTCTATTTTGCAATTAGTGCATCTCTCCATACCACTAAGGTTAGGGTTCTGATTAGTTTTTTTCTGGTACGATTTCTCTGGTTTGGTATAAACCAAAGAAAAAACAGATTTTTTGAGAATTGGTATATGGGGATTTTGTTTGAATTTTTGTTGGTAAGAACAGATTTTTATTGCTGGGTTTTTTCTGGTATTGAATCAATCTGTCTGATTTTTTGTTTTGTTTCTGGTTTCTGATCTGGCTTTTGTTGGTAAAACAGATTCAGGCAGAATTTATGAGAATTAGGGTTTCTATTTCTGAGAATGAGATTTTTGTATTTCTATTGTATTTTCTGGTAAAACACGGAGGTTTGGAGCTTTATCGGGTATTGTTATCGAATTTTTCAGAATTGCTCTGATACCATGTAAATTTTATGCGAACAAAAATTTTCTATTGTATTGAGTATTGTATTGATATTGATATTTTTTATATATCTACAATTGTACAAGAGAGTATTTATAGTCTCTTGATGACTTATTTTACCGTTGAGACTTAAGTAGCTCTAACGGTAAATTTCTATTTGTCCTAAATTAAAATTTTACTGTCACACCCCGCGGCCATAATTCGTGACAGTCCCCCGCCGTAAACATACAACACCGGGTATGCTTACCAGGCAATTAATATTTCATTCAGAAAATACACAGCAAATGATATAAAATAAGTTTCTAGATACAAATCAGAGTACACAGTCCGGTCAGAGTATAATACAACAAAAGTATCTCATCCGGATACCAACCATCAGGCCCAACCTAGAACTATACAACAAAATATATCTATATCTAGGGTCATATCAGGGCACTCTACTAAAGGCCTACTACTCGCGTGCCTCCCCAGAATCAGTCGCACCTGAACCTGTAAAAATTACCCGAAGGGTGGGGGTGAGAATAAATTCTCAGTGCGACTTTGCCACAATTAAGTTATTGGACTTGCAATCAGAATTCATATCCAAAAATGAAATCCATACAAAATTACATTAACAGTTCAAACACAATATATAAATTGGTGCACATGCTGGACAACAATAATCGAATGAAATACAATTTACGGAATTTCCAAGATGAAATCCAAACAAAACACGTATTTGGCCTAACTTATCTCATTATGACTGGTAGCACCAACAGATGTTCAATCGAGCTGGACCCTTTGTCAAACCCTCATCTGTAGGGTTACTGGCACCTACAGATGTCCCACCGAGCTGGACCCTTTATCTGACACCCATCTGCAGTGCTTTGGCTTAACCATTTACTAAAGTCTGGTTCGAAGTCAGCTATACAGCTCGGCTTTACAAATGCATCTACACGGAATCAAAGTCAGCCATCTGGCTCTACTTTGCAATTTCATTCAAATAAGGTCAAAGTCTGGCAAATTCATTTTACAGGTCAACGGATAGGTCACCGTCACCTTATCCAGCTACCTAAACAGGTCAGCCTGGCAAATTCATTTCACAGGTCAACGGATAGTTCACCGTCACCTTATCCAGCTACCTAAACAGGTCAGCCTGGCAAATTCAGAAACAGGTCAACGGATAGGTCACCGTCACCTTATCCAGCTACCTCTACGGGTCAGCCTGGCAAATTCAGAAACAGGTCAACGGATAGGTCACCGTCACCTTATCCAGCTACCTCTACGGGTCAGCCTGGCAGATTCATTCACAATGGAATAATAAATAGAACACATCAATTGACAACCATACGAATATGCAAACCAACCATCTCACAACAATTCAGTTCTAAATTAATTGAGTTATGCATATGAATCAACAATTTCAAATTATGCAGCAATCAACATACAACATGACAATCGAAAATAATTTAATTCCTGAAAATGAAACATCAAACAAGTCCAAGAACCCCGCACCTGATTTCGAAGAGCGTATTTCGCACTTATGGTTCGGACGTCTCGAAAGGTCCCGCAAACTCTTGCTCACCCGAGCCTACACCTATACCAACATATACACTTGATTTAATCTTTGTTCAAAGCACTTATTCTTAAACCCTAATTTGGTCGAAATTCAAATTACTCGCTAATTGTCAAGGTTGAGGGAGAGGTTTACCGATTACGAATCTATTCGGTCGGACTAGCCTAATCAATCAACGACATTTTCTCAAATTTCTGATTTGGTACCCAAAAAAAAACCCTAGAAAAATGGAAATCCAAAATTGAGAGGAATTCGAGAAAAGAATCGACAATTAATCAGCAAGGAGGTCGGAGGAGATAGACTACCAGCAATTTAAACACAAATCTCGGGTTAAAAATGAAAATCCAAACAATCGAGAAATTCGAGATTTTGGAGAGAAGAAGGAAGAGAAGGGAATACCAAATAGGAGGGTTAGAGGAGATCTACGGCCACTTTCTCGGTCCCAACTTCGATTTCTCGGACTTTGGAGCGACTTGGAGAGATTTGGAGCTCTCTTTCTCTCTTTGTTTCTTTCTTCGGGCGGACCACACAAGAGGAAGGGAAAGGGGCGAAATGAGGGAGTGAGAGAGAGAGACACAGAAATTTCATAAAGTAAGCCCTCAACGTATCCAGTGCGGATCGTTCACCCGCACTGGATCTGAGTGCGGACGCACTCAGTACTTAGCCAAATTTTCATCACTCTCAATACATCCAGTGTGGGTCCTTCACCCGCACTGGATCTGAGTGCGGACGCACTCAGTACTTAGTCAAATTTTTCATCGAAATCCCACTTGTCAAGAAAAGTCCGAGCCTAATGCGTCCGCATTCTCCTCCAGTGCGGGTCAATCACCCGCACTCACTACTTAGACATCATTTTGAAGAAAACTCATAGTACATGGGAGTCATGAGTGCGGACGCACTGATATCCAGTGTGGGTGGTTCACCCGCACTCACAGAAATTCAGAAAACCAGTTAAGGAACTAAGGTGCCAGTGCGGATGGACCACCCGCACTCACCACCAGTGCGGACGCACTGAACCCGTAGATTGTCAGAATTTCATGTTTCCAACGCCGTTTCTATTTATTTATTTTAAACCTTTTAATTATCTTATTGTTGAAACTTCTTAACGTAACATTTCTCCCCCCCTTAAAATAAAGTTCAGTCCACTGAACTGAATTGCGTACCTGAGTCGTCGAACAGTTCCGGATACTTCTCACGTATGCTTGCCTCGAGTTCCCATGTTGCTTCCTTCTCCGAATGGCGTCCCCACTTGACCAGAACAAGCTTGATCACCTTACTCCGAAGTCGCTGTTCTTTTCTATCCACTATTTGCATCGGCTCTTCTTGATAGGTCAAGTCATCTTGGACATGCAAGTCGGAGTGATCGATGCAATGCGATGGATCTCGCACATACCGGCGTAACTGTGACACGTGAAATACCGGATGAACCCGGTCCAATGCTGGTGGTAATGCAAGCTCATATGCCACCGGTCCAATTCGCCGCGTAATCTGAAACGGTCCAATATATCGGGGACTCAATTTACCTGAAACGCCGAACCGATGTACACCCCTGACGGGCGAAACTCGAAGCCACACATGATCCCCTTCCTAAAATTCCAGCAGCCTTCGATGAACATCTGCATATTTCTTTTGTCGCTCTTGGGCTGACTTAAGCCGACTCAGAACGACTTTCGTCTTCTCAGCAACCTCTTCTAGCATCTGGGGCCCGGTAGGTGAATACGTACCTGCGGGTCCCCACCACAGCGGTGTGCGACACTGCTGTCCCGTAAGTGCCTCCTGTGGTGACATTCCAATACTCGAATGGTAGCTATTGTTGTACGCAAACTCTACCAAATACAAATGGTTGATCCAGGAGTCTCGGAAACTTAAAGCACAGGATCGAAGCATATCTTCCAAGGTTTGTATCGTTCGTTCGGATTGACCGTCGGTTTGCGGATGATGTGCTGTACTGAATCTCAACTTTGTACCCATGGCTTCCTGAAAGCTTCCCCAAAAGTGAGAGGTAAATCGAGTGTCTCGGTCGGAGACAATGTTTCGCGAGCAACCGTGGTATTTAAACTGGTATTGTAAGAACAGATCAGCTAACTCTCTTCCAGATGTCTCGATCCGAAGTGGAATGAAGTGTGCAATTTTCGTCAGCCTATCCACTATAACCCAGATGGCATCGTATCGTCCGACGGTTTTCGGAAATCCAGTCACGAAGTCCATGGTGATCGACTCAAATTTCCGTGTAGGTATCTCAAGAGGTCTTAGTAATCCTGCCCTCTTCCGTCTATCTGCTTTGACTTGTTGGCAGACCTGGCACTTCTCGACATAGTTTTGCACGTTCCTTTTCATCTTTGGCCACCAAAAATGTCGTTTTAGATCCTGATACATCTTAACTTCTCCAGGGTGAATGGTGTACCCCGAGTCATGTGCTTCTGATAGAATCAACTTCTTCAACTCTAAGTCATTCGGGACGCATATTCGGTCATGGAACTGTAGAATACCATCTTCGCGGAGTTGGAATGGTGAGTCTGCATTTGATTCATAATGTTGTCGAAACTGCTGGCATTTTGAGTCCTCCTGTTGTGCTGCTCGAATCTGCTCGTGTAATTCTGGTCGAATCTCGACCGCGGCCAAGATAATCGAGGCCACAGCAGATGTACCTGCTCTAGCGCTGTCTCCAATCAAACGGGATGATGTTTCAAATGCGAACTCCCGAGATGCACCTACGTACAAATTCATTCTTCGCATTTCTTCGAGAAGGTGAGTCTCACTGGTGATAACCGATGCCAGATTTACCTGACTCTTCCTACTTAGCGCATCTGCTACCACATTCGCCTTCCCTGCGTGATACTGAATATCCAGATCATAGTCCTTCATCAACTCCAACCATCTCCTCTGTCTCAAATTTAATTCCCGTTGAGTAAAGATGTACTTCAAGCTTTGGTGATCCGTGAAAATACGGCACCTTACTCCATACAGGTAATGCCGCCAAATCTTTAAAGCGAAGATCACTGCAGCTAGCTCCAGATCATGGGTCGGGTAATTCTGTTCGTGTGATCGTAATTGCCGAGAGGCATAGGCTATAACATGGTCCTTCTGCATCAACACACATCCCAAACCTGATCGGGATGCATCGGTGTAGACGGTATACTCCTCGTCCGTAATAGGCATGGCGAGAACCGGTGCAGATACTAACCGATCCTTCAACTCCTGAAAACTCTGATCTTGTGCGGCGCCCCACTCGAATTTCTCACCCTTATGCAACAGCTTCGTAAGGGGAGCAGCCAACTGTGAGAATCCCAGTACGAACCGTCTGTAATAACCTGCTAGCCCCAGAAAACTGCGAATCTCTGTAACTGTCTCCGGTCTTTTCCATTCGGTCACCGCTCGAATCTTCTCTGAATCTACTGCCAAACCTTCTCCTGATATCACGTGACCGAGAAATGTGACTTTCTCGAGCCAGAACTCACACTTCGAGAATTTTGCGAACAGCTGATGCTCTCTCAACCTCTGCAACACTATCCGCAGATGTATCTCATGCTCCTCTCGGGATCGCGAATACACCAGAATGTCATCGATAAAAACCACCACTGTCGAGTCTAACAGATCATGAAACACTCGATGCATCAGATCCATAAATGCAGCTGGAGCGTTCGTTAGCCCAAACGGCATAACCAGATATTCATAGTGCCCGTATCGTGTACGGAAGGCTGTCTTTTCTACATCAGTTGGTCGTATCCTCAGCTGGTGATACCCCGTCCTTAAGTCTATCTTGGAATAGATCAAAGATCCTTGCAGCTGATCGAACAAGTCATCAATTCGGGGTAATGGGTATCTATTCTTAACGGTTACCTTGTTCAATTCGCGGTAGTCAATGCATAACCGCAAGGTACCATCCTTTTTCTTCACAAACAGCACAGGAGCACCCCATGGAGATGTGCTCGGCCTAATAAACCCGCTTTCCAGCATCTCTTCTAACTGGGCCTTGAGTTCTTTCAATTCCGCAGGGGCCATACGATACGGAGTCTTAGAAATTGGTGACGTGCCTGATATCAATTCTATGCCAAACTCCACTTCTCGTTCGGGTGGTAGTCCAACTATCTCCTCTGGGAACACATCCATGAACTCTGACACCACCGGAATCATATTCATTTCAGGAACTTCTGCAGTGGTGTACACTATCGCCGCCAAATATGCATTGCACCCAGAATCGATCAGATGCCTAACTTCCACAGCTGAAATGCACGGTATTAACTCTCCAACTTTTCTACAGTTAAGCATGCACGACATACTACCTCTTGCAGTTGCAAAACGAATCCTGCGGTGCGGACAGTCAATTGTCGCTGCATGTCTTGTTAGCCAATCCATCCCTAACAGCACGTCATATCCCGTAATCTCCATAACTAACAAGTCTATATCGAGATCCCTCCCATCAACTCTGACTTTTCGGTTTCGGCATATGGCGACTGTTCGGTCAGTCGAACCGAAAGGGGTTTGGACGCTAAGGATTTGGTTACCAGTTTCGGTTGGCCAGTTACATTTTCCCACCAACGCCTTCGATACTATAGAGTGGCTACACCCGGTATCTATCAAACAATGAGCACAATGACCCGAGATAGAAAGGATACCTGTCATCACATCGGCCTGAGAACCAGAAGGTATACTGCCATCACCTTCACCTAGAGTCTCTGACGCGTCGTGTGCAGTCTCCGCTATGCCAAGCGCATGTGCTGCCACTCGCCCACCAGTCCTGCCTCCGCTGAGCTGCGGAACACCTCGACCACGGAATGGTGGTCCACTCCGCCCACGTCCTGCGGATCCCCTCATGTCACTGTCTCTCTGGAACCCTGCCGCAGCGTTCGGGCATTCTCTTGCCCAATGCTCCAAACTGCCACACGTAAAGCACGCGCGGTTGTAGCGTCTGCAATCTTGCTCCGAATGTGCCTGGTCGCATGAACGGCACCATGTGGAAGGAAAACCCGGCCGGAATCCAGGTGTCGCTATCTGTCTAGGAGGAGGTCTAGGTGCCATAATCTGCCTAGGAGGTGGTCTAGCCGTCGAAGGGCCTCCCCCTGACCTCACCGTCTGCCTGTTCTGGTCCTCTCTCTGTTTGACATTTCTTTCGTTCATTTGTATTCTTCTTCTCTTACTGTGCAACTCCACCTGCTCTGCATGATCCATCATAGCCTGAAGCTCAATAGCGGCTGGGGTATCCACAATCATCGATATCCCGCCATCCAACCCATCCAAGTACTGCCTATGATATCTCCCCACATCATTCTGCACATCTGTGGCATACCTGGATAGGGCGAGGAATTCGTTGTTATACTCTGCCACTGGTCGCCCGTTCTGCCGTAAATCTAGAAATTTCCTCCGCAACGCTTCTCGCTGTAAGTTACTAAGGAACCGTCGAGTGAACTGTTGCTCAAACCACTCCCACGGAATCTTTACCTCCTCCCCGGCATAACCACGTCGGGCTCCGTCCCACCAGAATCTCGCACCACTCTCCAATTGCTGTTCTGCCAGCTCCACCATATCTCCCTCAGGTGCTCGGCACAGAACCAGCTTGGTATTCATATTAGCTAGCCATTCTTCTGCTACGGCATACTCACCAGTGCCATCAAAACGAGGTGGATTGAGACGCACGAAAGAGTCATATAATCTCCTGAACTCCTCAGGAGCACCCCTCTGTACCTCGGGTACCGCATCACGTCTCTCTGCTTGGCGACCTCTCTCGTAAGCCGCAATCAACCTCTCATCTAAATTTCGATCCCGGTCCTGCACACCCCTAGGTCCCAAATCCACTCCCTGGACCTCAGGCCCTGCAGGTCCGGTCTCAGCTCTACTCCCGGCTGGTTCGATAGGCAGATCCTGAACAGGATCACGAGCTCTCGTTCGGGGTCGTCCCCTACCTCGACGTACTTCCATACTTCTGTTTACAATAAACAATCTTATTAAGTTTGTATTTACTTATTACTACAATAGATAGATCGTTAGTTGCACGACCCACTTATAACATACCCCACTCCCGCATCCTACTAGTCTGGTTAAGGCTTAAACCTGTGCTCTGATACCACCAAAGAGAACTGTCACACCCCGCGGCCATAATTCGTGACAGTCCCCCGCCGTAAACATACAACACCGGGTATGCTTACCAGGCAATTAATATTTCATTCAGAAAATACACAGCAAATGATATAAAATAAGTTTCTAGATACAAATCAGAGTACACAGTCCGGTCAGAGTATAATACAACAAAAGTATCTCATCCGGATACCAACCATCAGGCCCAACCTAGAACTATACAACAAAATATATCTATATCTAGGGTCATATCAGGGCACTCTACTAAAGGCCTACTACTCGCGTGCCTCCCCAGAATCAGTCGCACCTGAACCTGTAAAAATTACCCGAAGGGTGGGGGTGAGAATAAATTCTCAGTGCGACTTTGCCACAATTAAGTTATTGGACTTGCAATCAGAATTCATATCCAAAAATGAAATCCATACAAAATTACATTAACAGTTCAAACACAATATATAAATTGGTGCACATGCTGGACAACAATAATCGAATGAAATACAATTTACGGAATTTCCAAGATGAAATCCAAACAAAACACGTATTTGGCCTAACTTATCTCATTATGACTGGTAGCACCAACAGATGTTCAATCGAGCTGGACCCTTTGTCAAACCCTCATCTGTAGGGTTACTGGCACCTACAGATGTCCCACCGAGCTGGACCCTTTATCTGACACCCATCTGCAGTGCTTTGGCTTAACCATTTACTAAAGTCTGGTTCGAAGTCAGCTATACAGCTCGGCTTTACAAATGCATCTACACGGAATCAAAGTCAGCCATCTGGCTCTACTTTGCAATTTCATTCAAATAAGGTCAAAGTCTGGCAAATTCATTTTACAGGTCAACGGATAGGTCACCGTCACCTTATCCAGCTACCTAAACAGGTCAGCCTGGCAAATTCATTTCACAGGTCAACGGATAGTTCACCGTCACCTTATCCAGCTACCTAAACAGGTCAGCCTGGCAAATTCAGAAACAGGTCAACGGATAGGTCACCGTCACCTTATCCAGCTACCTCTACGGGTCAGCCTGGCAAATTCAGAAACAGGTCAACGGATAGGTCACCGTCACCTTATCCAGCTACCTCTACGGGTCAGCCTGGCAGATTCATTCACAATGGAATAATAAATAGAACACATCAATTGACAACCATACGAATATGCAAACCAACCATCTCACAACAATTCAGTTCTAAATTAATTGAGTTATGCATATGAATCAACAATTTCAAATTATGCAGCAATCAACATACAACATGACAATCGAAAATAATTTAATTCCTGAAAATGAAACATCAAACAAGTCCAAGAACCCCGCACCTGATTTCGAAGAGCGTATTTCGCACTTATGGTTCGGACGTCTCGAAAGGTCCCGCAAACTCTTGCTCACCCGAGCCTACACCTATACCAACATATACACTTGATTTAATCTTTGTTCAAAGCACTTATTCTTAAACCCTAATTTGGTCGAAATTCAAATTACTCGCTAATTGTCAAGGTTGAGGGAGAGGTTTACCGATTACGAATCTATTCGGTCGGACTAGCCTAATCAATCAACGACATTTTCTCAAATTTCTGATTTGGCACCCAAAAAAAAACCCTAGAAAAATGGAAATCCAAAATTGAGAGGAATTCGAGAAAAGAATCGACAATTAATCAGCAAGGAGGTCGGAGGAGATAGACTACCAGCAATTTAAACACAAATCTCGGGTAAAAAATGAAAATCCAAACAATCGAGAAATTCGAGATTTTGGAGAGAAGAAGGAAGAGAAGGGAATACCAAATAGGAGGGTTAGAGGAGATCCACGGCCACTTTCTCGGTCCCAACTTCGATTTCTCGGACTTTGGAGCGACTTGGAGAGATTTGGAGCTCTCTTTCTCTCTTTGTTTCTTTCTTCGGGCGGACCACACAAGAGGAAGGGAAAGGGGCGAAATGAGGGAGTGAGAGAGAGAGACACAGAAATTTCATAAAGTAAGCCCTCAACGTATCCAGTGCGGATCGTTCACCCGCACTGGATCTGAGTGCGGACGCACTCAGTACTTAGCCAAATTTTCATCACTCTCAATACATCCAGTGTGGGTCCTTCACCCGCACTGGATCTGAGTGCGGACGCACTCAGTACTTAGTCAAATTTTTCATCGAAATCCCACTTGTCAAGAAAAGTCCGAGCCTAATGCGTCCGCATTCTCCTCCAGTGCGGGTCAATCACCCGCACTCACTACTTAGACATCATTTTGAAGAAAACTCATAGTACATGGGAGTCATGAGTGCGGACGCACTGATATCCAGTGTGGGTGGTTCACCCGCACTCACAGAAATTCAGAAAACCAGTTAAGGAACTAAGGTGCCAGTGCGGATGGACCACCCGCACTCACCACCAGTGCGGACGCACTGAACCCGTAGATTGTCAGAATTTCATGTTTCCAACGCCGTTTCTATTTATTTATTTTAAACCTTTTAATTATCTTATTGTTGAAACTTCTTAACGTAACATTTACCCTTTCCCTATTTTACAATATTAATCTAATTAATTCTATTCTTCAACACAAACTCAACTCAGACAGAGGAGGAAGAACATGTGAGAGAGGCTTGACTCATATATATGTTGGTTCCTATTAAGGACATGAGAGAGATGTTTTCTTTGTCAATGAATCGGAGAAGTCCATGAAACCAGGGAAAGGGACAAGTGCAGTATCTGCAATCAGAAAATGTCATTTTAAACATAGTGCATGAAACCGGGGAAAGACACAAGAACAGTATCTGCAAGTTCATATTATTAATATTGGTTTCTTCCAATATTTTATTCTACTAAATATGTTTAATTAGTGGAATTGTTGCAATACAATTTTTACATTTGATATAGCTAAACAAAGATGTATTTGATCTATTATATTTGTTATGACCTATATATTTTGGATATATAATAGATGACTCATGTTAAAGAGATCAAAATATCATACAAATTCGATTGTCATTATTAGTAGTTTTAATCATGCAAACTTGTGTCTTTGAAACAATAATAGCATTTATGCAATAAATTATGTTAGATAGACTAGTAGTTATTTCATAAAGTTTTGTTGTTCCCAGCTCATACATATTGAATTTGAAAACAAAACCAAAAATTGTCGCCACAAAAATTAAGTATTCATCACCATGCATGGTCAATGTCATATGCTTTAATTGCATTCCCTCATAAGAAAACATTTAGAAATTTTTACCAAAATTTACATTTTATTGCTTATTTTGGTTTGTTCAATTTGCAAAAATTTAGCTGGACATTGTACATATTGGAGGAATTGTAATTACTATGACTATTTTTTGGACTTCGGTTTAGAAATTAAAGTATGTATTGGACAAAGAATATATATATATTTTTTATTAAAGTTGGAAGTCAAACCACCAAACTGTTTTAATATCCACAAGAGATTCTTATCCGGATTTCGAACCTACGACCTCCCACATGGAGAGCATTGTCTTTGCCACTAAACCAAATGTTGTTTTTAAGAATATAATTTTTGAATTGAGAATGCTACTAGATAAAATGCAACATAAATTTTTTTTTTTTTTTGATAGATGATCACAAAATAAAGTAGTTAATTTCATACATTTGGATCTCAGTTACAAAAGGCAAATGAACACGGGCTTTCGTGCATGCGCACAAGAAAAAAGAAACAGTAGTAGATAAAATTAAACACTACAGTTTTGGTACGTACCGAGGATAACCAATTTAATTAAGTTGATTACAAATGCCAATAAAAAAAATAGAAAATATAAAGTAAAAGTTTAAGGCCGCCATCCATTGGCAAGAGTTGGAAGGTCCACGGCCAGATAAAAGGTTTACACCACATTCTTCTCAGTTGATCCGGTCCATATCGTCCTCTCCTTCGTACTACTCGATCGTCAACCTCGCACACTTTCACATGGATGTGAAGGCAATAATAACGGGCTTTTGCATTTTCAAATGCTTCAATCCTGACTGAGTCTCTACAAGAAATCGTTTCTTCGTCTTCAAAGGTTTTATTCAGCCAACCCCATCAATTTGACAGAATCCTTCCTCCTATTATATCTTTGTGTTTTCTGTTGCTGACTTTAACTACCCTTCCGGTCTCTTCCACCTCTCGGTATACCATTTTTCTCCTTTCTTATATGTAAACGGGCAAACTTAGATGTCAACAATAGAGCATAGAGATGGAGGAATTTATAACAAATGTTCTCTGTAGTTAGCACTTAGTAATCTTGAACAAAAGAAAAAGGAAAATTAGGATTTATAATAGAATTGTGGGAAGCTATATTATTAACATTGATTTCTTCTAATATCTTATTCCACTAAATATGTTCAAATAGTTGAATTGTTATAATACCATCTTTACTTTTAATAAAGCTAACAAAGATGTATTTGATCTATTGTATTTACATGACTTGTATATTTTTGATATATAATATATGACTCTTGTGAAAGATGAAAGATCATACAAATTTCATTAATTTGTTCATTCTTAGTAATTTAATCATGGAAAGTTGAGTCAATCATGCTAAATAGTAGTTACATCATAGAGTTTCCATGTTCTCTGATCATGCATATTGAATTTGAAAAAAAAAAAATATATTGCCACAAAAATCAAGTATTCGTCACCATGGAGTCATATGTCATATACATGACATTTTTCATAAGAAAACAGTTAGAGAATTGTAAGTACTACACGAATTGTATTTTCATAAAAAATTGAATTTGATCTATTGTATTTTGCATTTAGCATGTTGTTTTTGTTTTAGACATTCAGTTGTGCATGATGACAACGGATCTGTAATTGTTTGAATTGCAGGGGGATAACTTAATTGTTTATACTTTGATCAGGAATCCAAATACATTTTTCACTAATTGCTTGTATTACGTTATTCCATTAGTAATTAAACTATAATAAAATAAAATAATTGGACCTCGGTATTGGTACAAGCTCACCATATACGTTATGAATGATATGCTCTATTTTGTCTGGCATTAATTGTTTGGTTGTCATAGCTTGTTTATGCCGTACGTACACCGATATTTTGGAATTAATTAATTAAATTAATAAAAAAGATTGTGAACTTTTATTGAAAAGTGTTGCTTATGCATTTTGACGCAAAAATAGTGACCAATATAATTTTCAACTTTAAATGTTTCAATATAACAAAGCAAACTTATTAATTTTCTTAATTATTCCGTAGTACCCTAAAAGAACTTTCAAATTAATTTTCATTGAATATTCTATTCAATGTTGTAAGATTTCTCCCGTATATAAAAACACAAATTGCTATTCTGGCGAGAATTCATATTTTTTGTATGAGGAAGGTTCAAATGCACTGTGATTTTGTGTCATTTAAAAAGAAATGGATTATGATGAAAACAACAAGTTCCAAAAATATCATCATAATCCATTTCTTTTTAAATGATACAAATCAC
Organism: Carex kokanica; assembly: GCA_025461125.1. NCBI lineage: Eukaryota > Viridiplantae > Streptophyta > Magnoliopsida > Poales > Cyperaceae > Carex > Carex kokanica. The sequence goes on from JAJGRX010001417.1 coordinate 127,552, forward strand.
TCCCAAATTTTCACAAATTCACACCATCCCTCCTATACGGACGCTACAGTTGGTATCAGAGCAGTCGATGATGCCAGCAATATCACAAACTATAGTAGGGATAGAACGATTATCTCTTGGTTGGTCGGGTTTGTGCAAGTCCGTATTATTAGCATTGATTTCCTCTAACATTTTATGCAACTAAATCTGTTTAATTAGTTGAATTGTTGTATATATTACAATCTTTATTTGTAATATATATAGCTAAACAAAGATCTATTTGAATTATTGTATTTTCAAGACAATGTATATTTTGGATAGATAATAAGTGACTCATTTTAAAGATAAAAAGATCATACAAATTTGATTGTACATTCTTAGTAGTTTACTCATGAAATGTGTCTTTGAAAGGATAGTAGTTGGATTTACACAATCAATTATGTTACATGATAGTTACTTCATAAATTTTTGTTGTTCTCTGATCATACATATTGATTTTGAAAACAACAAAAGTTGTTGCCACAGAAATCAATTATTCATCATCATGAAGTTCAGATGTCATATGCGTCACATTTCTTCATAGGAAAGCACTTACAAGTATTCTTTCCAAATTAATTTGCATATTATTGCCTATTTAGTTTGTGCAATTTGCTAAAATGTAGCTTGCACTGTACATATTGTACAAATTATAATTACTAGGACTATTTTTCGGAACTCAATTCAGAAATAAAACTATGTATTGGTATATACTTTTTAAATTAAGAAATATATATGCTATCAAAGATGATACAATTACAAAATAAAGCATATAATTTTTTTTTGATAAATGATCACAAAATAAAGTATTTAATTTCATACATTAAGTCACAAGTTGATAAACATTGATTAGTAAAGAGTTAAATAATTTTCACCCATACAATTAACTTTGATAGTAAGTAATGATTAATCTAACCATTGAAAATACTTAACGACTTGACTTAAGACTTGTTTTAGAGGTCTAAAAACTCAACCACCTCTATGGAGTATTAATATATGATTTGAGAAATTGACTCAAAAGTATTGATTATGAATACTGACTCAAAAATAATGACCAATATAATTTTATCTTTAATTGTTAATTTCAATGTAAGTATGCAAGCTTAATTTTCTTATTCCGTAGTGCATGTACCCTAAAAGAACTTTCAAATTAATTATCAGCGAATGTTCTGTCTAATCTCGTTAGATTGCTCCCAGATAAGGAAAAGCAAACTTTCAAATCAATTGATCCTTGCTGAAGTGTCATTGATGTCTCATTATTTGATTGATTGTTTCGACCTATTTTCAGACCAAATATTATGTTTTGAATAACTAAATTGCACTGTTTACATTGAAATATCGATAGAATATGGTACTGCTGCAGTTTGGTTATGATTTTGCAGGAAATAGGCGAAAACAGACAAAAAGCAGAGTTCAGACATCTCCCATGCGGGCCGCGTCCCACCTGACGCGGGTCGCATCACAGCCCAGCGCGACCTCAGACGCGACCCTCACAGCACGCATCAGACCCAACCCAACGCGGGTCGCATCCGATCTATGCGGGTCGCGTCGAATCAACTGCGCAGGCCCAATTGAAGCCCAGTAAGCTGTCTATATATAGATCTGGGCCTGCGCGATTCAGACCATCCAATTTTCGATTTTAAACAGAGAGAGATCGGGACAGAGAGGGAGATTGGCGCCAGAAGACAGAGGAGAACTGGAGCAAGAGGAATTTCGGCCAAGATCTTGATTCGAGCTCGATCTTCTTCGATTCTTCTCTCCTTCACCATGATTTGCATCTTCTATCTCTCTTTTCTTCTTTCTTTGATCATGTTTGAGTAGATTTTCAGTTTTGAGGGTTTAGATGTAATCTAAAGCTTTGTTTGATGATGAATGTTAATTGAATCTGAATTGTTATTCGTGTTTCTTGATTTTTGTATTGATTGAAATTGCTTGACCTAATTGCTTGATTGATTCTTGATTGTCTACTATTGATTGCTTATGGCATTTCTTTTTGTAATTTGGCCTTGATGTATCTTGTGGATTAGGTTTAGTATTTGAGGTAGGTCTAAGATCCGAGAGGTGAGATCAATAGTAGCCGAGAGGTGAAATTTCCATTAGTCGAAAGAATAGTGGATGCCTTTAGTAAACAAAATCAAGAACTTAGGTTTGAATTGAATCTAGGAAGGTGAAATTGCAATTCCATACCAGGTCTATTAAGCCAATACACGAGAGTTGAGGTTCAGTGACATTAGGTATGGTCAATCGAGCCTTACACGAATTAAACAACCAGAATCAGTAATGTTCAGTGTCAGCTCCAGGACCACGCGGGTCGCATGAGAAACCATGCGGGTCGCGTCACAAGGTCGCATGTGAAAGCATGCGGGTCGAGTGAGAGGTCCAGAGTGCTTGAGGGCTACGCGGGTCGCGTGTGAGAGCACGCGGGTCGCGTCACAAGGGTCGCATATGAGAGTATGCGGGTCGCGTGACAAGTCCAGAGCAGCAAAGTTGAGGATGAAGTCTGAAACCCTCGAAACGCTTTTATTTTACAGATAGTCTAAAATCAAACGTTCAATTGTTTTCATTGTTTGTTATTACTATTGTTGATTGAAATTAGGAACCTTAAACAAATTCAAACACCCTTCTCACTTCTAGTACCTAATTAGGTTAAGTCGAAAATCAGAATTTGAGTCGTCCCTGTGGATCGACACCCGATTATACTACTCGATAGGGGTTGTGCACTTGCAATCCTTACTCGTGAAGTGTAAACGCGGTTTTAAAAAGGTACGCCCTCAAGCGTACCGAAACTTGCGTTGCGCTTTCGTGCGACCAGTCATCCATCGAGGAGGAGCGAGGAGCGAGAACGAACCCTTTGGATCGGCAACCTGCCATGTTGGTCAATGAGAAATATCTCTGCCTTCGTTTCTTCCACTTTAATTCAGTGGCTATGTGCTTTCAGTCAGATTCTTCATCACCTTGAAAATTGGTATTTATATAATATATGTTGGATGCATTTTGATTCTACAAACAGAAGGTACATACTAATCATTGCTTACAAATTTATAATTTTGTAGGCTGATTTTGTAAAGATCAAGAAGTACAAGCAAAGATCTCTTTCCCATTTGCTCATTTTAACCTTTTTCTCATTTAAATTGGCAAAATTAGATTATAAATCTATAGGTGAGGGGTTTATGATGGATACATGCTATCTACAGTTGGCACTTGATAAACTTGAATAAGAGTGTAGGGAAAAATATGATTGATTAATGAAGTGTGAAAGTCCATATTAATATTATTGATTTCTTCCAATATTTAATTCTACTAAATATGTTTAATTAGTTGAAGTTGTAATACAATCTTTATTTTTTATAAAGCTTGACAATTAATTAGGTACTTGATCTATTGTATTTTGATGACTTATATATTTTGGATGTATAACAGACTACTCATGCTAAAGATAAAAAGATCATACAAATTTGATTGTCCATTCATAATAAAATCATGAATTTTTTTCTTTGAAACAATAATAGTTGTACTTACGCAATCAATTATGTTGTTCTCTGATCATGCATATTGAATTTGGAAAAAAAATGTTGTCATGAAAATCAAGTATTTATCACCATGGAGTCAAATACTAATATGGTATTTATGATGTTTATTGCATACATAAAATTTAGGTATGCTCCACATATTGATGATATTTATTAGTAAAAACATAAATAATTTTAGTCATCTGCTTAAATTTATTAATAATTAATGTAGATCTAATAATTAAAAATACTTAATTAATAAATTAAGATGCTTTGTAGACATTAATTTTTCTTAGATATATTAATAGTCATCTGCGTTACACAGATGCTTTCTTCCAGCATCTCTCACAAGAATTTTCTTATTGACAAAATATTTGATTACGTATAAAATTAAATTATCGAAATTATAATCTGTGTAAAGTGAAAGCAGAAAACGACAAAAGTGTATTTAAATTAATTTTTTGAGCGTTGAACAGAACTTATGATAATGCGTTTTCTTTTTTTCTGAATTAATTTATTGTGTTCTGGTTATAAAATCTGATGAATTCTATAAATTATAGGAATTGTTGCTTAATATATGTTTTGAAAATTCATTAGTCGGATATTTTGTTAAATAAAATCTTGCAAAATATGAACCGTTTGATACAATTCTCAGTTTCAGACTTGTGAGAAAACAAATTTAAAGAAATATTAGAGACACATAGCAAATATTATATTAAATAATACAAAGGCCCACATGTCACACTCTTTATTTCTATGCTCTTTTTCTACTTCATTATCATATGGCATCAAACGGTCTGATTTGTTTGGTTTTTAACCGAATTGAAAATTTTCGTTTTAATTGGAATGGTTCGGTCTAGATTTATCAAAACTGACTAAACTGAATTGATCGAATTATAATTATTCAAGTATAGTTTATATTTTATTTGGTTTAATCTTCACTTCCTTTCTTTCATTTTGGTTTGGATAGTTGTCACATCTACAAATTTTGTATGGAATCAAACAATGTGTGGAATGTTATATTGATATTTATTTCTATGAAATTACTAATGTATTTGTGTATGTATTAAGCTTTGACTTTTTGAATTCAAACTGAAATTTAATTTAGTTTAAATGGTTCAGTTGCTATTCAGTTGGTCATTTTAATTCAGTTAATTCGGTTAAAAATTGGTGTTACTATTTTATTTAGATTTTAACCAAACAGACCATTTGAACACCCTACCAATAATTGAGTGAGGCAATGGTACTCTGCATAGTGCATATTGGTGTGCACTATGGATCAATATATCTATATTAAAATTCCAAATAATTGATATCAACCATTCAACATGATCTCCATATGAAAATGTACTTGTCCTCCATATGAAAATGGAGGTTTTTTTTTCTATAAAAATAATAAAAAAAGAAGAAAGAGAAATAGAAACCTATTATTTTCCATTGGTAGAAAGGTCGTTGCTAATCCTGCTGATTCTAACTCAGTTTTTTTTTCTCTATTAGAATATGAAAAGTTTTTACAAAAATAGATAGAATATCTTAAATTTAGATGCAATAGAAGGACACTATCTATTTTCTTAAAAAAAATAATTTAATAGAGAAAATAAGGAAAAACAACTGAGTTAGAATAAGTGAGATTACAACCAATCCTAACATTTTACTTTTGAATTGGTGTACATGTCTTCTATCGATCTTTCTACTAATGAAAAATCACAAGTACTCTTTTTATTTCTCTCTCTTTTTTTAATTTTTTCCTATATAAAAAATTCTCATGAAAATTTACTTGTAGATCAAAGTTTATATTTTTTTTTAAATTTCTATTTTTTTAGATTAGTAGAAAATCACTTTGTATAAACGTAATTTTTTTAACTATCTAACAAAGTTAGAAAATTCTAGAAAAATTAAATATGGGATTTTGTCTGCAGGTAAATTTTCACATTGAGATCATGATGAACAGTGTAGTTCGACTTTTTGATCATTGAAAACGACGATATTGATTATGAATATTGAGTAAAAGTAATTACTAATAAAATTTTATCATTAAATTAAGCACGCAAGCATAATTTTCTTATTCAGTAGTACCCTGAAAGAACTTCAAATTAATTATGAACGACATTTGTGTCTAATCTCGTTAGATAGATATCTCCTGTATAAGGAAACACAAATTTAGAAGATAATCCAGAATTTTTATTCTTTTTACTACTGAGGAATTTTTTTTCTTTATAATCTTGTCATTTACAAGTAAGACATATCCCAAATATTAGTTGTTCTCAAGTTCAATAATTGAGCGATTATAAAAAAAAAAAAAATTGAACTTAAATCGTTATTTTTCTAAATAGAATATCTATTTTTGTTTAAAATTAATCCAATTTTTGTTTTATTAATGGAAGAAAAGTTACTTCCGTTTCCTTCAATCGACTTTAATTTTTTCGAGTTATTCTTTAAAATTAGTTACTCGTAGAAAATTGTGATATGAGACAGGAACAATTTAGTTTTTGGTACCGAGAATGAACAATTTAATTAAGTTTGATTATAACTGTTAATAAAGAAGAAGAAAAATCAATGAAAATTTAAGGCAACCATCAAAAGGATGACACTGTCTTCTCCTCAATTCTCACCATCAATGTCCCCCTCATAGAATTTGAGAAAGAGATAGAATGAAATTGTAAATCTCAATGAAAATTATAACGGCTGTTTGTCCAATCTTGATTGTTTCTATTTTCAGTATCACCTGGATCAGGAACGCACCCAAGTCTGATCTTGATGGCTTTATTTGATCGTTCCTGATTGCTATTTCTCCACTAGTATGTGTATTACACTGCGTTCACAGAGGTCTATATATAGCCAATCTCAGTAGGCTAATCAGATAACTAACCATCTCTAATTACAACTTTAACCATGGTCCTAACACAATTAAATCTTCTAACTATGGTCCTAACAACCTATTACATTCACTAACCATATTCTGTTATAACTAATTCGGTTACTAGATGTGATGCTTCTTCAATGCATCTCTTATTCCCCCCTCATCAATGAGCAATTTTGGATCAGGCAAAGATGTCTCGAGCTGAAGTCCGTTAAATTGGGCCCAATAACGAGCCTTTGCATTCTCAAATACATCCTTCTTGCCTGAGTCATTCTAGCCGACGATGTTCGAATGTTATAGAAGAAACCTCTTCTATGTCTTCAAATGTTTTTCGCACCGGACTCATTAATTTTGCAAAAGGTTTTGTCCCAGCACATCGTTGCACCTGACCCATTAATTTTACAAAATGTTTTGTTCCAGTTTATTTTTGATTTTTTCTGTTGTTGTCTTCCACCTCCCCATTTGCTCATTTTCTTCTTTCTCTCATGTAAATCGGAAAATTTATATGTCAAAACTATTGGTGACGGGTTTATAATGGATGTTATCTGCAGTTTGCACTTGGTAAACTTGAATAAGAAGAAAGGGAAGTTTTTGATTGATTGATGACCTTTGCAAGTCCATATTATTAACATTGATTTCTTCCAATATTTTATTCTACTAAATATGTTTAATTGCTTGAATTGTTGTAATACAATTTTTATTTTTTATAAAGCATAAAAAAGATGTATTTGATATATTATATTTTCAATTTTTCATAACTTATATATCTTGGAAAGATAATAGATGACTCATGTTAAATATAAAAAAATCACACAAATTTGATGGTCCATTATTGGTAGTTTAATCATGAAAATGTGTCTTTGAAACAATAATAGTTCTATTTACGCAATCGATCACTACTACAAAAAAGCTAATTCTACACTGCACATTGTACACGGTTTTTCTAATTTTATATAAAAACCGTGTGTCAAATATGAAATTGTGAAAGGGTTAAAAATATTGAGGAATTATACACGGACACTTAGTTATAAATCAGTGTAGAATTGTTTGAGAGAGCTACACGGTTTATTAGGGAAAAAAAAGCCGCGTGGAAAGAAACCGTGTGGAAAAGATTGAGAGAGCTACACGGATATTATACAAAAATCCGTGTATGAATTGCTACACGGATATTTGATTAAATAACCGTGTACAAATATTAAGAGAGCTACACGGTTTTTAGTAACATGTCCGTGTACAAATATTAAGAGAGCTACACGGTTTTCTTATCAAATATCCGTGTATAAAGGGTTATTGTACACGGCTTTTTTAATAAATAACCGTGTTTAAATTGTGACAGAGCTACACGGATTGCTAAGTATAAATCCGTGTAGAAAATCCGCGTAGGGTTTTATCCAATATAAAAGGACCCTTCTCTTCCAGAGACTTCTAGCTCCAGCTGTGCCGTTTTGATCAAATAATTAATACGCCCTCTGTCTGTGTTGAACTGAGATCTGATTTCAGAATTAGTTATACCAGGCGGACAATTTATCTACATGTTCAAGTTGACATTTCACCGGGACTACATTGAATTGGATTACTGTTGAAAAGGAGGATTATTGCAGTAGTGCAGCAGCAACTCACCTGTACATCGATGAACGTTTCCATGTAACGCTTCAAGCCAAAATTCTAGATATGCGACAGTAAAATAAAGTCAGGCTAAGTAGGTAAACCAACCTTAATAAATTAATAAGCAATTTGGAAAACCGGTAAATATAAAGGAACTTACGAATTGATTTAGCACCTTCGGGTACCCCTTCTTTTCCTCCTCAAGGGCCTTTTCAATTAAGCCTTTGTTTAAGGGGTAACAACCAAACCCCTGCTCTTTGACAATTGCCTCCAATGCTTGCAAAAAACCCTCCTACGTAAAGGTGTTACAGGAGTAGAGTAACTTAAAAAGCCCTTTGCACCAAAAGAATCGTTCATATGAAAATAAATATGTAAATAAATAAATAAATACAATCCTCAGTTGAGGACTGGAAAATACAAACCCCGGCCGCTTCACGTCTAAAGATATCAAAAAACAATAGAGCCAACTCTTTCCCTGATTGTATGACACTGCTCACAGAAATAGCATCCTGTGTACAAAAAAGCAGGTCATTATTTGCACAACTATGAAACAGACTCACAATTTCAGTAAGATTGAAGTAAAAAAGATAAAGAAAAAGGAACCTACTGAGATACTCTCATCCAGAAGCATCATATCAACATCATCTGAAATGTAATTCTTCCAAATTTTTTCAGCTGTTGCATCTGACAAAGTAGTGTTCCACTAACCAAGGAAATAAACAAATTCATGAGAAATTAAGAACAGAGATGCAAGTCAACATCCAAATTATTACATTTTACTTTTGAATTGTCAATAATAACCCCTCTTCTGCTTTTTCTCAAGTAATCACCATCATCGTATTAACAATAACAACAGCATAATGTGCAAAGACATGAGAGATCACCTTAATTGTTTTATTTCTCTTGTGTGAACTTCTGATAGTTACAGTCAAATTCATAGGAGTAATAAAAAGAATGAGCATATATGTAGAATGGGTCCTCCTCCTGCATTGATGAAGAGGGAAGTAGATGACCACAATCAATAAGCAGAATACAAGGAAGAAACAAAGGAAATATTGGTTTTCAAAATTTCATTGGTACATGTCGAAATTCTTGTTTCAGTATCATGCTATGTTAGTCCATGAAACTGACGAGTAGCATAACAGCTAGCAAACGAGAATGTAGTTAGAGCCACTTAATAATATTATAACCAGAGATAGCATAAAGGTATAGAAACAAAGAAAAGAAAATTTGAAAAATTGTGAACTTACCGAGTAGTAGACAGCCAGGCGCTGGTATTCGTCCAAATCATCGGGAGTTGGCCGCATGTGCCAGTTCTTTTCCCAGGTCTTTTTCGAAAACATTTCCCTCTCCTCAGCAGTGAACAATCTGAGTGCATCATCCTCAGAGGAAATGCCATCTGCACGATTGGGGTCCACGTATGCTCGCTGCAAAACATTTACCAACTTTTGCTTGATACTTTTATTTTGCTATTTTTATTCTACCAGCAGCCAGACCAGACTAACTCTCAAATCGCAACACAAATTATCTAGAGGTAAAATATTTTCTTTTTTTAGTCTCTGTGCGGTGCTCAGTGCTCACCTCCTCTAACAAAATAATAGATAAATAAACAGTTGTATTAGATATTTGGATTTGATTTATCCAATTATGTACCCAAAGAAAAGAAAAGAAAAAAAAAAGAAAAGGGGAGCGCGCATATATACTTACAAAATAAACCTTGTATTCCAGGGTTCGGCACTTGGACCGGAGCTGCTCCTTCACCTTTTCTTTCTCCTCCTCTTTCCTCCTTGTTTCCTTTGACACCTCCGCCATCTGTGCTCTGATCAACCTCCACTTCTCCTCCCGCTGTGCTTCCTCCTCTGCAAAACTATCTGACATGATTTCATCGACTGAGCCCGCCTCCTCCTCCCTCTTTGCTTTCTTCGACGCCTCCTGCTCCTTCTCCTTCTCGCCTGAGTATTCTCTCTTAGTTGGAAGCTCCATCCTCGTCGCCATTGCTTTATTCGATTGATGGATTGATGCGCCGCTCCCTCCCTCTCCTTTTCGTTCTTCCCAAATTATCTATTTTATTTTGTTTCCGTGCTGTACACGCTCAGAAAAGCAAAATCCTTTATGCGAGACGGGAATTAATACAGTAATTAATTTAGCCAACGCATGACCAAATTATAATTTATGCGACAAGCAAAATCATTTAGGGAAATAGGTGTACAAGGAAGATAGAGGAATATTTATATGAGATCCTTTTTAGTAGCTCACGTGAAAATTATCAAAGATTGAGAAAATGTTACGGCATATTTATATGCAACTTTTTGAAACTCTTCGATAAATATAACATTTCTATGAATTTTTCAAATTTTTTTTTTTAAAAAAAATGCAGGCTGCAAGATGTCAAAAATTATAAGTTGTTTGATATTTGTTAACGATACTTGAGAAAATAATGTATATAAGTCCTTTCATTTTTATATGAAATATTCATATGAGGAGGGATTAGATTACACCGTTTTTTTTATACATTTTGACACTTACCATTTTCAAAGTCCAAATAGTCGATCCAAACCGTTCAACATGATGGATATATTAAAATGTGCTTGGACATCAAATTTTACATTTTTTTGAATTTTTTTACTATTTATTAATATGGTTACAAAATCGTTGTTTTTAGACCATTGAAAAATAGCGATTTTGTAACCATCTTAATAAATAGTTAAAAAATTCAAAAAATGTAGAATTTAATCTCCAAGCACATTTTAATATGGTGATCATGTTGAACAGTTCGGATCGATTGTTTAGATTTTGAAATCGCAAAATTGACCTATAAAAAAACAGTGTCAAGATGTGTCAAAAAAATGGTGTAGTTGGATCCCTCCTCTTCTTAAATTTATTGTTTTGTATTGATGAAAAGATCCCACAATGCATCACAAAAATATTTTCTGGAGATATTAAAATTGTATGAACTTATAATTGATGTTAATTTGTATATCAGTGATCACCTTATAGCTTGTAAAAATAACCAAAAATAATATATTTAGTTATACAAATCAAATTAAGTGAGACATCAGACTTAGTATTTCAATTCTCATGCAATTGTTAACCTAATGCGATGCCGCAATTTGTCTAATTTGCTCAGTTCAAAATAATCATATATGTAAGTATGCATTATGCAACGAGTTTTAGTAATTGAATTTTAATTACTTGTTGTCAAAATACGAGCAGCCAAACACCAAAAAAATGTTGCAATATGACTTTACATAAACCTAAATAACAGCTACAATCATAAAAAGACAAAAAAAATTATCATTCAATTACTAAGTCATGAATTAATTAGTTTACTTTCTTTAGTCACCAATCAAATCAAAAACCTTTTGTATCACAATGTTCTTCAGCCACCGATTAACTCAAAAATAACGTGCCAAATTAATTATATGCATCAGTGTTCTAAATAGCGCGCTATAGCATTTTTGGACCCCAAACGCTACGCTATGACATCAAAATGCGCTATTTGCGCTACGGCCGCTATAGTGGCCACTGTACCGCTATAGCGGTCCGCTATTTGCGCTATACAATATGGATTTTTTTTATTTTTTATTTTTAAGCAATTTATATGGGTTTTAAATAAAAACCCAAAAAAGCTCAAACCGAAATTGAATTTGTTTCTACTTGTTACAAATAAATCAATTTGAAATTGGGAATATAAATTGAAATTGAAAAAAAAAGTCCAAACTGAAATTAAAATTTGAATAGGAAAAAAAAATATATTATGTCATGAATCATGATGCTTAAAATATTTTTAATAGGAAAAATCGATAGTTTATGATATTACTATGGATATTTTGAACCGCAATTTAGACTTTGTACAGGTTCAATATGAATATTATAATTTCTTAATTACTTTGGTGTTATTTATTGTTCTATGAGACTTTAGATAATGTTGATATTTAGTACAAATATTGAATATACGGAATGTAAAAAAAAAGAAAACGCTATTTGGAATAGCTTCTGCTATAGCGACGCTATTCGCTAAAGCTTTTTTTATAGCCTTCCCGCTATGACGCTATAAACGCTATTTAGAACCTTGATATGCATGCATGTAATTTGAAAAACAATTTTTTTAAGCACCACCAATTAATATTACAGAGATTGTTTAGTTAGCCATTGCTTTAAAAAATTAGAAATTTATCCTAAACCACAGGCGCTCCCCTCACTTCACCTAAAATTGCTCGGAGTTCTCAAGTTGTCTCAACTTATAAAATAAATATGGAAATTTAGTACTTATAAATTTATTAACATACTTTAATCCTCCAGCAAGCTACAATACAAAATTAAAAAGAAATTTATGATTAGTTTAATCCAAGAAGTATGCAAATTGTAAATATGTAAATATATGTTACGTATGATCAAATTAAGAACCAAACATGTTTTATATCATTTAAAGAGTTGTAATGACCATAAACTCCTGAAACAAATTTAAGAAAACTAACTATATCTGGGGTATTATAGTCGCTTTGAGATTCATTTTTCCCATTTTTGTTCTTAAAAAATATTCATTGACTTGACCACCGATTTCCCATAACTATATTTGAAGTTGTTTAATTAAAGTGTAGTTACGTTGAAATTATTAGTATTTTAGTTTTCTTCAACATCTAATTAAGGATAAGCAAATTTAAAATTTAGTATGCCAAATCTATTGCAGTGTCAAATTAATTTACCATAAACCGTAAATAGCAAGCTTGAAATGGCGCTCAAAATGAGTATTTAAGAAGTTATAATATAGATCGACGTTAACGGGTGAACAATGAAGGAAGGAGCGCAGCCACCCCAAGGAGAATGGAAGATAGTGCAGCGAAGACGGCGTTTCCCAGACGCCTGGAACAACAAACACCCACCTTCACCAATCAAATCCAAACCATACACTCCCTACCTTTCCTACGCTCAGGCAGTCAGCTCCCCCCCACCCACCATCGTCCCTGCACCTCCGCTCAAGAACGCACCGAAAACACCATTGGAACCAACACCTCAATCCGCTCCAGGACCCCATCACCACCTCCTAAGACCATATTCACCTCCCCCCACAGCCCCACGCCCTTACGCTTCCCGCCTTCACCCACCTTTCCGGAATGGAAGGGTCGTTGTTTCCGATGTTGTCGTTCAGGCCACACAGCATCCGCTTGCCGTAATCTTCTCAAGTGTGGAAGATGCTGGAAAGACGGTCACCCGGCCAGCCGATGCCTAACCAAAAGCTCCACCTCAAGAAAACCCACCCCCCCTTACCACCACCGGTTTCTCCAGCCACCAAGCCTCATTTTGAACCGCTCTTCGATGAGCTACTTACCGGTTCCTACCCTTTTACTCCCCCACCGATGCCCCAAAACAGGCCAGAAGTCATTTCTTGCTTCATTGAGAGAGATGCGCTTTACACCCATGAAGTGGCCGTTCTCAATCAGGCCGTCATTGTCTGGGCCTTTGACTGGGAAGGTGATCTCATGGCCGACCAGGTGGTTGACTTCACAGTAGCATCGGAGAAGGTCCGAGCAGAGGAGATTTCGGTGGCAACCCTCAACGGTTCTACAAGCTTAATTCTTCTCCCACCAGGTCTTGCACCGGCCACACTCATTGAGGCCATTCCTGCCCGAATCTGGAATCTAGGATTGGAGTTCCAGCCTTGGTCCCTGTATGAGGGTGCTGATCGAGTTATCCCGGAGTTCAAGGTCCTCATTGATTTAGCAGGATTCCCAATACAGTTGTGGAGGGAACGCGATGTTATCAGAGCTGTCTCCACTTTTGGCCTCTACCTCGGCACAGTTTCTCCGCCGCACAAAGGTAACTATACAGCTTGGACGGTTGCGGTGGCGACTGATAAGCTCGAAAGAATCCCTCATTCCATTGAGACTCACATTGGGGGTTTCAAGTCCATTGTTCGCGTTCTGCCAATCAGATGGGCCCAGGCACCGATTTACAAAGAGGAAGAATTGCCTTCCAAGCCACGGCAGTTCGATAAACCAGAGTCCGACCCTGATTCACCAGTTGACGACGGTTCTGACAAGCCTCTTTTTAGCGATGAGGAGGTTATTCCCATTCCCAAACGGATAGTGCTAGAGCTGTGCAAGGGAAGGGATCTGGAATCCTTGCCGAAGGAGTTGTGTGAATACCTGGCCAGATTCTCGAACGACGGTGATAGCGCGGAGACAGGAGAGGATGAGGCCTTACCATTTGTGGCCACAGAAGATCTAAACAGAACAATTTCACCTGTGGCGCCTCAAACTGCCACTGTGGTATCTGTCACATCTGCAGACCCTGGCCAGAAAAATCACACCAATCATCCATTACCAGGAATTGAGGCAGGAGGAATTGGTGAGACACCACGGGCCGCAACAAATTCATCTATAGAAGGGGAGCAACACCAAATCCAGAGATCTGATGAAACCCCTGAGGCACATGAGCTGGTGATTCAAAAGCCAATCAGGATCCTCAAGAGACAATCTGAAGATGAGGCGGGTCACACAAGAGAGCTCCCTTCAAAAGAAACACACATTCCTATGGGGGAAGTTTCACTCCAAATTGCTGCCGTGGCACAGGAAGATGGTGCACAGTAGAGCCTGTACAGCTCTGAAATAGTCCCCTATACGCCAGGAATAGAAGTTTCAGGAGAGGGGATGGAAATAGATGGGGACCCGTTACTCGTCGTCACCTGTCCGCAAGATTCGGCTGGGCCATCAACAAGGCCCAAAGGAAGCAAGAGGAAGCAAAAACCGGGCCACCCTAGGCCTCCCAGAAAGAAGGCCGATAACCTCACCAAGGACAGTAACAAGGCAGGCCTAACTTTAACTGCTGATGGTTTTTATGAGATCCACATAACAGACTCCTATTGCGCGGAGTTAGCGGAGGACTGGGGCCTATTTCCAAAAGAAATTCAAAGAGAAGTTATTAGAGATAATCAAGAGAGGGCATTGTTGGGAATTCAGCTCAGAGAATCACAAGTACAGCAGGAAGGGCTGGAATCAGATTCGGAAGTGGAATCCGAAATGGATTTATAAATC
This sequence comes from Carex kokanica, assembly GCA_025461125.1. Lineage (NCBI taxonomy): Eukaryota > Viridiplantae > Streptophyta > Magnoliopsida > Poales > Cyperaceae > Carex > Carex kokanica. The sequence continues at coordinate 142,575 of JAJGRX010001417.1, forward strand.
CGATTGGGTTGAGGAGGACGTTTGTTGTAAACTTTGTTCAAATGAATTTCAAAAGCTTCAAAATTTTATGTTGGAAAGCAAGGGGGCTGGGATCTGATGAGAAATGTAGTGTTGTGAAGAATGTAATCAAAGAATCGCATTGTGATGTGTGCTGCATCCAGGAAACAAAATGGAGAGATTATGATCCAAGAATTCATGTTAAGGCCCTTCCCTCCTTTTTTCAGAAAGATTGTGCGGCTCTGTTGGCAAAGGGCACCAAGGGGGGTATCATAATCTCATGGAAGAAGAACTACACCATACTTAATTCATGGGGGACTGCTAACATGGTGTCGGTACTCCTTAGGCAGGAAGCAACGGGAGGTGTGTTGTTGATTACTTCAGTATATGGGCCTAGTGACAATGATGCACTTAAGAGGGATTTCATCAAAGAATTACGGTGCATATCAGACCTGGTCAACACACCTTGGATCCTATTGGGAGATTTTAATCTGGCACGCTGGCTTACCGACCGCCCGGGGGACCTGCGAGGTATGGCACTAATGAATCTTTTTAATGATCTTATTAGGGATCTGGAGGTGGTGGACATCCCGCTATCAAATCGAGCCTACACTTGGAGTAGCAAATGACCGATTCCCTCTTTCTCTCGCATCGACTGGGTGTTCATGACGCCAGATTGGGCCTTGCGTTTCCCGATCATCAGTCTTGATGCATTGGAAATGGCGATCTCTGATCACTGCCCACTGTTGCTAACTTGTGGTCAAAGACAGAAAAAGAAGAGAGAACCGAAATGGGAGAATTACTGGTGCCTTTATCCGGAGGTGAAACTGAGAGTTCAGAACTTGTGGCATGAAAGGGGGCAGCAATACACCTCCGGTTTGCAAGGATTCTATGAAAAGACGGAAGTTTTATACAAAGAGCTCAAAATTTGGGAAAAGGCTAGGTTTGGAATTATACCAAAAGGCTGCAATTGAGCAAACGGGTTGTGCTCCTATACGACAAATTGGAAGAAATCTGGCCACTTCGGCCTGACGAATTCTGTCACTGACAGGACCTCCGAGAGTTGATTTTCGAATTGTCAAACATTGAAGAGAGGTCTTGGGTACAAAGGGCACGGTGTAAATGGCTTACGGAGGGAGATGCCAATACCCGCTACTTCCATATTCTGGCTTCTAACAGGGTTAGAAAGAACATGGTGATGTCACTAAACAGGGAGAGCCTAGTTCTAACCGATCAAAGGGATATTCAGCAAGCATTTTTTACTCACATCAGGGATCAGCTAGGATCAAAAATAACCCCCACGACCTTCACCCCTGGAACCCTATATACATCCGGGCCGGACTTATCTACCTTGGGAGACCGGTTCACTTTGGAAGAGGTACAAGCAGCGGTACTGGGCTTGGCTACCAATAAGGCTTCCGGTCTGGATGGTATGTCCAACCAATTTCTAAAATCATACTGGCATGAGGTTAAGCATGAGGTCATGAGTATCATGGATCAATTTTTCCTGGGCAATCTAGACTTTCTTCCTTTCAACAGGGCCAACGTTATCATGTTGCCTAAAAAGGAGGATCCAACCATGGTACAGGACTACCGGCCAATCAGCATTATCAATCTCATTCCTAAAGTCATCTCTAAGATCCTGGCAAACCGGTCGAGCGCAAAATTACCGGAGCTAATTTCGGTGGAACAGACGGCCTTCATACAGGGTCGCTTCATTTCAGAGAACTTCATCGCCACAAGGGAATTACTTCACTGCGTGTCAAAGACTGGAAAGCCGGCTGTTTTCGTCAAGGTCAATTTCAGTAAAGCTTTCGACTCTCTTGAGTGGAGTTTTTTAGAAAGCGTAATGAGAGCTAGGGGGTTCCCGGAAATATGGATCGGTTAGGTCAATTCCCTTCTAAAAACATCGTCCACAAGGCTGTTAATTAACGGGGACACTTCGGAGTATTTCAGACACGCTAGGGGCCTGTGCCAGGGTGACCCAATATCGCCTCTGTTATTCATCCTTGCTGTAGATATTCTTCAGCAAATGGCGAAGGGACTTAACGGGAGATTATCACTGCCCCTGTCAAATAAAATCTGGGATTCTTTACTCGGGTTACAGTATGCGGATGATACGGTATTTATATGCCGGGCAGATCAGATTTCATTAATCTCCTTTAAATTGATGTTGCGCATGTTCTCAGCTATCTCAGGTTTGCAAATTAACTTCTCCAAGAGCCTTTTTGTCCCTTTCAACATGGCACAGGGGGAGATAGAAGTTGAGCTGCGATTCTTGGCTGTAAAAGGGAGAAGTTACCCATCTCCTACTTAGGAATGCCACTCCCGATTACAGTTCCTAAAAGGAGGAATTTCTTACCTTTGATTGAGAAATTTGAGAAAAGACTGCAAGGATGGCGTTCCAAATTTCTGACAAGAGGGGGCAGAGTGCAACTTGCCCGATCTGTGCTGTCGGCCTTGCCAATCTATTACATGGCGTGTTTCAAGCTACCGACTTGGGTAATACGGCGAATAGACAGGATTCGTAGGGGTTTCATTTGGGGAAAAAATAGAGGCACTCACAGTGGGATATCACTCATTAATTGGGATACTATCTTGCTGCCGAGAGATTGGGGAGGTCTCGGTCTCACGGATCTCCGTTTACAGAATATCAGTCTCCTCCTCCGGTGGTGGTGGCGCCCCAATAATCAACCTCATTCATTGTGGTCGAAAACAATCCTGACAATCAGGGTCTCCACGAGGAGAGGGCAGCAAAGATGGAATACTGGGGGAACTTTCTTTTGGAAGGGCTTAATCCGGTTGCTCCCAACATTCCGATGGAGCTGCACGGTAGCTGACACGGGGTGGATATGGAGATGGCAAAGTAGTGGAATATATACGGCCAAGTCTTTCTATTATATCATCAAGTCGGGGGGTAAAACGAGATGGCCCTTTCCCGAGGTATGGCAAGCCAAAATCCCTCAAACCGTCAAGATTTTCCTCTATCTTTTTCTTCAAGACCGCATCTTAACGAAAGAGGTATTGCTGAGGAGAAATATTGTTGTGTCGGAACATTGTGATTTGTGTTCACAGAACACCCTTGAAACTGGATTCCATCTATTTTTCAGCTGCCGATACGCAACTCGGGCTTGGACTAGAATGGCAAGATTGATGGGGTTCAGCTGCCTCAAATTAAAGGGGGATATACAGTCAACTTGGTCTGAGTCTTTGCAATCCATGGTAGCCAGGCAGGGGCTTAGTATCGATAGAGGCAAGGTGAGTTTCATGAGCCTTTGCTGGCACCTTTGGTCAGCTCATAACAATCGGATTTTCAGAGGTGCAATGATGCCACCTGAGGTTACGGCAGAGCAAGCCTACAGTGCAGGCTATCTGTGGTACACATATTGTGCTAAATAGGGTGGTTTCACATGTAATTACTTTTCTTTTTTGGGGAATATTTTTGTACATAGCAATGAAAGACTCCCCGCTGTTTTGAATGCGGTTGTAATTACCTTTTCTTCATATTAATGAAATTTTACGTTGGCAGCCTCTGCCAACTCTTAAAAAAAAAAAAGTTATAATATAAATTGGCGCTTAAAAGTTTTGATTTATTCAATTAGTTTAAAACATTGATTTTTTTTTTTTTTTTTGAAATAGAGACAGAGGATTTTTACCTTCCAAATTCATACTTGGGTCATTATAAGAAATGATTCTCATATGGATTGTGAACCCATAACTTCTATTCAGAGGACATGTGTCATTTATCGTTAGACCAAAGCGTAACTTTTAATTGAAAACATTGATACACTGAGCCCATAACCTTCCAGCAAATGCCGACCCAGCGAGGCAGCGAATTTACTGCCTAGCATGACCTTGATTTTGCAGGTGCTGACATGGCGCTCTTTTACGAGCAAGTGTTTTATGTGGATTTGCAAGAAAAACTGTTTTGCATTGCAATGTTTGAGGAGGAAACTGGTCTTGTTCCCGGTGTTCTCGGTGCATTCCAGCAAGTCAATACACAGTTTGAGTTCGATTTGCACCAACACGGCGTGTTACGCTTAGGCACAGTGGATTGCACTCATGGAGTATAATAGTGTTGTTCCAGGAATCCAGGCTATGTTGGGATTAATTTAGGAATAATATTTTGGATGCAATTAAATGGGGCTAAATCTCATATGTTTACATTGTTTGTACATGTGCATCAGATTGGTTCTCATATCTGCTAAATTGCTAATGTGCATGACTGTATGTTTTTCTTGCATCTATTTTTTGCTATATTGTTATAAAATGAATAGCTTTACATTGTTAAAATTGTTGTTAGAAAAATAACTGTCTAATTCCGAGCAAGAATTACAAGAATATCTCCAATTAATTTTAAAGGTCTTAATCTTTATGGGCCGCCAATAAGCCGAGTAAAGTAAGCCCAATAAAGCCCAGAGAAGCAACTAGGCCTAATAAATAATAAGAGGAAGGCCCAGTCAGAATATAGCTCTATTTCCAAGCAAGAATTATAAGAGTGTATATTACACAAAAACAATGTACATCTTCCCAATTATGAGAAACTTGAAGAACATTTATTCAATCAAAGAATATACTTTAAACAAATTAAATGCAGCTTTGTCAAGATTTGACATGCATGCTTGGTTGTGTTTTTAAACAGTCTCTTAGCAAATTAAGATCTTGTTTTTCTTAAAAAGAAGAAGAAGAAGTGAAACTTGTAAAAATAGAGACTGTTTATAAATGAAACAAACCGAATTAGTTAAAAGCCAGAGTAACAGTGTCCTTAATTCCTTACTCTCCAATTCATACAGAAATTCAATCACTTTTTCTTCTTCTGAAACTGTGATTATTCTTGGGCCTATTATGAAATATAAGGTTGACCCTAAATTATTCTTGCTTCTTTTTATAAAAAAATAAAAAATAAATTCTAACACAATACATAATGGCAGCCATTTTATCGATATTTGAATATATTTTGCCAAATACATGCCCTTAAAATCTACCTAAAAATTCGCGGATGGACTCTTTTTCCAATTGATTTATTATACAAATTACTATATTAATTATTAGTCGTACATCAGATTTGTTATAATATTGTAATTTTGTGAGTAAAGTTTGAAGTCAAGCCTCCGTCCTAAATATTATACAGCTAGTTTTTTTTAACTAATTTTCATTCCTACAACATCTTTATAGGATATTGATTTTTCTCATTAGATCAAGACTTATTCTAGGTCAAATTTATTATTTGTACTTGGTAAATAAAACTAAAGAACTTGTGCAGTTTCTATTCCGTACATGTATCTTTTAAAAAAAATTCCCATAATATAAAGAACTTCTGCTACTTTTGCATGACCTCATCGAAAAAATCAATAGTATAATATTTTTTTCAAATAAAATAATGCTTGTGTATATTTAAAAAATATTATAATGCACCAAACATTAAATTTATTTATTTAATAAAAATAAATATGTAATTCCATCAACTTATTTGTTTATATTTGATACTAACAAAATTACAATAAGAAAATTCAATCTTTTTTATATTTCTTGATGATACACCAATGTATATCTAGTCTTTTTATATCGTCCAAACAATAGTTCAAGAAAAAATATTGATAATTATTCCAATATGTTTAAATAAAATGTTTCAATCTTTTTTAAAGTGGAGTTATGTAGAATATAGTTAATAATTCAATCTTTTTTAATCTGTTTCAATCTGTTTAAATAATAATTCAATCTTTTTTAATTTTAGAATATAGTTAATTAAAGTGGAGTTATGTAGAAATTATCAGTATTTTGATTTTCTCCAAAATCTAATTAAGGATAAGCAAATTTAAAATTGTTTAGTATGCCAAATCTATTGTAGTGTCAAATTTACTATAAACAGTAGATACCGAGATTGAAGTGGCGCTCAAAATGAGTATTGAAGAAGTCATAATATAAATTGGTTCATGCATAATTTGTGCTTGCCCACAGAAGTTATTCAGCAAGCGTTAAAAGCACTTGTATGCTTACAAAAAGTGTGAACTAAGAAGTTAAAAATTAACAAAATGCAATTATATAAGACGAAGTATCAGTTGTTTTAGTGATACATCTTAAAAAAAATTAATTAATTTAATTTTACAATTTCAATTAATAAAAGTGAGTAATTTATCTTGTTTAATATAAGAAACCATGTATATGTGTCAAATTTAATTATATTTAGTTTTAGTGCAAGATCAACATGAGGAAAAATCAATAGCTGGATGAAGTCAATTCCTGTATTGATTTTTTATATTATACCAAATTTGGCAACAAAAAGTTACTTTTCACTTGACCAAAATTGCACTCTAGCTACCTTACAATAAAAACGAAAAAAATATTTTTTTGGAAAGCCTTTTTGCATAATTGCATCACTTTATTTTTCAATATAATAAAAGTTAGACGGTAATGGATCCATTTTTTTAGAATGGTTAGTCTTGTTTACTTACATTTCAAGAAAAAAAAAATGTAATGTGTTCATATGGAATAATTAATATTGTTTATTTTTATGGAATCGCAATTTAAGAATGCAATTTTTGCATCTTTCACCGAATGATGATCAAGCAATATATTTATCCATAAAATGTTTGCAGCCGATTCTTCTATGGAACAAATTCAGCTTGTAATTTTAGAATTTTCTTTTTTTAAATAAAGAAATAAATTCAAAATTGAAGCATCTCATTTAATATAAAAAAACGGGTCCAATTAATTGTACCCAAGGAGTTGTACCCAGTTTTTACCCAAAAAAACTATCATTTGATTTGCGCGAATACTGTAAAACTTTATAATCAATACTGTAACTTAAACAACAAATCATGCATAATAGTTAGTTCAAAATTGTAACAACCCAGGTGGTCCCAAGTTAGTTGAAAACTGTTAGTAACTTGAAAACTAACTGTACTTCTGGCTGTACTTTTAGCTTCTTAGAGGAAAACAAACCACTTCTAAAACTTGTACGGCTATACTTCCAGCTTCTAGAAGATTTGAAAAACATACCACTTCTAAAACTTGTAGTTATTTACAAATTACACTTAAAATTATGCAAAATTAATTTTTTGCATCAAAATTAAATTTTTATTTTTTTGAATTTTGTTAAATTTAAAAAACAAATTCATCATTTTTTCTTCAATTATTAATATTTATATATGGATATATATCATGTAAAAATAAGATTTCAATACTTAAAATGAGCAGATGCAAACTATAAATCGAACAAATGTTAACTATAAGATTTTAATACTATAAATTGACACATGAAACTATAAAAACATCATATACAAACTAAAAAATGTTACCAGTCACAAAAAAGTTCATATACTATACAATTTCACCACAACATAAATTGTACCATTCCAACAAAAAAAGTTCACTAACATTAACTGTACCATTTAACCATTTAACCATTTCACCATTTTACGATCAACTGTACCATTTACCATTTCACTATTCACAAAAAGCATCAACTGTACCATTTCACCACTACTGATCACTCTACTCTGACCTCTGACTGTCCTAACCTTACTGTTAAAAATAACTGTTCACTAACATCAAACAAATAACCACAAACAATTCACTAACATCAATATAAAACAACCACAGACAAAAAACTGTTCAATCATTGCAATCAAACACTTTAGGATTGTTACTTCATACACCGCTGATGCACATTATTTAGATGCGTGAGAAACTTCATTGCTAGAACCACACATTCTTTATAAATATCATCCTACAAAAAAAAAGAATTGTAAGGAATTTAGATTTATGCACATCAGTAAAGAGAAAAATGATAGGGCGCATAGGTTAGCACAATTAGCCAGAACTGACAAGATCAGTTATCAGGAGTATACACTACCATCTTTCTACAACATATAATATCAGGAAATATGTAATGTTATTGTTGGTGAAATGGAAGCCTACGGGTATTTGAAAGTAAAATATATACATCATAAAATTACATGTGTAAAATTCATAGGCATCTCAGTGATCAAATTGTAAACAAACCGCAACACAAAAATAGCACAGTCCATTGATTTTGGTGCTTGCTTTGGACAGTTCTGATGAATAATGCCAACATCTTTCCACGATAGTTTAGCTGAAAGAAAAAAAATGATATCAACATCTTTACTGTATAATAACTTCAAGTATGGCTTGAATCATGTAAAATAACTCATACATCTTATAAAACTATGACATGAATCCTGTAATATAACTCATATATCTTACAAAACTGTTAATTATATTATGTAATATTTTAATGCATTTCAACACCTAATCCTGTAAATCATTGGCAGAATCATGAAAAACTAGTTGAAGAATACTATAAAAGGTTGCATAGATAATTTTTAAAGAAAACACTCACAAGTCCTAATCCTGTAAAATAACTCATACATCTTATAAAACTAAGGCATGAATCATGTAAAATAACTCATACATCTTATAAAACTATGGCATGAATCTTGTAAAATAACTCATATATCATATAAAACTGTTAAGTATATTATGTAATAGTTTAATGATAAATGATGTAAAACTGTGAAACAAAAACTGTGAAACAACTATGTGAGTACTGTGAAATTACTTATGAAGTATGTAAAAAACATATGAAACAAATACTTTAAAATTAATGATGAATGATAAATGAAACAAATATTGTAAAATAACTATGTGATACTGTAAAATTAATGATAAATGTTGTAAAACTGTGAAACAAAAACTGTCAAAACACTATGTTAATATTGTGAAATTACTTATGAAATATGTAAAATACTGTGAAATTAATGATGAATGATGTTAAACTGTGAAACAACTATGTGAGTACTGTGAAATTACTTATGAAGTATGTAAAAAAAATACGAAACAAATACTTTGAAATTAATGATGAATGATGAATGAAACAAATACTGTAAAATAACTATGTGAATACTGTGAAATTACTTATCAAGTATGTAAAATAAATATGTCAATTAATGTCATTTTGCCTCCTGAATCTATATGACAATTACAGTGAAACAACCTTTTGAATATTGCTAAATTATTAATGAATGATGTAAACAAGCAAAACCTTCTTCAACTTCAGAGTCTTCACTGTGAACATCTGAAGATTTACCCTTACCGGTCTTCCTTTTCTTTGGTGCATCTGAGAAATAAATTTAGTGTTTGTTTATACTGTGAAATAACTTTCTGAATAATGTGAAATTACTAATGAATAATATAAAATAACACTGTTAAAAAATAAGTAAAACCTTTCTTAACTCGCAAATCTTGACTGAGAACTATTGCAGATTTACCCTTTCTGTTCTTTTTTCTTTTAGTTCATCTGAGAAAGAAATTTATGCATTTCAGCAAAATAATAACAATATTACAAAACCTGACAAATTTATACTGTATACTGTAAAAATAACAACTATAAAAAGCAAAATCTTACAGGTCTAATGAAAATAAACAGAATAACCCCCTTGGAAATTGTTAGACTGCTTACTAGCAAATCTTTGAGAAGAACAAGTTCCTTTTTGCAATGCATCTGACAAATAAATTTACATCAAAAAATTAGATCAACAAATAAAAAATCTCACAATCTGAGGAAAATAAATAGAATATGCATCACCTTTCGTATTTTTCTTCATTTTCTTCAAATCGAGAAGAAACACCGATCGTGCGACAGAATTGAGAAGAAATGATGATCTTGTGACAGAATCGAGAAGAAACACCGATCATGCGACAAAATCGATTGATCGGAAAGAAAACCTAGCTTCAATCGATTGATAAACTGAGAGATTTTGCAATCGATTGAAAGAAAACCTAATTAAGGATAAGCAAATTTATTTTTAATTTTAGAATATAGTTAATTAAAGTGGAGTTATGTAGAAATTATCAGTATTTTGATTTTCTCCAAAATCTAATTAAGGATAAGCAAATTTAAAATTGTTTAGTATGCCAAATCTATTGTAGTGTCAAATTTACTATAAACAGTAGATACTGAGATTGAAGTGGGGCTCAAACTGAGAATTTAAGAAGTCATAATATAAATTGGTCATGCATAATTTGTGCTTGCCCACACAAGTTATTCAACAAGCGTTAACAGCATTTGCATGCTTACAAAAAGTGTGAACTAAGAAGTTAAAAATTAACAAAATGCAAATATATAAGACGAGGTATCAGTTGTTTTAGTGATACATCTTAACAAAAATTAATTAATTTAATTTTACAATTTCAATTAATAAAAGTGAGTAATTTATCTTGTTTAATATAAGAAACCATGTATATGTGTCAAATTTAATTATATTTAGTTTTAGTGCAAGATCAACATGAGGAAAAATCAATAGCTGGATGAAGTCAATTCCTGTATTGATTTTTTATATTATACCAAATTTGGCAACAAAAAGTTACTTTTCACTTGATCAATATTGCACTCTACCTTACAATAAAAACGAAAAAAATCTTTTTTTGGAAAGCCTTTTTGCATAATTGCATCACTTTATTAGCTAAATTTTTCAATATAATAAAAGTTAGACGGTAATGGATCCATTTTTGTAGAATGGTTAGTCTTGTTTACGTACATTTCAGGAAAAAAAATGTAATGTGTTTCATATAGAATAATTAATCTTGTTTATTTTTATGGAATCGCAATTTAAGAATGCAATTTTTGCATCTTTCACCGAATGATGATCAAGCAATATATTTATCCATAAAATGTTTGCAGCCGTTTCTTCTATGGAAAAAATCAGCTTGTAATTTTAGAATTTCCTTTTTTTAAATAAAGAAATAAATTCAAAATAGAAGCATGTCATTTAATATAAAAAAATAGGATATTCATTATTCTTAATTAGCAACGCATTAATTTTTCACTAAGATATCAGCAAAAGAAAAATATTTTTTTTAACCAATCCCAGAACTAAGCTCGGTCCTGGAAAATTTGATCCCGAATTTGGGATCGGATGTGCCAAGTGTGATCCTTTCTCAAAAAAAAAAAAAAATTATTTTATTCGATTTCATGGAGTCGTGGCTAGGGCTGCACAAAAAATTTGTAGTTCGTAATTCGATTCGAGTTTGATTCGAAAAAAAGTTCGTAAAAAGTTCGATTCGAAATTGAGTTTGTTCGAAATTATTTCAAACCAAACTTAGTTCGAAATTAATTCAAACCAAACTCAAACTGGACCTTGTTCGTTCGAAATAGGTTCGCAAATCAAATTTAGTTCGAAATTAACTCACACGTGAACCGTTAATTTCTGCTGATAACTTATGTTCACTGATGAAAATATAAGCCATCCAGTCCATAATTGCTTTGAATTATGACTTTTGAAACAGAAAGTCCGGTTCAATTACAAGCTCAAATAAAAAAATTCAACAACAAAGTCCAAAATAGAAAAATTAAATAAAACCAGCCATAACCCATAATTGTTGGTTGCGAACTTTTGGTATTCTCACTGTTGGTTACGAACAAAACTAGCAATAAAAAACTTAGCCGACTTTCCCTCTCTGTTGGTTGCGAACTTGCAATACCAAAGTCCAAACCCTAGAGTTTTCCTTTGTTGGGTACTTGGCTGCGGTACCAAACCAGGACCGGCCGCGAGGCGATGCGACCCTCGTTGATCTCTGCTTTGTTGGTTGATTATTGGGACCGGCCGTGAGGCGAGGCGACCCTTGGTACCGGCCGTTTCTCTTTGCCCTTCTTGCTATTTGCTCCTCTCTCGGGTAATTAAAAAGCACACCCTTTTTATTGTTGCTTATTTTATAGATCAAATAGCATTGACTTCTCAACGCTATGCTGCTATCCAATAATAACTAATATACTCTATTCCTATAATCATCATGAAAATAGAATATACTTATTTATTTTATCTCTTCCACAAATATTATGGTATGAGAGCCTTAAAGATGGCACACGCCAGTTTAATTTTTTTTTTTTAATTTGATCCCTTGTCATACCAGAAACTTCCCATACAACAGTCTAAATCAGAAATAAAAAATATAGAAAATCAGCAAAACCAGCAACAGAGATCAGTCATTTACCAGCATCAGAAAATCAAGTAAAAAAACAGCAAAGCCGATTTCGCAAATCAGAAAACAAAAGCACTGTCTTTGCTCTCAGCCTTCTCTGAACAGCCTATCTCTTGTCTTCTTTGAACAACATTCGTCTTCTTTGAACAACATTCGTCTTCTTTGAACAGCCTACCTCTTCTTTTTTTAGAAGGGTTTTTCAGTAGCTAGTGCCTAGTTGTAATGCACTTTAATGTTTTATTTAGGATAATATTTGGATTTGTAATAATTCTAAGACTTTGGTGATTGTTCTGTACTTCTATTGATATTTAAATTGTACTTTGAATACTTTGGAGTGCTTGAGTTTTTATTTAAATTGTACTTCTATTGATATTTGAGTTTTATTTAAATTGCACTTTGAATATTTGAGTTTTTATTAAAGTGCTGTAATTTCGCACTATGGTCCAATCATAAGTCATAACTCGTAAGTCGTAACAAAGTTCGTAAAGGTTCGGAATTGAGTTTGTAAAATATTCGGTTTGAAATTGAATTCGTTCGAAATTGAGTTCGTTCGAAATTAATTCAAACCAAACCTAGTTCGAAATTAATTCAAATCAAACTCAAACTAGAGGTAAGTTCGATTCGGTTCGGGTCATTTGCAGCCCTAGTCGTGGCTGAAAATGGATCTGAAAATATCCAATATGGAGAATTGATATGAAATTCAGATAAAATTTGAAACTCATACGCTGAGTTAATATATGAAGAGGAGGGATTAAATTACACTTTTTTTTTACACATCTTGATACTATTTTTTTATCGGTCAATTTTGTGATTTCAATGTCCAAATAGTCGATCCGAACCGTTCAATATGATGGATATATTAAAATGTGCTTGGAGATCAAATTTTACATTTTTTTTAAATTTTTTTTACTATTTATTAAGATGGTTACAAAATCGTTGTTTTTCAATGGTCTGAAAACAATGATTTTGTAACCATCTTAATAAATAGTAAAAAAATTCAAAAAAAATGTAAAATTTGATATCCAAGCACATTTTAATATATCCATCATGTTGAACAGTTTGAATCGACTATTTGGACTTTGAAAATGATAGATGTTAAAATGTATAAAAAAAGAGAGTATAATCCGATTCCTCCTCATATATGAATATATACAAAACCCAAGTTCAGGACACGGACATGGGCCTGCTCTCCTCTCTCGCATTGATCAATATATATTTCCTCTAGGAATTGTAACAAAATGCAGAATACCTCTAGGAATTGTGAGAATTTTTTTTGATAAAAGAACTTACGATATGCAAACAACGATAATTGCACTGTACGTAGTTCCAACATGCTTTGATATGTTCACATACAAAATTTATAATTTTTTTAATTCATTTAGTATAAAATTTATGAGTTATTTTAATATATTTGTGAGTTTAAAGCCACCCTATATATCTTTCTTCTACATTGATATCCATATTTGATATAATACTTAAATTAATTATTAGTTTTTACTTTCTTTATTGATCTGAAATGAATATTTTTTTTCTGATTCTGCCAATGAATATACCTACGAAGTTACACCTCCCTTTAATTATATAACATTTCCCTGGATTAAATTACAAATGGTACTAATTAAGGCAACATGCATAGCATAACTAATAATAGACAGTAAGACAGGTGACGTAAGGTTCAAGTGAAACAGGAGACTTCCAAATATAAGTCTCAATTTCTATCATAGATATTCACAAAATAAATTAAAGAGCCATATTATCCGACTCATGACAATCCCTCCAGAAGGATACAGCCATACAGAGCTTTCAAATGAGATCAAATAATTGTGTTTGATATGATATAATTAGCAATTATAAAAGGATTCAGAATTTTAATTTAAGTGAATTGAAACGCAGAAATAGTAGTATTTTAAATCGTTTGTTCAACCGATTCTAATTATCGGTACTATAAAAAAAAATTCAATATTCTTATCTTTAGATTGTTGAAAATTATAGATCAAAATTCAATTAAATAATTTGTGAAATAAGTAAATATATATAAGTTTGAGACTATCATTTATTTATTCATGAGAGATTCGCACACACAAGCATCGTAATACTGGGAAGGCCGGCGTCGAGATGCAGATTAAGGGACTCCACTTCTAATAACTTAATTTTTCATTACTTAATAAAATTAGGATTATTATATTTTTTTAGATAAAATAAGTTCAAGTCGTCTCTTACTTTAAATATCTACAAGAAATGCTCCATTCAGTTTAATTTTAAACATGCAATCTCTCCCACGAAGGCATTAATTACTTTTGCCATTTTCAGAAATATTATAGTTACTTTAGAGTTCTCATCTTTCAAGTGTCTTTAAAATGTTTTCGATTTATTTTCCGAAAATTAAAAATGAGTACGTAGGTCAATTAATTGGTGTTCATTCCGATTCGGATTATATATTGTTCATTTCATTTAAGATGAGTGTTATTCTTGGTTCAAAAAAGTTTCATTTTGGAGTGATTTAAACAATGAGATATAACAATTTAATTTAAATTGTTTAACACTATGTTAATTAATTATTTATCCAACGAATGTGACATCTCAATAATGCCTCGCCATCGATCATCACCACTCTCCAATATATAATCGGCCAACAATAAGAACTCTTGTTGACAATTTGATGACTAAATATTAAAGCAAAAAATGAGCAAGTTGATATAGTTTGTTCATTAAGTTAAGCGCCAAAGTAAACGGTCTAAGAATCATATATATATATAATCTGGCTAATATGCTACGCGTAGCATAGAGGGCCTAGGTGCTATGGCTCAATATTTGAGTTTTTAAAATCTTAATGGTCGATCCGAACCGTTCAACATGATCTTCATATGAATATGTACTTGCAAATCAAATTTTACATTTTTTAGAAATTTTTTACTATTTTTTTAGATAGGTAGAAAATCACTTGATCTGAAAATTCTGTACCATTCAGATCAAGTGATTTTCTACCTATCTAAAAAAATAGTAAAAAATATCAAAAAAATGTAAAATTTGGTTTGCAAGTACATATTCATATGGAGATTATGTTGAACAGTTCGGATTGACTGTTAGGATTTTAAAAACTCAAATATTGAGCAGTAGCATGGAGGCCCTCTATGCCACGCGTAGCACCGTAGTCAACTCCTATATATATATATATATATATATATATATATATATATATAAAGCCCTATAAAGTGAGACAATATATATGCTACCAAAATAGTATACTAGAATAGCCAAAAAAATGGGAAAACCAAATACACTTATGTTTCTCCTCTTTATTATCATAGTTTCAGTTGTAACAGCTCAAAATACAAACAGAAACATTCCAGTCGGAGTTATACTCGATTTGGACACCCTTGTGGGCAAAATGTCTCAAACAAGCATTGCCATGGCTGTGGAAGATTTCTACATGGTACATTGGAATTATAGTACCAGACTTGTGCTCTATACCAGAGATTCAAACAAGGACAATGTCAAGGCTTCATTTGCAGGTTAACTCATCAACTTGTAAAGATGTACTTTTATTTTGATGTTAAGAATTCATAGTTTAGACAAAGAGCCATCAAACAGTGGGTCATTTTTCTTTTTCTTTTTAAGATAACAAGGCCTAAGCCCATTCCAATAATATGAGATTGTAGAGTCCGAATCTGCTGCGATTCCGAGAGGGATCGCAGGTCCTGAAATTCCGAGATCAACGGTTCAAAATTTTCTGTGCGCGGATCTCGGAAACATTCTCGGAAAAGTAAATTTTCGTGCACGCATCTTGAGAAAGACCAACAGTTGAGATTGGATCGCAGGGTCCTGTGATTCCCGAGAATCACAGCAGATTTATTTTCTGAGATTGTAAGTTACATACTACCGGTTACTGTGTTGTTACCTCGTAATCAGCATCATACCCAGCACAATGCCACAAAACATACAAAACATATATCAGTTACAACTAACATTGCCATGAGAAACACAAAATACATAGCATCACAAACATAAGCCAATGGTAAGTATATTAACAAAAGTAGGCTTTCTAATAGTTTTCTATAACTGTTAACTCCAGCTACTGAGTCATTCTGTTTTAAAAAAGTCAATATTCATACATAGTTTTAGTAGGCTACATGATTGTACAAACTACAAAGTAATAAATTAACCTTCTTGAAATCTGTCAGCCAATTTCTTGGCATGCTTCTGCAGCCGCAGTCTAATTTTTCTTTGTACATTGTTTTCCTATTCAAAAATATATCTAATTAGATAAACTGTAATTAAAAGATTAATTCATCTTCTTATAATACAATTATATAAAAAGGTAATTATTATGTACTGAGACACCACTTCAGGCCTGGCTAAAAATAATGTATATACAGAAGCAGAGACAATGAAACGAACAGAGGAATCCGATATATTTCCAGCTGTATCGACTTTAAAAGTCTACTCTTTCTTTATCAACAAACCTACAGTAGATCTTTTTTCTCTTGTTTTTAACTACCTATAAATTAAACTAGAATCTAAAGAGCTTCAATTAATCTTCTTGCAGCGCTAGACTTGATAGAAAACAATAAGACTGAAGTCATAATTGGACCTCAGCAATCCTCACAGGCTGTCATTGTCTCCGAAATCGGTAACACCAGTCAGGTCCCGGTAATTTCATTCTCAGCTACCAGCCCCACTCTTTCCTCCATGCAATTGCCTTACTTTATAAGGACATCAATAAATGATGCAGCTCAGGTAAAAACCATTACCTCTCTCATCAAAGCCTATGGATGGCGAGAAGTAGTTCCAATCTATGAAGATACTGATTTTGGAAGGGGCATTCTCCCCTTCCTTGCTGATGCACTTGAAGACATCAATGTGCGCGTCCCGTACCATAGCTTAATATCGAAATTGTCAACTGATGACCAAATCAAACAAGAACTCTACAAATTACAGACCATGCAAACAAGGGTTTTTGTTGTACACATGTCATCTTCCTTGGGCTTTAACCTATTTTTGAAGGCTAAAGAAGTAGGGATGATGCATGAAGGGTATGTATGGATTATGACAGATGGAGTGACAAACATGGTCAATTCCATAAATGAAATTAGTGTTACCAGCGCAATGAAGGGGGCTCTAGGTGTACGCCTATATGTACCCAAGACTGACAAGTTGAATAACTTCACAGCCAGATGGAAAAGGAGATTCCATGAAGACCATCTCCAAGAATTGTCTAATGAACCTAGTATCTATCCATTATGGGCTTATGATACCATCTATGCACTAGCAATGGCTGTAGAAAAAGTAGGGGCTCCAAACACCAAAATTGATAAGTCCACAACTCCTCCGCTGCTGCATGTCTTTCCCAACGGACCACAACTTCTCAAGGAGATCACCAATATCAAGTTTCGAGGATTGAGTGGCAACTTTGAATTAATAAACGGACAGTTGCGGTATTCTTTGTTCGAAATAATTAACATGGATGGAAGGGGGATAAGAGAAGTTGGATATTGGAGAGAAGAACAAGGATTATCAAGGGAAGTAGATAATAACAACAACAAGAGTTATTATTCAACATCACCATCAGATTTAAATCCTATTATTTGGCCAGGGGAAACAATTGTTGTGCCAAAGGGTTGGGAAAATCCAGTCAGTGGAACAAAATTACGTGTTGGAGTAACAACGAGTTCAAATCCCAAGTTTATGAAGGTGGAGACAGATCCTGAGACAAATGCAACAAGAGCAAGTGGATACTCACTTGATGTGTTTGAAGAAGCTATAAAGCGATTGCCTTATGCAGTCCCATTCAAATATGAACATTTTGGAAGGGCATCTGAGAAAAGCTCACTCACCTTCAACGAATTTGTCTATCAAGTTTATCTTGGGGTATGTATCTCTTTATGAAATAGCTAATTAAATCTTTTATTGTCATATATAATACGATTAGTAATATAGCAACAAATGCAATTAATTTACTTGAATATGGTTGAGGTTTGTATTACTAATTTAGTTTGCATCTCTGTACTTATGTTTTCCTTCTTTGACATTAACCAAGTCAAGATGTATATGGTTTGAAATTTTCAAATTCACTTGGTACAAAGTCAAGATGTAAAAAAAAAAATGAAGTTTTCTAAGTTATTTTAATTCATTCATTTTTCATCATTTGTTGAACCATTTGACATTAACTAAATGAATTCAAAAAATTTAAAATTTGCATGTACACGCATTACTTTTGAAGTAGATAAGTTTCAACGATTTGGATTCTTCGTTTAAAATTAATTCGATATATTTTGGAGTTACTCTCCAAGCCGTCTTGATGAGTGTGTGTACATATGTTTCGTATATCATGCATGATTGTAGGACTCATTGATATCCTTGCCATGATAAAAATTAGCCTTCATTTATAATCTTTTCCACTTCTTTTGATGTATGATCAATACTTGAAAACATCAAATATCTTTCAACTAAAGAAATTGCTTGTCTTGCAGAAATATGACATAGTTATAGGGGACATTACAATAAGGTACAACCGTACACGCTATGCTGACTTCTCAATGCCATACACCGATTCAGGAGTAGCCATGATTGTGCGACTGAAGCAAGCTGAAAATAAAAACTCATTAATTTTCTTAAAGCCATTATCTTTTGATCTATGGCTGGGGAGCTTTGCATTTCTCATCTTCACTGGCATCACCATATATATATTGGAGCCAAAAATGAGGGGGGCCCTCGAGAGATCTTCTATATCAAAGCATGTTGGAACTATAGTGCAATTGTCGCTGTTTGCATATCGTAAGTTCTTTTATCAAAAAATTCTGACAATTAGTTAGTCACAATCGGCTATCCTTTTCCATTAACTAGTTAGTCACAAGCTGACATATTTGCAAATAAATGTAGAAGAGAAGCTAGAGAGCATCCTATCAAGGATAGTTACTATTGTGTCCATCTTTGTTCTGCTTATATTGACCTCGAGCTACACAGCTAGTCTCTCATCAATGTTAACGGTACAACAGCTTCAACCAACAGTAACCGACATCTATGATTTAAAAAATAATGGTGCCTATATTGGATATAAGAGACGTTCTTTTGTGGAGGGCTTGCTTCAGGAGCTTGGCTTTGACAAATCAAAGATGAGAGGTTACTACCCCGAGGAATTTGCTGAGGCACTTGACAAAGGAAGTGCAAATGGAGGAGTCGCTGCAATTGTTGATGAAATACCCTACATCAAGTTGTTCCTTGCCAAAAGTTGCAAGTCATATACTATGGTTGGACCGATTTACAAGACAGCAGGGTTTGGATTTGTAAGTTTAACGTTAATTATTCGTATGCTAGACACTCATCAACATGCTTACACAAGCAAAAAGTTAACCAAAAATCACAACAAACGTCGTAAATCCTTGATATAATAAGCATGGAATTGAGTCTCATGAGATTAAAATCAAGAATCGGTAATCTTCAACACCGTAATCTTACCACTAGGGAAGAACTAAAACAAAGGAGCATTCTCTTATATTCAATTTGTTTGTTAATCCTGTTAGTATGATACCTTGCATGCATGTTTACGTTCTGGATGTTCAATTGATGAAAACAGGCTTTCCCCAAGGGTTCTCCACTAGTCGCCGACATTTCAAGAGCAATCCTCAACATGACAGGTGGCGATGACATAATCCAAATTGAGAAGAAATGGGTAGGAGACACAAACTGCCCGAGCAGTGGCAGCAGCAGCATGAAGCCAAACAGCCTGAACTTTCTCAGCTTCTGGGGGCTTTTTCTCATGACAGGAGTTGTTTCCACAATCTGTCTACTGATATATGCAACAATGTCATTCCGTAAAAAACAGCAAAATGATGCCATTGATACGAGCACTGAAGGTGATCATATTGAAAGTGATGCTGATGACTGACACTTGACCAACAAATGACCACATGATATGATCTGAATTTTCAATATAATTTTTTTTTATGGGTTGGGTCAAAAGATCTTAAGAAGCTAAGTAATTAACAGAAGCTTCGGACATTTTATTTTTATGTAATTAAACAGCAGCTATGTAGAGTCAAATGTAAGATTATTGTGATTAGATCACAAGTATTAAATGTAATCAGTACTATTTATAGTTCTGTAATTGCCTACGGGTGTCAATGCAAAAAAAAAAAAAAAAAGGCGCTCCAGAGCTCAAGAACATTAGAGTCGCACAAGGAACATTATCTCTAATGCATTATAGTCAATCCCCTTGGCCCCAATAACATACTGGGAGAATCGGTTCAAATTTCCAGCATAAGACCGATTCAACCGAAATTTTATCCAAATCGGTCCAATTCTACCGATTCAGAATCGCCCAGCACGTAACTCGGCTAGCAATCGGATCGGCACCGCCCAATTAGGATCTGAATCAGCCAATTTTTCATACCATGAGCATAAGTATTCCGATAGCAAGTTAGCTAGTATATTCTAATGTAATAGATACATGATCTGAATTTATATACAGTGATTTAACTTTTAATTATCTTTAAACTCAGAGAATCAAAGAAGTCACCAAGTTTACCAGTCATTTGCTCTCCTCATAAAATCCCCCCTCATTGTCATGATGAATAACATTTGGCATCAGTGTCCCAGGATGCAAGGGCACGACAAACGTGCAAAGCACAATCCAACTATGCAAAGGTGACTGCTACTGGTCAATAAAGCAGACTTGTATGGAATCTAGTTTCTTGATAAGAGGTATAACAAACTAATTAGATGCCCAATTTTCCATTCTTCAAATGGAAGAGAGATTAACTGACAATGACTAAAATCAAGGCAGATTTCCCTTTGTATTGAGCCCTAACAAAAGATTGTTATTCTATTCTATAATGTTTGAAGATACAAATGCTGACACACAAATGGATATAAATTATTGGTCAAAAGTATATTAAACTAGATTAGTATGATTTGCTAGACATATGCCCTAGAGGCCAATCATTGGCTGAAATTAAAGGTGGATAAAGTCATTTTAGATCAATTGCTATATTCAGTAACAATGATATATGGGCCAAAATTTGTAGTGGATTGATCTATTTTTGGAATTCACTCTCGCCATTCTTTCCACTTTCTCCATGTTGTTTATGGAAGTTATGGTTTTTACACACTCGAGGGCTTTATAAAGAAGGGGGTGTATGAGATATGTACCTCACATAGTTGCACACATTGCATGCATCAGTGCAAACTCTAATCATATTTCCATAAACTGTGAGAGACAAAAAGAGAGGATCTTAGATCTAATTTACTCACGGGTCTTGGTTCGGGCAGTATTAAATTTTTAAAATTTGAAAACTTAGAACCTACCCAATTTCCCAACAAGATTTGCACTTAAGACCTGATAATATGCCAAACAACCCATGGAAGTACTAATAAAAGAAAGAAAAAAAATCAATAATGCACAATAGCCACTTTTCCTATTTACTCGTCTCTCGATGCCAAGAAACCATACCTGATTTGTAGAGAAATCAGAGCATCCTTTGTAGGCTCTAAAGCTATTCTAAAGACTACTGAAAGCAGTTAATTGTCCTGAAATATAAAGTGATATAAAGATTGAGGTTGCTAGAGAACCAAGGTTCTAAATAGCGTTTATAGCGTCGTAGCGGGAAGGCTAAAAAAAAAGCTATAGCGAATAGCGTCGCTATAGCGGAAGCTATTCCAAATAGCGTTTTTTTTTTTACATTTCGTATATTCAATATTTGTACTAAACATCAACATTATCTAAAGTCTCATAGAACAATAAATAACACCAAAGTAATTAAGAAATTATAATATTCATATTGAACCCGTACAAAGTCCAAATTGCGGTTCAAAATATCCATAGTAATATCATAAACTATCGATTTTTTCTATTAAAAATATCTTAAGCATCATGATTCATGACATAATCTATTTTTTTTTCTATTCAAATTTTAATTTCGGTTTGGACTTTTTTTCTATTCAAATTTCAATTTATATTCCTAATTTCAAATTGATTTATCTGTAGCAAGTAGCAACAAATTCAATTTCGGTTTGAGATTTTTTTTATCTTTATTTAAAACCCATATAAATTGCTTAAAAATAAAAAAACAAAAAAAACTCATATTGTATAGCGCAAATAGCGGACCGCTATAGCGCTGTAGCGGCCGCTATAGCGGCCGTAGCGCAAATAGCGCATTTTGATGTCATAACGTAGCGTTTGGGGTCCAAAAACGCTATAGCAGCGCTATAGCGCGCTATTTAGAACACTGCAGAGAACAGTTCTGAAACCCTAGTGGGCCAAGCACTTAAGTATTGCTTAATTGCACATTTGAGGGTAATAAGGAGGCTAAATTGAGTTAAGCTGAGTTTAACTGAACAGCTCAATTTTGGTTTATCATCACAATTTTGGGAACTTCTCTCACCGAATTTTGCAGAACACGAAATTGCAGTAATTCAATAAGTTTACTATAAATATATCAACAAACTGCTCTTTTATGCAAATAAGAATGTGCCGTAGAGTAAAAAAACTTTTTCATAAAGAAATCTACACGAGAATCCCAATTAGAGCAACAAAACAACTGAGTAGCAGAACTGAACTGTTCCAATTGAGACCATAAAATACAAAAATGTTTGGATCCATCTCAACTCTATTGCATTCAGCAGTTCTCAATGCCCAGCAATTGCGATTTCAGAAATGAAATCAAATTGAGTCCGTTCTTCTAATCTAAATACCAGTAAGAAAATATCTTCAAAGTACCTTATATCCATACTGCCTGAGCCAAATGCAGCCACCTCTCAGCAGCCCCATCTCCAATGAAGCTTCCAGAGAAAATTGTAGTTCCTTTAACCGGGGTTTAGGATTTATTACCATAGAAGGAAAAATTGGAATCGGAATCGGAATCGGACCCGTCCGATCCCGATCCGGATTGGAAAAATCGGTCGGGATCGGCCGAATCGGATCGGAAAATCGGACTTTTTTGCCAGCTTGTTTTGTACTAAAAAATAGGAAAAAATAGGAAAATTGGACTTTTTTTATTTGTATTATATCAATTTGTGATATAATTGATATATATATCAATGAGTTGTGGTATAAATCAAAAAAACTTGAATGGTGTGGTGGTAACTTGCGTAGACTCCACCCTAAAAGGCTAGAGATCGAATCCCCACGGCTGCAAATTTTTTTTTTGCTTCTTTATATTCGCATTTCGGCCGAAATTTGACAGGAACGGCCCGGAACGGGCTGAAATTTGACTGGAATTGGCCGAAATCTGGCCGAAACGGCCGAAATCAGCACTGTCCGCGTAAATCGGCCTGGAATCGGATCGGCACCGTCCGATCCCGCTCTGGAACGGTCGATTTTGCCTTCTATGTTTATTACTAGCTGTAATTCTCTCTCGTAACTTCCTTCTTTTTGTCGAATTTAACTGGAGGAAGTGAGTTACCTGATAGAGAGAGAATTTGATGTAGCGGAGACTGCGAAAGCTGCAGAGGCAAGTGGTGGTTGCGATCCGCACCTCGCTCCAGCCCCAGGTTCAATGGCGGAGGAGAGCCGGAGAAGAGCGGGGAGAAGCATCCGCCCGGGAAAACACTTCTATAGAAAAATTCGTAATGGGCCAGCGACACGCCAGCGAGCGCGAATCTTTATGTTGCATGAATACGTTTACGGGTGTCGTATCGGATACGCATACGAGTTCAGCAATACGGAAATTTTCAAAGCAGATACGGAGATACGGGGAGTATCGGGTAACATAGTTTGTCGGCCTTAGATATTCTGCGGCGAAATCAGCGAGGCAACATTATTAGTGGACTCTTTTAATTCGCCCTAAGCTCTCCGTTCCACATTTTTTAATCGTCATCAGAGTGCGAAATGCGAATCTAGATTAAAATCGAACGTTTCTGAGAGTTGAATACATTTTCACTGAAATTCTAATAAAAGCCTATTTTTTACTAGATGCTGAAATTTAGTGGACTCTACCCAAACTAACAAATATGACGAGATCGCCAGTTCACCACTAGCACGCTTACTCTAACTCAGCTTCTCTATGGCAGAGGCGGTGGGTAAACCATGCGTATCTGAATTCAGACTAATTGGCATCAAGTGTCGTGCAAAAATCCACAATGCAGCAATCTGCTACAAAATTCTCTGTATTGCTGACAACACAGAGAATTAAATAACAGAACTCACACCGACTTCATACAGCTAATAATTGTAGAGAGTGGGCAGCTATTGATGTAACTCCATGTAGAAATAGATAAAAGAAATTCTATGTTCCAATATTCTTCTATGTTTTCTTTTCCTGGCTGCCCACGATGAGAATATTAAATTTGTATGGTGGGCAATATTGGTCTTTGAAGTCCTTTCTGATATTAAGATAAATTATGATAAAACTGAGATGTACTATACCTTAAACATAGACCCACAAGATTCACATTTAAATCAATTGTTTAGATGTCAATGGGAATAATTCCCTATCAAATTACTTAGGTCTTTCTTTACACAGTCAAAAACTTGCAGTTAGTAATTGACAATTTTTAGTAGATAAAATAGATAGATTACCTAGTTGGCAAAGTAAACTTCTTTCTATAGGATTGAGGTAGGATTACATTATTGAACTCAGTATTATCAACAATTCCTGTATATGCTTTGTCAGTCTATAAAATTCCAATTGCAGTCCTTCAGAAAAGAGATAAGATTAAAAGAAGATTCTTATGGCAAGGTACGGGAAAAAAAAATGCTTTAGTTATTTGGGAAAATGTCTGTATAGCTAAACAATTTGGAGGAATGTGGGTTTTAGATCTTAAAGAGATGAATATTGCCTTATTATTATAATGGTGGTGGAAATTGAAAAATAATAAGTACACTGGCACTTGGAAAACCATTATCATATATAAATATATTGAACATAACAATCCTTACTCTCCATTCTGGAAAACTATTTCTAGTTTAGAAAATATTGGTTCTATTAGTGTTCAATATACACCAGGTAGTCAATCACACTGTAGATTTTGGACTGATATATGGCATAAGGAATGTTCATTAGCTACTAGATATCTCATAATATATAATAAATGTAGTAATAAAAACATCCTTTTGAGAGAAGTTATTCACTCCCAAGGTTTGAGAGTTCATTTTAGAAGACCACTTGAAGGCTTTGATTTAATATATTGGGCTAAGATTCGTCACATCATTAGTACACTTTCATATACATCACCCCAAGCTCAATTAGCATGGAGATGATATCATACAGGAAAATTACTCATTCATTATATAAATTATTAAACTTTAGAGGAGTTTTGCCTTTGCTATCAGAACTGATTTGGTGGACTTTACCAGTACCACCCAAAATAAGAGTGTTTATGGAGTTAGCAACACATAATTCAATCCTCACCAAAGACAATCTACCAGTTAGAGCGTGGGATGATCAAACTTGTCAATTTTGTACAAATCATGAAACAATCACACATTTATTTCTGACTTGTCCCCTCGCTTAGCAGGTTTGGTTGGCTAGGTAAAAGTCAGGACTTTATGTATACATACAATAATTTTGATGATATACTCACCTTTGCAATGCAATTGCCAGTACCAGAGAGGATAGGCTTTTTAATAGTTCTTAGTGCTATGTGTTGGTTCCTTTGGAGACATCGCAACGATAGATGCTTTAACAACTGTACAGTTAAATCAGCTAGAACACTTATATCTTTCTAATTAAATATCTACTCGTTATTGGTCTGGTAATGCCAAAGGAGTGAAGAAAGTAGTTGAAGAGTGGATGCCAATAATTGAAGATGCGATACCCTTAGATCAGTACATGCCTATGAATATTGTGGTATACCAGCAACCGAAGTTCCCCACTCAGCAGTGAAGACAGTTAGCAGATCTTTTTTGTATTTAAAAAATATACTTGGCCTTTTGTTGTGCGGCTTAGTTATAGCCTCTTTAGTATATTTTTGGAGCTTAGATTCAACACAAGTTTGGTATATAGCTTGATTGTTATGCTTACTTTGCTGTTTCATGGTTTTTTTTTAACACTACTATATGGTGTTGCAGGGACAAAGTGTTATATACTTTGATGATTTGTAATTATGGTTTCATTTTAATGGAATGGGCTTATTCCTCTTTTTAAAAAAAAAAATATTCTTCTATGTTATGAAAACATGAAAGGGGTGTTTACTGTAAATTGGGAACGGCATTAAACTTGATCATCAACTGAAATTAAATGGGCGAATCCAAATGACTCTAACCTTCAAATTGGTTTGAACCTAATGGTGGTGTTTTGTTGAAAATTAAGGAGGGCTAGCTGAGGTTGAAATTTAAGGTCATAATATATATGAACCTAATTGGTTTGAACCTTGTCAGCATCACTATACGTACCAGTACCTGCTCTTATAGTGTTATTTCATCCGGAAATTAAAACATAATTGTCATGCACAACAAAAAGCAATTGACCTCCTAATATATATATATATATATATATAGAGGAGGGTTCCAATGCACCCAAATTTCTATGCTCCTAATGCACCCACTCTTTTATCTGCATTTTCAAAGTCCGAACAGTCGATCTGAACCGCTCAACATGATCTTCATAATAAAATATGCTTGGAGACCAAATTTTATATTTTTTAGAATTTTTTTACTATTTTTTAAGACAGGTACAAAATCATTGTTTTAAGGAGATTATGGACCATCCGATAAAGTGATTTTGTACCTGTCTTAAAAAATAGTAAAAGAATTCTAAAAAATATAAAATTTGGTCTCCAAGCACATTTTTTATCACATTTGGGAGCATAGAAATTTAGGTGAATTGGAACCCTCCTCTATATATATATACTAGTCAAGCAGCCACGCGTTGCCGTGGAGATTGAAAATCATATTTGATCACTTTCTTTAAATGTGATGTTTGTATTGTAATGGAGATTGAAAGTCTGTTTTGATCCCTCTTCCTGTCTTAACAAGTGCATCAACAAGCATCAGCTCCACTGCCTTTAAATTTAAATATTGTTAGAAAGATGCACAATACAATGACTGGTACTGTCTAGTATCAGTCTCTAAAAGTTAAAAAATAACAGATCATTTGTTGTGGGGTTTGTTGTGGGGCTGTACCTTTACTTTCGCATGGGTGTAGACATTACGGTGGAGGTTGGCGCGCATGTTAAACAATTTGAAGACAGTTAGATTTGGCACCACAAATAAGAAGTTACTTGAGAGAAAATAATAATTCAATTATTACTTGAATTAAAAATATATCATGTCACGAAAAGGTACAAACATTCTTTAGGGCAAGGAATTGAGTGTGTAGTACAATTTACCTTTTGCAACGTCAATGATTTGGCAATCCATAGCAGCAACAGCTACTTGTGCATAAAGTCCATTCTACATGAACAAAAAATTAAGTAAATCTCAAACTTCTCAAATTTTAGTTTCTATATATAAACCCAATCTTACTGGAGACCAATGGAAATTGTACATTCAATTCTTTGAATTGTTTCATGAGCTATGAGAATTGCCTTCAAAACCAACTTGTGTTAAAAGAGAAAAAAAAGGAAAAAGTTAATTTGGAGTAATGATATATATACCAAGAACAGATCAGGTTGAGGAAATACCAGATACATTTTTCACACACTTTTCTCCTTTAAATGTAATGAGTTTACTTTCAATATCCTTATACAAATCTCTTTTTTTTTTTTCTGAATCACAGGCAGTTTTCAGCCTTCTCTTTCCGGAAAAACTTACCTGTGATCAAATAAGCACCATCAACTGAGAAAACACAATCCCAAACCCAACGCTAATTAAAAAAAACTTTGTAGTTAAAAGGCACCAAATTGCAAGTTCTAATTTCTCAAATCCCCAACTGAGATTGACTGTACTGCCTACGGGCTACGAAAGCAACGGAAAGAAAACAAAATTTTAACTTGATTCAAATTTTCAAAATAGAATACTAATATTGTACCGATCAGAGTTTGCTCTAATTTAAAGCCGTCAACATTTCATATGTTTACAGTATGATCAACAGAGGCAGTTGCGAGGTACCTACAAATAATTTTAGAAAAATATACATGGTAAGGTCATAACTGCCACATGATTAACCATGAATCCATGATCACTAAAGTAGTCAATAGTAAAACAATCTTATACCAGTGCAACTCAACCTGATTTCTAAACCCTGCAAACCTATCAACTTCACAAGTTGAAGAAAACCAAATAAGATTTGACCTAAAGCTTGAGAAATAATCTGAACCGAAAATGACACATAACCTGTACTATGAAGCCAACTCCAACCCTAATTCAACCAAATGACATATAAAAGTTAATGCACCTTTGTGGGTCGTAGTATCATGTGCTTGTAACTTGTGCAACGGTTCATAGTAGGTAATTGTCTGATAAAAAGAGAGAAAAAAGGAAGAAAAATTATTAAATCTTAATTAATCTCTGTTTGATTAGCCAAATTATCTATAGTTACCGAAATAAACAATTTAAGCGAAGGTACCTGTGTGCCTTTTTTAAGCGCCACATATAACAGGTCCCATGATTGTTTGCAGCCACGACCATATGCTGCCATCCCACATAACTGTCATAGATCTGAAAGCCGTGTCAACCACCGGCATCTCCAGTTAATTAGAGATAGTGAATTCCAACTGAGATTAAATATCATGTTTTCTTTTTATGAGAATAAGAGTAAAATATCATAAACATACATGTACTCACCAACTCACAGCTACATGAGTTTGCAGCTAAATCCGAGACTCGTATATTTCCATTTTGATCCCCAGATATTAATTCCTTCTGCAATATTAATATTTATAATTGCATAAACAAATAAGCTCAGCACGATGAAATAAGTCATTCTGCCATAACCAGAGAACAAAAAAAGATAAAATATGTAAAGAAGACTATATTTTAAATATTAAATTATTAACCTGATTCAAATGTAGAACCACAGTATTCAGTATTCACACTGCCCAACTTTCATATTCACACTGACAGTGTTTCAGTCCTTATAAAATAAAATGACACTACAAAAAACAGATAAAAATTTCCTCTATCCTGAAAAAGATACTGGTAAAAATACAGTGCATTGGTTACCTTAAATCCCATATTTTGACAAAACCATCTTCAGAGCCAGAATACATCCAATTTCCATCGCATTGAAATCCAACATCCATAACACTATTTTTGTGAGAATCATAACTTACCATCTGCCAAATTGATGCTCAAATTATTCATCAGAATTATAAATAGACTTAAGCATAGATGAAGTGTGATAAAAAGAAAACAAATGGTGTCATACGGGTTGCGGGCTATTGGAGTTGACATCAAAAGGATGGATATGGGGATTTCCGGCCGCCGCTAAAAACTCATTGTCAGGTGTTATCTCTACCCAAGTGATTATCATAATTCCTGAACACAGATTGAAAAAGAGAAAAGAGGTGAATAGAAGAAAGAAATGTAGAATTAAGTTGTTACTGAATCGGGGTATTGGATGGTACGATAACAGCGACCGATTTTGGTTTAAACAATTCACAATATAGCTCATAGATCACACAGGCACTGTAATTAACAAAAGGGTGAAGCAGTTTAATCATTCAGGAAGGCACAAAACATTCAATCAATTCACAGAAAGAGGGTTTCAAGCAAGACAGAGGAAACAAATCAGAAATTTGTTTCGCCTCACATAAGAAATCGACAGCAATTCATCGAGAACAAACATCGATCAAGTAAACGAATACAGATCAGAAAGGGGCTCAAGCCCACATGCCATCACAAGGAATAAAGAAAGGAAATCAGAGATTGTAATATTACCGGGAAATACTCCGAGTAATCCTTGGTGTGAGTCGATAGGTACCAAAGCGGAGTCAGCCTTACTTGCATCTCCTCCGGCTTCACTTCTCAATCAACCTCGTCGTCCAAGTGCAAGCCAGTCAACCTATCTGTCCAGGCTTCACTTCTCGATCAACTTGGCCTTGATTGGTATCTTATCTGGCACTGTCCAGATAAAGCATAACCGTGAAAAACCCAGAAAAATTTCTTCATGCCATTGACACAGTTTAGAAAACACTATTATCGATATAAATAGTATATTTTGCAAAACAATAATAGTTATATCCCAAGTTAATGCAAACAAAACAATTTGATTTTTTCATGCAATTCCTTTCAAGCATCACAAAAGTAATAAAATGGACCACTATATTGAAGTTGTCACCAAAAAAAAAATTCCTTTATGTTACTTGAACCCTATTTCTGTGAACCACTGAATCACATCGTCATGTTGTTAGTGGGAACCACTGTGAACCACTGTGACCTTAGGCAAGAGTGATAGTCTCATTTTGGATGGGGAGGTCCTCATAGGCCTCAACAGCCTGGTGAAGGTCGTCGCTCCACCACCTCCCCTGCATAACGCGGCCAGTGAACTCATCAACAATCAATACCTCCTTGCCTCGACCGAGGAGGCGATGGTTCGGTCTTCAGTTCTACCGCCTCTGTTTGCTTTTGCTTCTTCCCCATGGCGATGCGATGCGAGAGTTTCTTTGAGAGGGAAGAAGAAAAAGAGATTGATTTTTTTTGTTCTGCGTAAGAAAGGAGCGAAAGCGTCAGGAAGAGATAAGGCTGAAAGAGCGAACTTTTCGTAAATAATTTGGGGGTTTCCTTCTCCATGAAGGAATAGAGAAGATATCATAAAGGAGAAAAGAAGATATCGGGAAGGAGAGCCGGTGCGCGGGGAAGGGAAAAAATTTAAAGAAAAGAGACGTGTATTGGCGTTGGGAAGAAGCGAAGGGAATCAGAGTAGGTCCGATGCCCATCGGACCTACCTTGGTTCGATGGGTGTGATGACATTTCGATCTGCATCAAGATTCGTGTTTCTGAATCAAAATCCGTGCAAGTATGTATCAATTTCCGTGCACATAGATCTTGATGCTAATCGTACGGTCCTAGAGCTAATTGAATCTAAATGTAGGTCCGATGCCCATCGGACCTACTCCTATCGAGATAGATGAAACGCCTTCCGCGTACAGAAAAAGAGAAAATGGAAAAAGTATGGCGACCAATAATGATTAAGACTATACTTTGAATTGAAACGGGTAGATTTTTAACTAATTTTCTGCTTCTACATATAAGACTACATAGAAAAGAAGACACAAATTCAGACAGTAATCAGTGGCTGAGATTGATTGAATGTAAGGCTGAGATTTTTGCTGGGAAGATAGTCTCCTCAACTCTCCAAAATTTAAGGTGGTTTTATAAGGAGTAAGGATGATCAAGATTTCAGAATTCTTGCACTGAAATTTCAATTGCTCGGTCTTAATTTCAGAACGATTTTTTATTTAGTTTGACTATTTGTCTATATTTTGTGCTTACGTACTACATGCAGGAAGTATAAAATGAGTACTAAATAGCAGTTGTTGTTTGAAATTTTTTATGGTGTAGCTCACTGATATACAACTTATTAATACGAAAAACAAACACTGGCACAAGTTTACTGATACATCTATTTGTAGTTCTCACTGGTATGCAACGCATGTGGCCTTAAGTTTTATAAGTTGTCTTGGTTGTTATGGGGTTAATTCTTGCTTTGCTTCAAACATTGCCAAGAATCTTGGTTACTCAGAGAATTTAATTGCAAGATCAAAATTTGAGGCTATATAAATTATATTATTTGTCATTTTTGTTTGCATCTTGTTAGGTAAGCTGACAGAGAAGGAATGGAAAGTAGTTCTCTCTCTAAATCATATTTTTCCTTCTTTCTGTCAAAATGCTATTGTTTGTATATTAGTAATGTAACTAGAGGCTGTGGCACCATATTCCTGCTTATAATACAATTGCACACCTTATATATATATATGCCAATGTATTCAGATTTGAGTGAGTCTATGGTACTATGCATAGCATGGATTGGTCCGTAATACGGATCAATATTTTCATTTTCAAAATCCTAACGAGTCCGAACTGTCCAACATGATCCTCATATAAACATGTACTTGTAGACAGAATTTTATATTTTTTTTAGAATTTTTTTTACTATTTTTTAAGATAGGTAGAAAATCACTTGATTTGAAAATTCTGAACCATAAAAAAACAGTGATTTTCTACCTATCTTATAAAATAGTAAAATAATTCTAAAAAATATAAAATTTGGTCTTCAAGTACATATTCATATGGGGATCATGTTGAATGGTTTGCATCGGATTTTGAAAATGAAAATATTGATCCGTATTATGGACCAATTTGTGCTATGCATAGTACCATAGACTCACTCTTCATATTGTATATAAGGATGGCAGAAAAGCACATCGGCCCGGTGGCCCGCTCGTACCCACCCGGCCCGGTCCTTTACCCGTTCGACCCGGTACTGTAACAGGCCAGGTAAGGCCGGGCCTAGAGACAGGCCAGGTCAGGCTTGGGCTTGTACTAAAGCCCACAGGCAGCCTGTTGGGCCTTTCTTTTGAAAAAGATATTGAACTGGATTTTATTTAGTTCGCAGCCCGTTAAGATTTTATTACTGACAATCCTTCTCTTTACTCTCCTAAAGAGAGGACACTACGCGCAGACCACGCTCGCTTTTGTATCTTTTACTTCTCTCTCTCCGCTAGGGTTTTATTCAGTTCGCCACTTTTGTGTCTTTTACTTCTCTCTCTCTCCGCTTCCGCCAGAGCCCCAGAGTCCAGCAACATGAGACATCAATCAAAAGAAAAAAAAACCTTCGCTCTGCTGAGACGCGACGCCGCCTGTGCGCGATACGCGATACGCCGCTCTGCTGAGACGCGATGCCGCTGCGCGAAGGAGAAAGAATCGGCGCCTGTGCCAGCTGATTGTCGCCTGTGTGCTGCCTGCGCGAAGGAGAAAGGAGCGGAGGTTTCTTTTTTTTTTCTGGAAATGCTCATCTCCTTTTGGATAATACTTTTGGATAATACTGTTTTGTCATGCTTGCATTCAATTTCACGAGTTTTTGGCCTTTTGTTCCTCATCCTTCCAATTTATGTCATAAATTAAATTTACAAACCATGCTAGCTTTTCAATTTTTGTAGATTTTGCAATAATAATGATTTTTTTGTTTAATTTCTGTTATTTTTTTTGTTTGATATTGTACTCAAGTGTTGGTCTTAATTTTTGTTTGGTTAAACTGTTGGCCTGAATTTGGCCTGAATTTTGTTTAAACTGTTGCGCTTCTGTTTGGTTAAATTGTTGGTTAATTTTTTTGTTTAATTTCTGTTTGGTTAAACTGTTGGTCCCAATTCGGCCTAAATTTTGTGAATTTGGTCTGAATTTTGGGTTTTAGAAATGTAATTAGTGGTATGGGGTTTGAATTTGGTCTGATAAGACCGGGCCTGATCAGGCAGGCATGGGCATGGGAGAAAAGCCCATGGGCAGGCCGGGCATGAATTTTGAGGCCCGGCAGATTGGGCCAGGCAGGTGGGCCATTAATTCTTGACAGGCAGGCCAGGCATGGGCTTAGCAAAATGCCTGTGGGCTCGGCCCATTGCCATCCCTAATTGTATATATTCTACATCTCCTTTGAAAGGTTACAAGGAATGTTCCTTTATTGGAAGATATCTCAATTCTACTTGCAGCATTCAATTGTTTTATTTTTCTTATATAAAAAAATGCAGCAATATATGCAGGAGCGGGCCCACTTACAATCAGAGAGGGCAGCTACCCCTTCCTGGATTTTGAAATTCAGTGGCAAAATACAGGTCCGGTACTACTTTGTCCTTCTCTGAAAATTATTTTGTCCCTCTCTGGAACTGGAAAGCCAACTAGACCAGTCCAAAAGCACTATTAATGAAAAACTTTGTTTTTTTTATTGAAATTTTATAAAAATTTATAGATCCAGACCAAACTTTGTTGTTTTTTAATATGTAAAATTATATTATTTTGTTGTTTTTTATTATGTAAGACTATACTATTTTTATTGTTTCTTATTATGTTGATTGTTTTTTATCTAGTACTTGATTAGTTAATGAGTTTGAACCCAAAAATCTATTTTAACCCGATTCCTGCCATTTCCTGACAGAAATTCTGCGTCGGCTCCCGAAAATATAGTTTACTTTAAATCACGTGCCAAATTGTATCCGAAATGAGGAAATTACCTAACACAATTTCGGTGTAATTTGATGTGCCAGATAGGGTTTTTTTATTTTACTCAGATTTACATGCTACCACATAAATTCTGAGAGACAATTAATTTTTTTTACTGTGTTAATTCATCACATCATATCAAATCTTTTTTCTTTAACATCATGTGTTACAGTTTGACCCATATGAGTTTATGATGAAAAGAAAATACCAATAATAATAACCAATTCGTGGTGAATTATTTGGTGCTCTGCAAACTATTTTATTCCTCAAGAATTTGCCATTTGTACTGGGACTTAAAAATTAGGCTTAACGTAACTTAAATTATTATTACGAAATCTTTGCTGTGACACGTACATTCATTACATATAGATAATTAATAAAGTGGAATGGTTCGAATAATTGAATTTAACAAGTAACTTTACTCCAATGAAAGCAATTTGCTTATTCCATATACAATTGGGACGCATAATTCGAAAAAAAAAAAAACGAAAAGTTTGAAAATATTAAAGCTTTAATTAATTAAATGAGATAAACAGTATCACGGTCCAATTTCCCTGATCCATTGCTCTTCTCCATACGGATACATCCCCTTCAATTAAATTAATGAGCTCACACTGACTGTTTCAATTTCCTAGGCGATCTTTGAACGGGCAATATTAATTATTCTGTTTACCAAAATCTATATAACAAGAACATGATTCTAGTGTTGACAATAGAAACTTATAATATCTAATAAATATACACTCCGAGTGAAAGATATACCGAATGAGTTCCTCCACTGAAGCTATCAGCAATGAAAACTTCACGACAGCCTCAGCAATTCGAACAGAAACCATAACTGGGTCACATCTATTTAAGATTTATGGATATTCCCTGACTAAAGGGATTGGCATAGGAAAAAGTGTTCAGTCTGATGTTTTTACTGTCGGTGGATATAATTGGATAATTCATTTCTATCCTGATGGTCAAAACAAGAATGACAAAGATTATATATCATTTTTCCTTCAACTTGAAAGTGTAGCTACTGATGTGAAGGCAAAAATAAGTTTCACCATACTTCAACATAATGGTGATCCCTCTAACTTGAGCATTTCATACCCAGTTTGTAGTTGGACTTTCAAAGGTATGAGCAAGGGTTGGCCGCAATTTAAAGATAGAATTGAATTTGAGGAATCAGAACATCTGAAAGATGATGCTTTCACTGTGAAGTGTACTGTTAAAGTCATTAAAAGAACTAAGCTTGAAGTAACCAACTCCTATGGCATCATTGTTCCACCATCGAATTTGAACCAAAATTGGGCTAGCTTGCTAGAGAGTGGAAACGGGGCGGACATTACATTTGTAGTGAATGGAGAGAAAATCAAGGCTCATCGTTGCGTGCTTGCAGCAAGGTCGGTTGTCTTCAATGCCGAGCTTTTTGGTTGTATGAAAGAAAAATGGACTGACACCATAACACTTGAAGATATTGAAGCACCTGTTTTCAAATCCATGCTTTACTTCATATATTCTGATTCACTGCCTGATTTTGAGGGAACTAGTGATGATGAATGTGAAAAGAAAGATATGAGATTGATGGCTCAACATTTGCTAGTAGCCGCAGATAGGTATGTATAAGATTTTTTTTAATTTCTATTTTTCTCATCATCTTTTTACCAATTTTAATATGATAATCAAATACTTGAAAAATAGATACCAGTTGGAGAGGTTGAGGTTGATGTGTGAAGATTTACTTTGTAAGAATCTTTGTGTAAGCAACGCTGCGACTACATTAATTTTGGCCGAGCAACACAATTGCAGTCAACTCAAAAAGGAGTGTCTCAAATATATGAGCATTCCTGAGGCTTTTAAAGCTGTGGCACAGACCGATGAATTTTACAATATGATGAAGATTTGTCCATCAATTTTGAAGGAAATCTAAGTTCTTTGTTTTAAAAAATGATCATCTTAATTAATAATGATTTTTCCATCAATCTTTTTTTTTCTTTTCATGTTATTATGGTTTATATGTTGTCACTGTTTATGGAATCAAGAGTAGCTGATTTGGCACTTGCATATGTTAAATGAACATCCTATGTGGAAATGACAATATAGTATTATTAACTTGTTTTTTTCTCTGTGTACTTTCGGTACAGCTTACTATTCAACTGTATTATTACGTTTCATATTTCTTTTCAGAAACTAAAGAATACAAAGCCCATAAAAGTTATTAATTTGGATGTCTGACTCATGTCATAGAGGACTAAATTGTAAAGTATATGGTGAATGTAAATCGTGCCTTCACATTACTAATACTAGCAATACTTTTAAGCATGATAGGCTATAAAAAAAATTGTTTTCGCTTCTGTATCAGTCGGGATAGTATTCAATTATCCACTTTGATCCGCTGGTAAATGCAAGAATTATTGGTGCATTTTCCAGTACCAATCCTCTGACTCAGAGAATACCAGAAAATTGTAAACCAGTTGATCTGGTTACAGTCTCTGGAAAAATTTCAGAAGCTGTCTCGACTCTCGAGAGTTTCACGACTCATAGATGAACCCGTCCATGAGGGAATATCTTTGAACCGAATTAGAGATTAGATTCTTCTATAATTCTGTGTTGTCTACACTAGTACTGTATGCACTTTCCACGTTTCTTCATATAGCATTTAATTTGGTTTGCAGAATAGCTAATATTACCAACTGAAAGGTTGCATGGAAAATTGAGGCAGCCATAATTAATTAATTGAAGGGGATGTATCAGTATGGAGAAGAGTAATTAATGCATCATGGCAATTGGATTCACATATAGTCTTGCTTTTTTTCTCATTTTTACCTTTTCTCTGTTTTGCATTACAATTGTATAATTGCAACTTCTTGCATCTTTTCTCTAATTTTGGGTTTATAACTCCATATTGTATATTTGGCAAGTTCCTGACTAATAAAATTATTTGCAAGATTAAAAAATAATTCATGATCATGAAGTGACACTTATTATATATAGTTTTATCATTTTTGCTTTTTAATGGAAGACTGGATTAGAATTGTTTCAGTTAATGTGCTAATAACAACAAATGTTTCTAATGTGAGAACAAATGGGATCCAAGCCATCGTTGCAAAGGTAACAATGCTAGGAGTATTTTCTCAAAAAAAACAATGCTAGGAGTACAATAGAAGAGAGGAATTAAGGTATAGAGTTAAATAATTTTGTTGAGAGAGAGAGAGAGAGAGGGATGAGACGGAATTAATCCCAAATCATAACTTCTATTCTAATTTCTAGGATGCTAATTCTGATGTTCATTGGGTCCCAACGAAAGCCTTCATAATTTATAATTGGGCCCCAATGGAAATAATTCGGCCCAATAGAGTACATATTTTTTATTGACAACACAACTAATTGAAGACAGGCAATCAGGCGTCATATATAAGTATCTAACAGTTCCTTTAATTAGTATAAAATATATAATTTTAAATAAAAAAAGAAAGACAAGAGGCTTGTAGTAAAAGCACAATTGAGATGTGATGGGTTAATCATTTGCTCGCTCACTTAAATTTTGAACTGGTTTTCCATATCACCAGTGAGCAGCTAATTGTAAGTAACACATGGTTTTCCAAATCCCTTCTATTCCTTCTCCGTCTCTCTTCTGATTTTAGATTGTGTTTTTGTGTATTATTGTTGATCTTAAGAGGATTCATTTGCCTTCATTTTTGGGTTTCCATTATGTCAAAACTAATTTTCAATTTCTAACAAAAAAAATTAAAAATTATATGTCAAAAGAAAACTGTTAGTGTGATACATTTTTTTTTTTTTTACATGTACATAGAAAATTATCATTTTTTATTTTTGTTTTTACATGAATCAATAAGCTGAAAATCAATGACAAGAAATTATCCATATCGGTGTTATTTTTTCAAGCTCTTTATAACAATCAAAACAAAGTTAAAATGTTGTATTATTTTATATATGCATAAACAAAATGATACAAATCATATCTAACGATTTTATTTTAACATTTAAGTTTTAATTTTTAAGTTATCAAAGTTTTAAGAATTTAGACATAATAAAGGCACAAAATAGAAAGTTATTTAAACACTCATATTTTTTTCAAAATACTAAAAAAAGTTCGAAACCTACATCTACATTTTCATCAATATTCAGAGATTCAAATCGGCCCATTCATTGTTTCAATTTCAACAAATAAGACATCTAATTTTAAACTTAAAAAAATGGGAAATCTTATCAAATTCAGCGGAGTCCATCTTGAACCGTTAGATACTGAACGGACGTAGTACAGAGAAAGTGTTACTGTAACATTTCCTTTCAAGATTAGATTATATAGAAAGATATGGTATTGGTATTATAATTACTCATAATGAGTAGAATTAGGGTGTTCTGAAGTTCACCAAATCTCTTTGTGAACTCAACTCTAAAACCTATTAAATTGGTTTCAGATGACGAATCTGAAACGTTGAAACCCATCTACTTTACGAGTGAGGCATCTACATGTGAAAATTTTAAATTTTCGAATTAATTTTGTATAGAGTCAAGTGTTAAAAAAATGTTCAAAATATGAATGCATTAAAATAATTTATAAACCTTCTAATTTTGACTGCTTGACTTTATACTAAATTAATACGAAAGTTTAAATAATACTATCTTCAGTTAGTTAGTTGTGTACTTATTAGACGAAAGTTCACAGTATTATTTATAAATTTTATAAATTTAAGTTAGTTAGTTGTGTTACCAGTATTTTTTTTTTTTTTAGGTTAACTATGATCAGTATCATTATAAGAGTAGAACTTGAGTGTTCTTAAGTTCACTGAGTTTCTTTGTGAATTCAACTTTAAAATCTATCAAAATTAAAATAATACTGATCATAGCTAAATTTGTGAGTAGGTTTATGGATGAGTCTATATATGTGTTATTCTGGAGATATTTATCTTCAAGTGGGGAACACCTCCTGTACTGAAGCCGGAACTAGTAAGGAGTTGTTTAATACCATGATTTTTATTAATATCCAAAATTAATTACAAAATATTAATTATATCCTGCTTAGTTGGGTATTTTTAAATAACCGGTCCATTTTTTTGTCAACAGGCTATTAAATGGCCGGTTTATAATTTTGTTTTTGCTGTTTAAATAGTCATTAAATGGTGTTTCCATCGTCGTGAAGTAAGACTATGAAAGAAGCAACAAATATCGTGGCCTTTGATTTTTTTCTTTTCTTGAGAAAATGAATTGTTTGTAGGTATTTCTCACAGTTGGCACTGCATTTGGAGAAGCGCTGGCCTTTTCGTCTTCCCAGTTTTCAAATTCTCATCAATTACTTGATCGGACTGTCAGATTCTCATCAATTGTTTGCTTTATATTGTTATTCAGTTTGATCAAGTAATTGATGAGGATTTGAAATCTGGGAAGACGAAAAGGCCAGCGCTTCTCCAAATGCAGTGCCAACTGTGAGAAATAACTACAAACAATTCATATTCTCAAGAAAAGAAAAAAATCAAAGGCCACGATATTTGTTGCTTCTTTCATAGTCTTACTTCACGACGATGGAAACACCATTTAATGACTATTTAAACAGCAAAAACAAAATTATAAACCGGCCATTTAATAGCCTGTTGACAAAAAAATGGACCGGTTATTTAAAAATACCCAACTAAGCAGGATATAATTAATATTTTGTAATTAATTTTGGATATTAATAAAAATCACGGTGTTTAATACATGCTTCGAAATCAATTTCATTCCAATATCGGAACTTTAATTGATCCAATTATCTCAAACTTTCATACATGTTTCAAAATTTATAAATGTTTATATTTCCCAAGCAATTGAAATAATAAAACGATATCAATTTCTTTCATGAACTCACAATTACAAAAAATAAATCATGAATTATGTCGTAGATTAATTTGTTTACCTTAATAAAACGATAAAATACTTTGTCACCTCCGAATTCTGAATTTTAAGATTTAGAATACTTTCTCTTCCGCGCTCTCTCTTCTCATTTTCCCTCTTCCTAATCTTGAATAAAAATTTGAGAAGAAAAGATTTTTGTTTACAAAACGATAGTAAACCCTTTACTCGAATTTATGCTTAATTAATTTTTGTTTGTAAATATACTTTTTGAGTTAATATAACTTATTAATATAGTCAATTTAAATATGTAGTTCACCTTAATAATGATTAGATAAACTTGTGAAAGTCTTTAATGAATTTTTAGAACTAATTTTTATTACTGGTATGTTTTGGTACATATTAGAGACTGATGTGGAAGTATTTTCTGAATCAGTCTCAAACTTAAACTGCTCATATATTGCAGCATCGTGAGCAGCTCTCTGATGATATTTAGACAAACTAAATTGAAGGCCGAAGGTAGGGGTGTTCATTGGGTCCGGTTTAGTCGGTTTTGAACCGAACCGAATTAGTTTGGACCAAACGGTTCGGTTTGTTCGGTTTAATGGTTTGGTTCGGTTTATTTTTTAAAACCGAATTATAATTTTGGTTCGGTTCGGTTTGAAATTTTTTAAAACCAAAATAACCGAACCGACCGAACTTTTATATATTATGAATTTGGTCCGGACCGTTCCGGTTTATTTCTTAATACCCCGGGTTATTTCTTAATCAATTGTTTTAAATACTTCGGTTTATTTCTTAATATCCCGGTATATTTCTTAATACCCCGGTTTATTTCTTAATTAATTCGGTTTATTATAAATCAATTGCTTTAAATAAAAAAATTGATATATTTTGGTTTGAACCGAACAAACTGAACAAACTGAAATAAAATTTTGGTTCGGTTCGGTTCGGTTGCAATGCTAAATCAGTTCGGTTCGGTTCTATTTTAGAAACCGAATTATTACTTTAGTTTGCCTAGTTCGGTCCGGTTGAAACCGAACCAAACCGATGAACACCCCTAGCCGAAGGTGTCGAGGCCACGCATCATAATAAGTGAATAACAAATTAGTGGAGGAGAGGAAGTGTTGATTTGTGATTTGTTTTGTGGTAACAAATCAATCTCACGAAGCCTGCTAAAGAGTCCATTTAGGCCCACTAAAATACAATACGGAGCTCCTTCCTAAAAGCAGCTCTTCAATGGGCCATGTTTTTAACAAACAACAACCATCCAACCGGTTCAGTTATTCAATATCGGTACAGTATTTCTACTATTTGACACTCTCCGGTTGCATTGTTGTATTTCGGTACAATACAAATCCGTTAGAGTAATGATGCAATTAACAATCTGAGTCTTAGTAACCACCATAGTGACAACTTAATTGTTCAGGAAAGGTTCGGCGAGGTCAAAATTCGTGATTCGGGAATAATCCGGATCAGAGATCTCAGTCCTACAAGAAAGCAAAAAAAAAAATCCAAAAAAAAATGTTCTGGGAAAAATTCGGGAAAAATTCACGAATAATTCGTAAAATTCGGAAATTTTTTATAAAATTCGCGAATTATTCGAGTATAATTCGGTCAAAGTTCGGTCAACCGAATAATTCGACGGTTGGTTCGGCATCACCAAAAAAACGAATTATCCGAATATAATTCGGATATTATACACGGATCTTGTCACTATGGTAACCACAACAAAAGTAATTCTTGTCAGTGCATGATTAACTACCCACCGCAATGCGAGCCTTTCATATGTCGCTTAACAGTTCATCTCATAAAAAAAAAAACAGTTCATTATATGCTATTTTTTTTTTTTTAGGAACACCGTAGTAACTATATTTCACGTTCGCGTCGCTCAAATATTTTTAATAGTCTTTTTTTCTAACATTTCTAAAATAAATAGATAATGTGTATTTGAAAATAACTTAGTGCATGTAAATTAAACAATATATAGTCTATTATGAATTTTAGGAGTAACTCAAAAGAGCATAGAAGTTTAAAATGCGTCGATTTAATATAGTCAAATGTCTTGTGAAAATTGCATTTTGTATCGTATAGGAGAATTAATGTTGTGGGTAATCTTGGTTAGATTTTATTTTATAAATTATGCACCTTGCATGGTTTTTGTATTGGTGAGTTTGAATCTATGAAAAATCATATTAATTATATAGTGTATATATAAAAGGTGATTGTATTCATATCAAGAATGTAAAATATTTTAAAATATTGTAAGAGATTTTAAGAAAATAATATGAGAGAGCAAAAACCCAAAAGAAATACTTAGAAATTATTTCAACATTATTTCAACAAATATTCTTATTCAACGAGAATATCCCATAAAAAGTAATTACATGAGTATTCAGCCTATTCACTCAATGTAATTATGATCATGAGTAAATTATGATTATTCTAGAATCAAAATACAACATGCTTAATAAAAAAAAGGGTAAATATTTCATTTGATTTAAATGGAAATACTAAATCCATTGAATTAAACATTAAATTTACTCAATGTAATCCCAACATACGTAATTATAGTACAACACACTGATACATGCAAACAACACAACAACATTAAAATGGAAACATAAAGAACAAGGGACACACATGCCCAATACAAATTAAGAAAGACGAATAAGAACACGGGACACATTACCATTTAGATCAGTAATGTTGAATTTCTGGCACCGAATGACATGCAGTTTGGCAAGCTGTGACATAGCCCTTGGTTTCACCTCCAAATTCTCCAACATCTCCAAATTTATAAATTCTAAGAACTCCAACCGTAGAAACCCATTTTCGGTGCAAACCATTTGCTTCCCTGTGTATGCACTATCTTGTAAACTCAAATATTTCAGAGCTTGCAATTTTTCTAGTGCCGGCATGGGGTCTTCCTTCAAACAGGAATTGATTAGGGTGAGCTTTGTAAGATTTGGTGAAAATTTAATATTATCTATGGGAAGTCTCCTGCTAATCCATTTTCCCTCTACTTTAATTGCCTTCACTGTCTCGAGGTTTGGAAATGCTCTTATATCCACAAACTCTGACGGTAGAATGTCTCCTGTAATTGTCATTGAGATGAGTTCATCCATGTGACTCAATAGGTTAGAAGTAGATTTGTATTCTTTATT
Source organism: Carex kokanica (assembly GCA_025461125.1). NCBI lineage: Eukaryota > Viridiplantae > Streptophyta > Magnoliopsida > Poales > Cyperaceae > Carex > Carex kokanica. The sequence goes on from JAJGRX010001417.1 coordinate 185,604, forward strand.
ATCCCAATTTGAAAGTCCAAACTTTCTAAGATGGATCAGAAATAAGGGAATGTTTTTTACCCACGACTCATGAGCCACAACTGTTTTCAGGACCTGTATATCTGATAGTTTTGCTGTAGAGGGTGGGCCTTTAATTTTGGGGCCTGATTTCACATAAACATGACGAAGTGCTGAGATGTTCCATAGAGATTCAGGTAGGGTTTCTATATTTGTATCTCTAACATCCAATGTTTCAAGATTTTCCATGTCTCCTATATTTTTAGGAAGCTCAGAAATATTACTACCCCTCAAACCCAGATATCGTAGCTTAATCATGTTCGGTAAACTTGCCAATGAGATTGCACATTTTCTCAATTCCAACACTCTGAGGAGCTTGAAACTTTCAAGAACAATTCTATCATCAAGATCAAAAGCTAAAAAGGAACGTATACGATTACTATCACCTCATTAATTTTACAAAATGTTTTGTCCCGGCATTTCTTTGATTTTTTGTTTTGTTATCTTCCACCTCCCAATTTGCCCATTTTCTTCTTTCTCTCATGTAAACTGGTAAATTTAGATGCCAAATCTATTGTTCAGGGGTTTATGATGGATGTTATCTGCAGTTTATTTTTGGTAAACTTGAATAAGAGAGAAGGAGAAAATATGATTGATTAATGATATGGTCAAGTCCATATTATTATAATTGATTTCTTCTAATATTTTATTCTAATAAATCTGTTTAATTAGTTCAATTGTTGTAATATAGTCTTTATTTTTTATAAAGCAAAACAAAGATGTAGTTGATATATTGTATTTTCATGACTTGTATATTTTGAATATATAATACATGGCACATGTTAAATGTAAAAATATCATACAAATTTGATGGTCCATTCTTGGTAGTTAAATCATGAAAAATGTGTCTTTTAACAATAATAGTTGTATTTACGCAATCGATTATGTTAAATAGTACTTACGTCATAGAGTTTTATTGCTCTCTGATCATATATATTGAATTTGATAACAATAAAGTTGTTGCCATAAAAAAAAAACAAGTATTCATCAATATGGTCATATCCTTGGCATTTCCTCATAAGAATGCAATCAGATTTTTTCTTTCATTGTTGCATATTGTGTTTGTGCAATTTGCTATAATGTAACTTGACGCAATACATATTGTGAGAATTGTAATTATTCACTATTATTCATATATACCTTGTTTCAGAAATAAAACAATATGTATTGGAGAATTTTTTATTTTTTTTATAAATTCAGAGATATTCTATCAAATATAATGCAACATAAAAAACACACAGAAACAGAAACATTGATAGATGATCACAAAATAATTTCATACTCTAAATTAACAATTTAGCGTGAGGATCCTAGTTCCAAACGACAGAAGAAACCTCAGCGTGGGCTTTCATGCATGTACACAAGAAAAAAAAGAGAGAAAGAAACATTAACTTGTGGATAAAATTATATACTACAGTTCATTGTACCGAGAATAAACAATTTAAATGAGTTGATTACAACTGCCAAAAAAAAAAAAATATTTGAATCCAATTAAAATTTGAGGCACTCATTGGGTGGCAATAATTGGAAGGTCGTTGGGCAGAACCACAGTATTAGTTTTAATTCGGCATTTTTGGGCATTATATTTCTATCCTGAATAAACATAGAAAAAGAAGCAATACAACAACAGATGACCATATAATGCCACTTCAAAAGCCAAGTAATCTTTTTGCTTCTGCTCAAATTGGTTTTCTTTTGTGGAAATAGATTTTCTCTGTCCTCTCTTCAAATCAGAATAAATAAACAAGTAGTTTTCTGTTTAATTGGTTGAATTTTTTACCTATACTTTTTCTAAATCAATCACCTTAATATAGGTATCAGTTACAAACATAATCAAATGAACTCTCTTCTAAGATGACAATGAGTTAATTATGAGATTTCAACGAGCCGAGTAAAGCCGAGCCAGCTCGTGGTAACTCTAATCCTGGACATTGTGGATTCCATGTGGCCGGATGATCATGTCAGAGGAGGGCTGCACGGGTTATTGGATTTGACTGTGCGGAGGTCAGAGAAAGGAGATTATAGGAGAAGGGGACCATGAGGAGGTGGAAGAGCCGCAAGCTATAAGTGGTTGTTAGGATTAGGGTTTAGAAGGTGTGGGAATTAGAATAGAGAGAGGTTGTTTAGAGGCAGCCTTTGCAAATGGCAATGGAATTTCATGACTTGCTCTACTCTTAATTATTGCATGGATTAAGTTGATGTCGTACTCAAAACAATAAAAGGAGATTACACGAAAGAATGCAAGTAGAGGACCTCACATAATCATACATATCCATTTTTCAGTTTGTTGTTCCGAGGTTGTTTAAGTTTTCGTACTTGTCATGATTGTTATGTTTAATTTTATATTGTCCGCATTTTTCATTTTTATTTAATTTTAATTGTACTCTTATAATATTGTGCATGGATTTGAATTGGATTGGGTTTTTGTGATTTACTTTATTTTTTGTAACATTATATTTTTTTCATGGTTGTGAATCTTTGGTTGTAACATTAAATACTCTCTTTTAAAAAAGAAGTAAAATTCATAATTTTTGCAAGAAATAATAATTACTGTTAGTTTAGGCTCCTAGTACTTCATCCGAAAAAAACGATTAAAGAAAAAAAACAATAGATTATTAAAAAAAAAAAAAATCAATAGAAGAAGTCAAGCTGCGGCACCAATTTGGCAAGGCTCTCAACAGTGTGTATTTTGTGGGAGTGATGAAACAGTTGACCATTTGTTTATTAATTCTCCTTATATTACCAATTTGGCAATGGATAGCTAACTACCATGGATTTACTTATAATTGCGATACAGTGAATGATCTATGGATACTAGATGCTTACATCCCATTGAAAGATAGACGAATACTTTTACTCAAAAAAAATGAAAGATAGACAAATACTGGAAATGGTCAGAGGAACTTTACTTTGGATTATTTGGCTTGAAAGAAATAATTTAAGCTTTAATAATGTTAGTATTAAGCCTATACTTACTTTAGCAGCAAAGTAAATTGCAATTACAAATTTTTGATGTAGAAGTAGAAATGACTTATCTAATTTGTTAAAGGATATAGTGACCAGTTTAGAACAGGGGCAGCGTTCCGACTTCCGAGGAGGAGGAGGAAGACCAGGTGCAGAGTTTAGAGGTGGCAGAGCTCCTATCATGAGGAGCAATGTCTGAAACAGAGAAGACCATTTAGAGAGACATCATTTAGTTCACCAAAAAGGCAGCAGCTGAGTATTTCAGGCTTTTTGAGGACCTTTTTGAATAAAAGTTTTTGAGTATGTTGCCAGTTTTATATTTTGATGCACTGGTATGATTGCAGTTTTGGTTAGTTTGTTTGATTATATCTGTTTTGTTTGCTATATTGTTAGTTGTAATATTTTGAGTAATATTGTAAGAACATTATGTGGTAGTGGTACCAACTTGGTACGCTAATCACAGAATTTGTGGTTTTCGGAATGAAAATCGGTGGGATTTCCCACATTTATTAAAAAAAAAAAAAAGCTGCGGGACCAAATAAAAATTCGCATGAATCAATCGTAGATATATGTTTTATCCTCTCTCTCCAATATGAACATAATTAAAAACAGAAGTCTCAAATTATGGAAATAAGAAAAATAAAAGAGATATATATTTTGTGTCCGAAGATCATAAGTACTTGAAAAAAATATATTAAAATACACCTGATTCATTGCCTCTAAATACTATTTAAGATTCATACAGTTTGTTGTTTGGATCTTTGTGTAGGTAGAGCAAAACGAGTCCACTTTGAAAGGTGAAGACTGCACAACGAAAGAGCAAACAAAAAGGATGCCAGTACATGACTTGCTCTTTTCATAACAGTAACGTTACTGTTATGAAAAGAGCAAGTCATGTATTAGAGGCAATGAAAAGTGACTTTTCACGACGGAGTATCGTCATAAACGTGTTTTTTCTATTTGCGACGGTACTTTTCGCAATGAAGTCCAGTTATAAATGCGCTTTTTCTCTCGCGAAAAGTACCTACTTTGTTGTTGTTAACCTTCGAAGACGTGCTATTTTTTCTTTTTCCAAAAGTACAAGATAAAAAGATAAAATAAAGAGAGTAGAATAATGAGAAAAACATAAACTCTCATTAAGCAGAGGCAAACATATTAACTGTTGAAAATTAGAAGAAAATAAAAGTAGCAGAGAAAAATTAAGAAAATCACATTTATGCTCCATTTCCACTTCATACAGAGAAAACTCAAACAAATCAACTGTTCTCAAGAAATGAAATAAGAAATTGATAATTATTAAAAATGCAAATACAAGACATCTTCTTTATAAACCTTCAAAAGTGTAACATCTAAAAGAAAAGGTTAGTGCTGGCGGCTAGGGATTTGGTAGTCTATCTCTTAATTCATAGTCAATTTCAGCTTCCATTAATTGTTATTCCCCAAAAAAAAATTTGATTTTAGCTTCCGTTGTTTTCCTGATTATTTTTTTCTGTAGCGTAAAATATATAGAGTAAAGCTAAGGTGCTCTTAAGCTCACCAAGCTTTCCGTGAGCTTAACTCAAAAACCTATCAAGCTTACTTCAAACGACATTTTCAAACCGTTAGATGTTCAATCTATATTAAAATGTGCTTGGAGACCAAATTTTACATTTTTAAAAAAAAATTTACTATTTATTAAGCCGGTTTGAAAACCGCTGTTTTCTAATGGTGCAGATTAAACAACGGTTTTCAAACCGGCTTAATAAATAGTAAAAAAATTCCAAAAAATGTAAATTTGTTCTCCAAGCACATTTTAATATAGATTGAACATCTAACGGTTTGGAAATGTCGTTTGAAGTCGGATTGATAGGTTTTTGAGTTAAGCTCACGGAAAGCTTGGTGAGCTTAAGAGCACCTTAGCTCTACTCAAATATATATATATAAAAAAAATATTAAACTCGTGCATGGCATCAGAATCTCCATATTGACAAACTAAAATCCGTGATTTTTATTAAATATCCAAAGTTAATTACAAATTAATAAATATACCCAGGTCTTTTGGGAATTTATAAAACTACCCATACCGGCCATTTTCTGGCCGGTTTTAATTGATTTCGGTACCGGCCAGAAAATGGCAGGTACTAAATTTTTTTTTTTTTTAGAGACTATTTTTTTATGTTGGTTTTCATTTCTGATACTGAACTTCAGTTGGAACCTAATTGATCGTTCAAGTTTAACAAAAAGAAAAAAGAAAAACAAACAAACAAAATGTTGGTCAGTAGACTTTAACTTGTACGAAATCTATACTTGAGCTGTCAAAAAAGATTGAAGTTAGTCCATAGGCTTCTCTGAAAAAAAAATGAGGTTAGTCGTTTCCACAAGGAAAGATTTATTGGTTCTTTTAAAGAAATTCAAAGCATAGTTAGGATCAACTTAGTACAACTGAATATTCGAATTCCAAATGTTATTTTCTTCAAATTTAAGAGTGGGTGACGGAATGTAGATGGGGAGAGATATGGAGATGGGCTTCAATCTATCTTTTGTTCCTTCTGTTGAAAATAAACTAATGGACCTTGGGCTTAGAATTGGGGAGAGATTTTGAATATATTATTACCTATAGTATGGTAATATTATGATATTGTGTTTTGTTATTTGTTTTTCTGCAGCTAAGTTACTTAAATCACAGTTCAATAAACAAAGATTTACATCTTACTTTACCATAATTTGCTTTCCTAAATGGAATTCCTATTTTTGTCATGAATAGGCCGTAGTTTCCTTTGATCCTTGAATTGAATTTAATTTGTGTCTCCGATTTTTAATCAAACATAATTCCACTCCTCAATATATGATATGACACCTGGAACAGATGAGAAATCTCATACCCACAAAAAAAAAAAAAATGGATTAGCATTAAAGAGAGTAAAAAATTCCAGCACAGGCATTCTCATTTGTCACAGAAAACAAATATTTCAGTAGAACAATTTTCTTTTAATTCATTACCATTCTGTTGCAATAATCCCCGAACGGATCTTAGTTGGGAGTATCTTAGGAGATGTGAACTCTATATTTCAAATAGGTTCCGAATTTATTTCGATCCGACTAGGAGTGAGATTATATAATATTTATGTTTAGATTCAGAGTGTTTGATGAGAATCCGAATAAATATTAATTGCGCTCTGCACATTCCATTTCGGATCAAATTGACATGAATTCTGATGGAAAGGTCCGGATCTAAACAAAAATATTTTATTACCTCATAGGATATGGACTCGGAGAGATTGAGAATTGTATCTTGAGTACTTAAGAGGTACTGTTCCGTAAACAGGGGCGGACCCAGGTAGTTCCAGGGAGGCAGCTGCCTCCTGGATTTTGAGTTTTAGTGGAGATTTATCAGTTCCGACCGATTTTGTCTCTTTTGAAAATTTTTTTGCCCCCATTTGAATGTTTGATTTGTAATTTGAGTTAAATTTAGTGTTAAAATTGAAATAATTTGTTAAATTTTGATTGGTAATTAGAATTATAAGTCAGAGCATTAGAAATTACAAGTCAAAACATTAGAAAGTATAAGTTAAAACATTGTTTGTTATCGAGTACCTAATTAGTTAATGGATTTAAACCCGATTTGATATTTTTTTGCCCCCCCGCCCCCCGACAAAAATCCTGGATCCGCCCTTATCTGTAAAGTTAGTGGATTCAGACCATTCTTTTAATCTGGCACGAATCTTAAAGGAGATCCCAACAGTCTAAATAGGCAATTTGATCTGGCTAAGACTAAATCTGAATGGTAAAATTGTAGGCCCACTGTGCGTTACTATATAGAGGATACGGCCGGGAGATGTGGTGGTGGGCTTAGAAAGTGGGAATTACGTAAGGGTGGGTGACGGAGGGGAGTTGGGGAGAGGATTGGACTTGGGCTTTATTCTCTCTTTTGTTCTTTGTGTTAAAAATAAACTAATGGGCCTTGCTTGAGCTTGAATGATTTTGAATATTATTCCAGTCAGCTTAGTAACGGATCGAGCTTGACCAAGCTCAAATTCGGTCTAATCCAGACCGAGCCGGCTGGTTTTCAGCTCGGATCAGGTTCGCACGAGTTTTTTTTTTTTGCCGACTATGAAATCTCTAACTGGTAAAACATGCTGAATACTTGTCCGAAATTTTTTTTCTTACCACCCTTCAAAATCAGAATTAAATCAATACCACCCTTTTATTCAGAATTCAAATTCCGCCACGTACGCGCACTGGATCTGCGCACGGATCCCCAATCCGTACGCGTAGTGGATATGCGGACCGATCCGCTCGCATGGTGGCTATGCGCACCGATCCGTGCGCATAGTGGGTCAGCGCCCCGACCCGTTCACGTAGCCAATATGCGTGCGTGTTAAAAAAGGATATACCCCCCAGCAGCGACATTTTTCACCCTACCCCAGCACACCCCAGCGCGCAGCCCGTCCAGCAAAGGTATTTTTTTTTTTTTTTAAAGTTAAATTTTGTTATTTAATTTTTTAGTAAGTAGTGTAGTATAGTTAGGTACCAAAATAGTAGTATATTGTAAACTAGATCAAAATATTGTGTAGTTTTGTAAATATTTGTGTAAATTAGACCAAAATAGTACATTGTAGTATATTTGTAAATATTTGTGTAATTTACAATATACTATTATTTGTGTACATTTTTTATTAAATAGTAGAATTGTGAATTTAGACCAATTTAGAATTGTGTTATTAGGCCCAAAAATTTGTGTATTTAGACCAATTTAGAGTTGTGAATTTAGACCAATTTAGAATTTTTTTCTTTATACCAACAAATTTGTGTATGTAGACCAATTTAGAATTGTGAATTGTATTTAGAATTGTGAATTGTATTTAGAATTGTGAATTGTGAATTGTAATTAGAATTGTGAATTGTGAATTGTATTTAGAATTTAGAATTGTGAATTATAATTTAGAATTTAGAAATGTCCAAATATTGTAATAATATATTATTATTATTTTTACATGGTTGTATTTAGACAAAAATTGAGTAGAAATGCACCAAATCATGTATTTATTTTTCTGAATTACCGTATTGTATGACTTTTTACCGATCCATCCAAGAATGATGATATATTATCGATAGAGGCTAAAATTGACAAAATTGATTAATTTGATGTCAGTATGGCGTCAACCAGCGGTAGCAATGAAAACCGTACACAAGATGACTTACAGTTGGATTTATCACTGGCCCGTACGATATTTCCAAATATGACGAAAGAGAGCATCAGCCCTCTTTGCTGGTATAAATTCGAGGAGCACAAGATCAGAAATGTATATGTAAGTTTACGTTTTGAGAAATGCAAATAATTTTTATTTTTATTTAGTTAAAAATATGTAAGTTATATGTTTGTTTGTTTTGAAATTGAATGCAGACTCATACCTTGACGGGGACGCGGAACAATCAGATGAGTATAGTCTACGACGAGCGATACGCTCTCGCGTTGAAGAGATTGGGTTTGTGGCATGTCTCACAGCTGACCCCCATTATTGCAGATGTCGCTCTTTTATCTGCGTTGGTTGAGAGGTGGCGGCCGGAGACACACACTTTCCACCTGCTTGTTGGAGAGATTACGGTGTCTCTCCAGGATGTCAGTTGTCTCTGGGGACTGCCTATTACTGGACGGGCTGTGACGGGTGTGGAGTACGGGGACTTCACAAAGGATGTCGAAGAACTGTTAGGACCCAACCTGATGAAGGAAAGGGCCCTCAAGAGGTCGAAGGTTGCTTCGAAGAATGACATCAGTATCCCTTATTTACGGGCGGCATTCAAGTAAGTTGCATTTTTCTAATAGTAAATATTTGTGATGCTTGATACTCTGTACTAAATTAGTTTGTATTTATAGAGGACCTTTGCGAGAAAATGCACCTCCGGCTCTGGTAGATCGGTGGACACGGGCTTATATCATGGAGTTGTTCTCCTGCTGGTTGTTCCCAGATTCCTCTGGGAACACCGTCCCTGCTTGTATGCTGGAGTGGTTAAGGGACTTGGCAGACCCTCCACAGATGAATTGGGGTGCGGCGGTCTTGGCATGTCTGTACCGAGCCTTATGCACTGCGTGCCGGGTATAAATTACTTTATCTTCTTTTTGTAAATAAATTATTTGCTCTTATTGTATTAAAAATAACCGCAACTTGTATGAAAATAAGTTGACAAATCTGGTCTGTACGGACCGATTGGTCTCCTTCAGCATTGGTCGTGGACGATATTTCCATTTGGTCGTCCGCAACCATCAGTAGACGGTTGGGCTTCAGACTGGGGTAATCCGGACGGGGAGACATGTCCTGCGTATGCTCAGAGATTCTGCGCAGGAAAGACATTTGTCGCGACTCCGCATGGCAAGCCTTCGGGAGTTTGGTTTTTCCGAACTCAGTTCGAACAGATGACTCCAGATCTACACGTCGAGTGGAGGCCGTATGATTTTTGGGTCGAGGTTTTTGAAGAAGATGAAGAGCCTTACTGTTTTCTCACAAAACTTCCTTCGATCTGCAGTCGCTAGCGACAATACTGGTTTGCTCAGGTGCGAGTTATTTTTTTATTTTTTAGTTTACAATTTCATAATCATATTGTAGTTTAAAATTGATACTTAGACTATGAAAATATTGGCAGGTACTGCTTATCTACTACCAGGTTGTTGAGCATTATTACCCTGGACGGGTGATGAGACAGTTTGGTATGGCCCAGTTTTTTCCAGTCCCGCCGCCTATCACAAAGGACGACTGGTATGATCTTCACAAACCGTTGTGCACCGCGGTAATGAAGGATTGGCGGACGGAGCACACCTTGCATGTACAGCGACTGGAGGATATGAGTCCGGATGACATGGTTCCTGATATGTATTAGACTTATGCTTTCGAGAAGTGGGACCAGCATTATCGGCAGTGGTATCAGGAAAATTGTGCATTCACGGATGAAGATGAATTGGGGCGCGGTAAGAGAGTTAAGGTCGCAAAGAAGCCGTACACACCATCGACCAAGTAGTTGACTTTTATGTAGTTATTCAGTTATTTGGACTTTTATGTAGTTATTCAGTTATTCGGACTTTGGTATGTTTTTCGGACTGTTATTTAGTTATCATGTTATTCTGACTTTTATTTGGTTTATGTTTGTCTTTCATGACCTTATTACATCTGTCACTACATTTCTTCAAATTCGACTTCGACCAAAACATGAGTTCTACATCATTCAAACTAATCACTTCGACTTAAACAAAACATCCGTTCTACTGCAATAAAAATACACATAAGTTCTACTGCAATAAAAATTAACATAAGTTCTACTTCAATAAAAATACACATAAGTTCTACTTCAATAAAAATTAACATAAGTTCTACTTCAATAAAAAACAGACGAAAACAACAGTTCTACTACCACCTCTTGAACGATGAAACTGCAATGAAAAAACATACAAGTTAAAACATATAAGTTAAAACAAAGCTGTTTTTGGCCAATTTTTTTTAAAAAAAAATTACCTTATTGCGTATTTCCTCTCGCATCCCTTCTTCTTCTTGCATTCCTCTCGAGGGTTTCTCTGCTGGTTTGGTGACCCCTTCGTCGTCCTTCCAATACATCCATCCACATTTGGATGCGGTTGTGCCGTCTCCTACCCAACTTCACCAACCGATGCTCTGGAACTAAGACATCTCCTTCGTACACTGGCCAATCACATTGATTGTCATACACATGAAATTCACCACTCCATGTGTCGATGAGTGTTTGAATGTTGTAATAGTAGTTGACGAAGGCATTTGGATCCAAGCTCCTATAATGTTAACACATTAGTAAGTAAAACCTAATTTAAGTTCCAAATTAAATAAAACATAATTTTACCTTAAACGACACACCGCCATCACATGAACACATGGTATTCCGACCATCTGAGGCTTCTGACACAGACATTCCACCTCATGGTCGTTCCTCAGAATTACCTTGTACCTGCAGTCGCTAGACGTGTGCACCCATCTGCCATTCTCCATGTCAAAATTAATCTTTTCGCCATGTGAGGTCACCATAAATTCTCCATGATGGCCGAATGCAAGCGCTGACATTTTTCCAACCTTGTCGATGTGCTTATCCATCTTTTCATGGACACGAGTGGAAAAAAGCTGACCTGCTGCTTGCAATTGCACAGCCTTCTCTCTTCTCTGAACAAACCAAGTGACACACTTGTAGAACGTCTCCTCAATGATTGCAGCAACTGGTAACCTATGAGAATTAAAAATTACAATTAAATGAAGAAAACGTTAATGAAAAAAATAGAGGATTACAAAATACAAACCTGCGAGAAGTGGCGAAGACATTGTTGAGCGATTCGGAACCGTTGCTAGTCATTATTTCCCAACGAGATCCATCATCCATAGCTTGATACACCTTCCATGGCTTAGGCGATTCTTCCTCATCATTTTCATTATATTTGCCACATGTATCCAAATAAGCCAACCAATCAGGATTTCGCCTCCCGATTGCCTCAAGTCCTTCTTGCAATCTTCTTCTCTTCTTCTTTTTAACCATAACCTTGAAAAAAGTGGAAGCAACCTTATCCTTAGTGTGTTTTCCAAAGTTCTCAAACACATGTTGAGAGCAGTAGCGGTGGGCACACTCCCCTTTCTCCTCACACCAACCCAAATCATCTTGAATAAACACCTTTTTTATGCCCTTGTGTCGGTCAGATACCACACACATGAATCTGCCTTGACCAATTACAAACTCCCGCACCCACTTCATGAACCATCCCCAATTCTCAAAATCCTCGTTCTCTACCAGTCCAAATGCCAACGGGATTAACTGGTTCTCTGCATCATATCCGGTTACAATTAACAGCTTACCCTTGTATCTGCCAGACAAGAAACAAGCATCGATACTGATGACGGGTCTGAGGTGACCGACTGCAGCAATACATGGTCCCCATGCCCATGCTGCTCTCATGAAAAAACGATACCCTTGCTTTTTGGTTGGCTTTGAAACAATCTTATATTCAGTTCCCGGGTTTGTTCTTTTTATTGCCTCTAGCAAAGGGACAATCAGCCCGTAAGACCCCTCCCAACTACCAAAGGCCCGAGCAATTGCTAACTCTCTGCCACGTCATAATTTGTTGTACTTTGGAAAGACACCCTCGTACCTTTCAGCGCATAAGTCAGCGACTGCCCGGATAGACATATCAGCATTTTTTTCCATGACAATTTTATACAGTTGGCGACCATAGCGGACGTCAACTGTGCATGATCTAACCTGGAAGCCGATGCGTGGCATGTGTGCTTAGCCACATTCTTCGTGATGGCCCAAGTATTACCCAAGCCTGTAGCCCTCGCAACCAACGCCCACCTGCACCGGGCGTCAACACACTTGTACCTCAGCCTGGTGGTATCGCTGTGTGTATTTTTTATCTCCCTATTTAGTTTGATATGCCAGTGGTTAATTGCATCTTTCATCTTATCCTTGCTGTCATATGTCATCCCCTCAGACAATTCATGTCTTTCTCCCTTTTAATTTATAAAAGAAACAACAAAAATTGAACAACATCAATTTAATAACAACAATTTAATAATTAAATTAAAATTAAATATAAATTAACAAACATACCTCACATGTCGCAAAAAAAGAGCTATCGGCCTCTTCAAACCCTGATGTGTCATGAAATTGCTCAAACGGATGTCTTTCCCCACGACCCAATAAAGGCCACTTCCGCCTGCCAAGCACAGGAATACCAGTATCCTCATCACTGTGATCTGATACCCCACCGTCCCCATTATCATCCCAATTAGCCTCTGCCTCCCTTTCTTCAGGATCGTCGTCCGTATTATCAGCATAATAAAGCTGTTCTGGGGTTCCAGATCGGTTCCTTTCAGATTGGACTCGGCTAGAGGACGAGGATGGAATCGGAGATCGACCCCTGTCAGATCGGACCCTACTAGGACCCGCTACAGATGGCGCCCGACTTGGACCCGCTACGGATTGCTCGAGCCCCAAACCCTGAGTCAACTGCAACAATTGTCTGGTATTCTGTCTGGAGTTCTGTCTAGGGTTTTGTCTGGGGTTGGCTACCACATATAACTCTAGGAACTTGAAAGGAGTTCTCATATTCATTGTCATTTCGACGTATAACCCCCAACTGCTATCGTCTTGTACCGGAAACTGTTGGAACCAGGTTTGGTTGCCTTGGCCAATATTGATCATTGCGGTAATTACCAGTTCATAATTACGGTGGTCAATACCGAGTTGTTGGTACACTTCCCTATTTATACCTCTAAAATCCAAACCTAAGCCGATATTGAACATTTTCGGCATTTGGTGGCTATAATAAGCGCCATTTGGTCCTTGTAATACTTCACCACCAGAATATAAAGCAATTCCAATCATAATTGTTTGAATGAACCTAAATATTACAAAATAATGCACTAAATTAAAAAATAATACAAAAAAAATGTTTTTTTGAAAAATAAAAATAAATTAAGGTAAAAAACGCACCTATGCAGCAGCTTCAGTGAAGAATGAGTGAAGAATAAAAAGACCACTGATTTTCTGCATATATACCTCTAAGGTAACAGGAACGCATATTCACTGCGCGAACGGGTCAGGGTCAGTCCGCATACCCACTATGCGCACGGATCAGTGCGCATAGCCACCATGCGAGCGGATCGGTCCGCATATCCACTACGCGCATGGATTGGGGATCCGTGCGCAGATCCAGTGCGCGTACGTGGTGGAATCTGAATTATGATTAAACGGGTGGTATTGATTTAATTCCGATTTTGGAGAGTGGTAAGAAAAAAAATTTCAGAATACTTGTTAATCCGCAAAGAGGATTTCTGGCAATTGGAATGCAATTTGAGCAGCACTAGAAAATCATGCTGATCATCTCCAGCACAGAAATTCCCATTTGCACAGACAAAGGCATATAGAAAACAAAGAGTTCAGAAGAATTTTCTTTCAATTCATTACTCACACAGTCACACTTCAATACTTGAGCAAAATCTTAACTTCTATACTTACAAACCAAGCTTCTAATATAAAGCTAGATATTACTACTTCGAACTCATACATATAAGATTCTTTTGTTTTGCCTCTCTTTCTCTCTTTAAAACTTGGCATGGGCTGCCCAGAGATTCTCTACAACCTAACAACATAATCTACGCTAAATTTAAAAATAGAATATCATATAATCTATTTTCTCTATTCCCCCAACTTCAAACCACCGACCGGGGAGCATTCCATCCATTAGCTGATTGATTCAGTGGCGCACAGAAATGCCCGGACCTATCTTCTTTCTTCTTCCACTGCTTTCCCTTGTTATAGTTCCTATTCCCGCTCTTATTCCAACCAGACCCACCGGCTCCATTACTATTCCAATTTTGATTGCTGTTGCCCCAATTCCCACCATTGAATCCATCGCCGTTACAGTAATTGGAACTGTAGTTCCAATACTGCCCGGCTTCCCCCGACACACCACAATCATAACCATTCCATGTATTTCCCGGCCCCTCTTCCACCTCACCCCAACCAGTTGGTACAATACCTCCATAAGTTGTTCCCGGGTTCACATCTGCTGTCACTTGCTCCCACCCGGTTGGATTAACTGAATTATTTGCCCCACTGGTTTGAACTACTCCCCAATTGTCCGGCGGGTTCCCACTTGCTGCCATGTAGCCCCACCCAGTTGGATTAACCGAATTATTCGCCCAACTGGTTTGCATAACTCCTCCCCAGGTGTCCGGCTGAACACTTATCTGTACTGGAATATCTCCCCAGCCAGTGGGAATAATGGGTTGATTCTCTCCCCACCCGGTCGACATATCACCCCAAACCACCTCTTCTTCTTCTTTTACATAGTGCGAGTCCCAGAGGATAACACCTCCTTCGCCCCACACGTCAGTACTCCAATAATCGTCGGTACTGTTGTCTCCCTCGTCTTCAGATAGAGAACCGTGAAGGTTCTGGTATAGCTTGAGGTCGGATGGAGGTGCATCGTGATCGATATTGTCGATGAGCATGTCTGGATCGGGTAAGGGGGTCTCAGGCTGCAACCCGTTAATATGGGCCCAATAACGGGCCTTTGCGTTTTCAAAAGCTTCCTTACCAGCTGAATCATTCCAGCTGGTAATATCAGAATACTGGTGCACAAACTCTTTCGTTTCCAAAACCTTCGCCCAACTGACACCGTTCATTTGGCAAAAATTTTGCTCCCAGTGCATCTCTGCTTTTTCTGTGAATAATAGTAATAATAATAATAAGAGAGAAAATTAGCATTAAATTACCTTAAGAGAAGTGTATTCTGTGAGAGATTCTCATGTAAAAGGTAATATTAAGAAAGTAACAGGGCTGATACCGCAATCAATGTTTTCGATAAACAAAGCAGTTCCAAAAAACTAATCCCTTTTTGAATTCAATAAACAGTTGAAATAATTTTTGGCCATCAGATGAAAACTTGGGTTGACAAACTTTTTAACAATATCTAAGGAAATATCTAAGGAAAATCTTCTGAAATTTGTTTTTTGTAAAATATCTGTAGTATTTATCTATTCAATTTGTTATTGAACTTCTTTTCTTTTTAAGAATATGCAATATCAGATAATTCAATATTTTGAATTTGTGTGACATTATTCCGGAAATGGACATTTAAAGCCATACTTAGATATAAGATAAAAGAAATCTCCAAAACGGTACATCTATCTGACAGAGAACACAGTATGTGGCTTCTTTAGTGCCATTTGGACAGAAATAACAGAAGAACAACACTACATATTAGATACCATCACATAGAAAGTTTGCATGCTATATTTGAACTCCCGACTAAATCTTACAAGATATTCTATAAAAGGCTCCCACTAAATTGAAATTCACAGTCACTAATTTTAAATCCAAAGAAGTTAATCCAACCTATCCACCATCCTAAATTAAAACAATCCACCTGGCAATGTGATAAATTATGCTTATTTTACACTTGAAGATAGACCTATCAAATGGCCAAGGAAACAGATGCAAACATCACAAAAAAAAACTTAAAACCTAGTTCATTTAAACAAATTTAAATTCTAACCTCAAATAGCAAAGTATTGTAAATCAATCAAGTCTAAACTGAGACTGACTTAATTTCTTTAATTTTGGGGGCAATACAAACAAACACCTGAATTTGAATTTAATCTGGCTACCCCCAAATATCTACATATGCAATCAGCAGCTAGTTCTGAATTTGTAACATCAAATTTCAACAATAACTACGAATTGAAGAAATTGAAGAAAGAACTGAGAGATCTAGTCTCAGAAATAACTTCTCCTCTTCAATGGGGGAAATAATCCAAACTGCAAAATCCGTAGCTATATATATTTTTGGTTTTAGTAAAATCAATCAAACAATTCATAAAAAAAAAACCCAAATTTTCAACAAAGGAAATAAATTTCAGGCCATAATCATCAATTCGAGCAAAGAAAATCATCTTAAAGGGAAAGTAAAGTTACCATCAGAAAACCTAGGAGGCTTGCCGTGAGACCAATTCCTGTTGTTGCTGGAGGATGGGCCCCACCTGTCTGACTCTCTCTTCCTCTGCCCCTTGGGTCTCTTCATCTCCCCCATGTGTCAGAATATGCGAAATCGATCGATTTTCTCTTCGCACGACGAAAACTAGAGAGAGAAAGAGAAAGAGAATAGAGAAGGAAATATAAAAAACAATATATAATTGGAGGTAAGAGGTCGACAAGGGGGCAGGGTTGTATTTAAAAGGAAGAGAGATTTTTATTAATAGAAAGTGTTAAAAACAACAGATAGGAAATAGAAAAAATCAATCTGCAGGAACCATTTTACAAACTTCCAGATCTTTCGTAACGCTTCAAAAAGTTACCGACATATGTAAGCACGAAATGTCTCTCTGAAAACATGGACCCATAAATGCTACAAAGACAGAGTCACATAAGAAAAAACAACGGTGACGAGCGTATAGGAGACGATCAGAAGAAACAGGAATGTTTTTCTTTTCGCTCGTTGTAAAATATCCCTTTCTATTTTTGAGGAGGAAATACTGTTTACGCACACCTAGAATTCTCCGTACAGAAAGAACTGTAACACTGATTTGTTGGTTAGTTGCGGTTCGTACACCGTAGTTGTCTCATGTGTATGTAGGGTAGCATATATAGACCCAGTCCTTGGTTCAATCTTCATGGTTTCCTGCGTGAAGCTTTGAATGGTTTCGTGGCGGCCAACAAAATAATTAATTTAAAATTCCTCACTTCTCAACATTTAAAGCTCGTAACGAGTCAAACAAGCCTTTAGATCAACCCGCTGTACGTACTTCTACACTGGATATTATCATAAGATATTAGTTTTCTTACAGGTGTAATCCGGGTGTACATACAGTGTACTCCTTCTGGGAGGAATTCACATCACCTCAGGTTACCTGACTGAAGACAATTACGATCGGATGGTTCTTTTAAGATGGCACGAATCTATAAACAGACCCCCACAGTCTCCAATCTCCATAGGCACCGGATTGAGTTTGGCCCAGACAGGATTAATCTGGGCCGTCCATTTCAATTTGCTTGAGTCAGGTACCTGGGAGGATACGGATCCGGGAGTGTATCTTCCTTTTACCGACTGGTGGCGCCACGCCGCCAGCGTATCAGAATTACAAAAGCAATGATTCTCATATCCGAATTTGTATCCCAGTTATCATTCATGTGGCAAAAACTATAAAAAGCCGGAATTTTTTTAATATTAATTTTTTGGTTTAGAGAATATAAATAGCTGATTAATATGGATTAATATTCGTTGGATTATTTTTATAAATATTCAATACTAACACACTTATAAGTAATCTTGCTTCTAAACATTGTTTGAAAAATGATCCTTGTATCAAACATGAAAATAATTAATTGTTTTGTCATTTTTATATACCTTACAGTAGATAAAGTATAAGAATAAGAAGATAACAAATCATTCTATAGCGTGAGGATAAGAATTATCTTATCTTCTTATTTAAAGTTGTTCTCAAACAAACTCTTTGGAATTATCGCCTGTACCAAATAAACTGATTTTATTTAAAATAATTCAAATCATTTTTAAAATTAAATATCTAGAAATTCTAGATGTAAAGTTCGAGAAATAAGAAGGACAAATCTTGAATCTCATCTCTAATCTATTATAGCAGTGAAATTTAATCTTAGAAATTATAGTACTAAAATTTGACAAATTATAATTCCCAAAAATTTAATATTAAAAATAACTTTGATTTTTTTGGGAATTATAATTTGATTATCAAATAATTATAGAGTAGAATAATTATAGAGTACTTTGATTATTTTAATTATTTTTTTTTACCAAATATAATACTCGCTTTACCTTTCTTTTCTTTCTTTATCCACACTGGCACACAAGAGTCTGTATCCTCTGAGATATCTCAAACTTTGAGTGGATTTAAACGGTGCCTATTTGAAATGGAGGGGCCAGTTTAATGTGCTTTGAGATTCGTGCATACAGGATTTGAATGGTCCTTATTTTGCACAGAATCACTCACAGTTTGAGATATCTCATAGGCTGCGAACTCGGGACACAAGGGGTGGTGCTCCCTAACAGCACAGCACTGGGTACCTTTTGAAGATCTTTGACTTTGTCATTTTGGACCTGTTCAACCGGCCTCGGTACGGAAGGACCAACTATGGACCTTAAATTATTGGCAAGACCATTATTAGTTATCTGTATTTACCGCCAGGGGCGGACTCACGTAGTGTCTGTGCTCCGGATTTTGAGTTTTTAGTAAAAAAATTTTAGTTATGGCTGATTTTGTTCTTTTTTAAATTTGTTTGTTCTTCTCTATATGTTTGATTTGTAATTTAAATTAAATTTAAAATTAAAATTAAAATAAATTTGTTGAATTTTGATTGATAATTAGAATTATAAATTAGAGTATTATAAATTACAATTCAAAATATTGAAAAGTATAAGTTAAAACATTATTTTTTATCGAGTATTCAAATAGTTAATGAATTTAAATCCGATTAGCTATTTAAACCCGATTCGACATTTTTTTCCCCCTTGATGAAAATCCTAGATCCGCCCCTGTTTACCGCAGTAAATATCTAGGGGTGGTGCTCCCTATCATAGTGACAAATGAATTATTCGGATTCGGTTCGACGAGGTCAAAAAATTTTGATTCATGAATAATTCGGGTATAATTCGGAAATAAAACTTTCCCATCTTTTTGTTCTCCTTTTTGGAGATCAATTCTTAAGGATTATGGGGTTATCAATTTAGGACTTAATAAAGAGATAGGCAATGGTAAATATACTTCTTTTTGGTTAGATAGGTGGTATAATGAACATGTATTACAACATCAATTTCCTAATTTATTTTCTATCACTACCCACAGATTTATTTCTGTAGCTGATGCATTTGCTAATTCTCAATTACATTTATCTTTTAGAAGACAATTAACTGGTATCTATCATGTTGAGTGGATGACTTTACAACAAAGATTTCTCCATTTTTCTTTATCCAATCATATTGATGATAGATTGATTTGGAGATGGTCCCAAAATGATCAATTTTCAATACATTATTTTTATAGTTGGTTGGAATTTGGTGGTATGCATAACTTAGACTATACCTCTATTTGGAAAGCCCATATAACCTTGAAAATTAAAATTTTTCTGTGGTTAGTCAAACGTAATAAAATTCTGACCAAAATCAATTGATCAGCCAAAGGGTGGCAAGGAGATACTACTTGTGTGTTATGTGATCAACCTGAAAATATTGATCATTTATTTATGCTTTGTTCTTATAGTAGAACTATATGGAATTGGATTGTTTCTCATAATAATTTTACTTTTGAGTGTCAATCTTTAGAGGATTTGTGGTTGCTTGATGCAGCTATTCCTTTAAAAGACAGATTATTAGTGGAATTATTACGAGCTTCAGTCCTTTGGCCTATTTGGCTAGAAAGGAATCGTATTTGTTTTAATGATACTCATCCATCTATCTTTTAAAGCAATTGGTACCAAGACAATATCATTAGCAAATTTTTGGTGTCAATCTAGCTCTAAACACTCTTTACTTACCTTAAATTTGATGCTTCCTTTTGATGTTAAAGACCTCCCAGATCTCATTCTGGAGGAAGAATTCAGCAATCTGGATACCACTCAGGTTTCCGAGGAACTCTCTACTCGGGATTTTGGAGTTGGCAGCCTCCAAAATCAAATGTTTGGAGAAGAGTTGAGTAATGATGATGAAGGGCATTTGGATGATTTAGTTTAACAACTTTTTAATCATTTTGTCTCTGTAATGCTTTTTTTTGTATTCCCTTTTTGTTGTTTTAGGGCTGCTGGTTTCGATTATTATAGCTGTTGTTATTTTTAGTTTTTTCCTAAGTGTTTACGTTAACTTTGATGTATAACTCTTGTATCTGGTGTAGAGTATCTATTTTAGATACCTAATCAGATCTTTTATGGTTTGAAAATTCATTTGATTTGAAAATTCTGGACCATTCAAAAACAGTAATTTTCTACCTATCTAAAAAAATAGTAAAATTTTTTTAAAAAATGTAAAATTTGATTTGCAAGTACATATTCATTTTATAGTCATGTTGAACGGTTTGAATGAACCGTTAGAATTTTGAAAACTCAAATTTTGAGCCGTAGCACGGACCCATCCGTGCTATGCATAGTACCATAGCCTCACTCTTTAAAATTAACTCAAGTGGAGGAATTAAAAGCGCTCCCAGATTTATCCGCCAGAGAAAGTCAGAAAACCAAATTAAACTCGGTGAGGAGTTTATTTCCTCGCTTCTTATCATTTTAACTTCGTAATGAGTCAGAAACATGCCTCTAGATGGACCCGCTGTAATATCTCAAATCATGTCAAAGTCAATGTCCATATTATGAACATTGATTTCCTTCAATATTTTACAGCGGGTTCATAATATCTCAAAGCGGGTCCATCTATAGCTTCAATATTTGACTCTGCAACATGTCTCTAGATGGACCCGCTGTAATATCTCAAAGCGGTTGAGAGTTAATCTCAAACCGTAAAGTAAAGAGAATCTTTTATAATAATGGAGAGGATACTTGTCTCACCTCTATAGCTCAAATCATGTCAAAGTCAATGTCCATATTATGAACATTGATTTCCTTCAATATTTTATTCTACTAAATCTTTGTAATTAGTTGAATTGTTGTAATATAATCTTTATTTTTAATATAGTTAAAACAAATTAAGATATGTATCTATTTGATCAGTTGTATTTTCATGATTTATATGCTTTGTATATATATAGAGAGATGGGCTATTATACATTGCAATGTATTGACTCCTCTGTGCATTACAATCTAAACCGTTGAATTTGTTTAAAAATTAAAACGTGCGGATCAGTGATCAGATCAACTTCAAAATTTCGGAAATTTAATTCTCCAGCGGCTTGACTGGAAGCATCCAGTCCCCTCTCTCTCTCTCCCAACATCTCCGACAGCTCTCTAAGAAAGAAAGAAAATTGAAAACCTAAATCGCGCGTGCCGACCCTCCTCTGTACCCATTGAATTTTTTACTATTTATTAAGTTTTTTACAAAATCGTTGTTTTCAGACCATTGAATTTTTGTACCCATCTTAATAAATAGTAAAAAAATTCAAAAAAAATGTAAAATTTGATATGCAAGCACATTTTAATATATCCATCATGTTGAACAGTTTAGATCGACTGTTTGGACTTTGAAAATGTAGGATGTCATCCGTTATCACCAAAAAATGGTGTAAGTAGATCCCTCCTCCTATATATATATAATTTTTTATAGTTGATCGAAAATAAAGTAGTTATTTTTATGTATTGAATTAGATATACCAACACTAATAAACATTTAATAATTACTGATAATATTTAAGTATGGATATGATACAAACATTATTATCTAGATATTAATAGTACGTACTTAAAATATTATAATTTTGAAGTTTCTACCCAGGCGATGCAAACAGTCTTGTGGTAGAGAAAAATATCTTTTTTTTTTTACTTTTATTTCACTAATGGGTTAATTAACAATTATTACAAATCATCTGTTTAAAAGTGATAACAAAACTATTACAGAGAACAAGCAAAGACCCAAATAAGTGGCCACAATTGTTAAATATAAGATTAATTATGAAGGAAGTTTAACTTAATTTTTACATTATTTCACCATAAATAAAATATTGGCCTTCTGGCGTTCAATAGTTGAATTCCCAAATTACACACAATGATAATTCCCATAATTCCCAAAATTTACATTTGTCCCAGCCTCTTTTCTACATCACCCCACCCAGTGGGTACAATACCGTCATATGTTGTTCCCCCGTTCGCATCTCTGCTACTAAATCAAAATCCATTTTATTAACATTGATTTCCTTCAATACTTTATTCTACTAAATCTGTATAATTACTTGAATTATTAATATTTACTTTTAATACAGTTAAAACAAATTAAGATATGTATTTGATATGTTATATTTTCATGATTTATATATATATACTTTGGATATATACATATATAATTGACCGAATTTTTTTTTTTATACCATATTCCCAAATAATTAAACCAAAAAAACATAATTTTGGGAGATTTCGAAAAACACCCAGACCGCCAAGCCAATCTGCGGACCCTGAATTTGACTTTGGTCAAAATAATAATCTGCCGACAACACAAAAACAACCTCCGAATTTGACTTTGGTCAAAATAATAATTGTTTAATAATTTTCAGAAATAGAAAGAATAATTAATAATTTAAATATGTTAGAAAGAAAATTAAATACAATAGATAAAACATCTTATAATTTAGATGTACTAGCAGGGCTCCGAAACATTTTTCAGGCATAATTTTTCCCAATTAAAAAAAAATTAAATTATTTCTTGGTGTGTTACTGGAAAAAAAATACTTTATATCTGAATTATTGATCCAGTTTAAAAGTCACTTCTAGTAAATATATAAATTATTGTGTTATTTCTATTTTTAAAAATTATTAAACTATTAATATAAAATCAAACGAAATTGGGGTGGTTTTAGTTTCGGCGGGTGCCGCAGGGGCATTTGGCGGCCCTCTATTTTTGGGACTGCATATTGGTTTGGCGACCTGGGTAGTTTTGGAAATCTTCCAAAATCAGAGTGTTTTGGTTTTTTTTTTTTTATTATGGTATAAATAAAAATTTCGGTATAATTGATGACTCATGTTAAAGATCATAAAAGGTCATACAAATTTGATTGTCCATTCTTAGTAGTTTCCTCATGAAAATTTGTGTCATTAAAACAATAATAGTTGTATTTAAGCAATCAATTATGTATGTAGTAGTTACTTCATAGAGTTTTGTTGTTCTCGTGTCACACATATTGAATTTGAAAAAAAAAAAGTTGGATATGATCTAATATTTATTTTCCTGACTTGTATATGTTGGATATGTAATAAATGCCGAAATTTTTATTTATACCATAATAAAAAAAATAAACCAAAACATTCTGATTTTGTGGGATTTCCAAAACTACCCAGGCTGCCAAGCCAATATGCGACCCCAGAAACGGAGGGCTGCCAAATAAATTTGTGGACCCATATGCAACAGAAACAAGCCCCAAAACGAATTTGATTCTATAATATTTGTTTAATAATTTTCAGAAATAGAAAAAACACAATAATTTTTATATTTACTAGAAGTGACTTTTGAACTGGGATCAATAACTCAGATACAAAGTATTTTATTTTTTTCCAGTAACACACCAAGAAATAGTTTAATTTTTTTTACAACCGAGAAAAATCTTACCTGAAAAATGTTTCGGAGTCCTTCTAGTACATCTAAATTATAAGATGTTTTATCTATTTTATTTAATTTTCTTTCTAACATATTTAAATTATTAATTATTTTTTCTATTTCTGAAAATTATTAAACAAATATTATAAAATCAAATTTGTTTTGGAGTTTGTTTTTGTTGCATATGGGTCCGCAGATTCATTTGGCGGCCCCCGTTTTTGAGGCCGCAGATTGGCTTGGTGGCCTGGGTAGTTTTGGAAATCTCCAAAATCAGAGTGTTTTGGTTTATTTTTTTTGGAATACGGTATAAATAAAAATTTCGGTAATAAATATCTCATGTTAAAGATAAAAAAAATCATACAAATTTGATTGTCTAGTAGTTTAATTATGAAAATTGTTTGTCTTTGAAACAATAATAGTTGCATTAATTTACGCAATCATTTATGTTAGATAGTACTTATTTCAAAGAGTTTTGCTGTTTTTTCATCACAAGCACAAATTGAATTTAAAAATAAAAATGGTTGTTGCCACAAAAATCAAGTATTCATCACTATGGAGTCAGAAATCTAATGCTTGGCATTTTGTTGTTCTTTAGTTAATGATATTTTTAGCTCAAATTGAAATTAATTTATAAAACAATGACATGATAATAATATTTAATTAAAGACATGGGAAGCCGCTCTTTATTTTTATAATTTCATTCAAAAAGACAACTTTTCAAGATGATTGGTAAAATGCATTTGAGGCGCTAAGATGGCCTCCGATTGGCCATTATTTAAGTCTTCATGAGAACAATACAAAAGTTGAATTTGCGAGTCTTTCTCCATTATTTCAAATTAAAATTTACATGTTGTTATAGTCTTAATCAAAATTAGTCAATTAAATCAAGCATTGATTTGGAATAAAGTACCATTTCCAATTTGTTGTGATAATTAACAAATATGACTTAACTAGAGACCATATGTTGAACAAAAACATTTGTAATATGAATAATAACCTTATCCCCAAGATGTGTTTCACATACAAAATTATTAGAACTCTTACCGGTAGGCAACAAGTACACATGTGATAATTTATAAAGGAGGTGAACTATATGAAAATTTAAAAATTATATAATTCAATTAAATTTCAATATACATAATTAAAAATTTCAAATCATAGGAGTGGCTGAGCACGTCCTAAATTACTGAATTTTTTTTAGTTAGCACTCTAATAATTTCAAATTAAGCAACCACAACCCAAAATACCCAGGGGACGCACACCGAATCTGGCTGGTGCGCCTTTCTCCAGGATACGCACCAGCTGTGTATTTTTTTTTTGGTTCTGTTCTGTTCTGTTTTTGAAATTTTGGAATTCTGAATTTTGTTTGTTTTATAATTTTATTTTCGTTAGAATTAGATAGAGAAACTAAAACTTAGCTAGTTTTAACTTAAAATTAGCACAAATAAGTTCACAACATAACTAATAAATTCTATTACAACACAACATAAACTCTACTACAACATAACTAATAAATTGTACTACAACATAACAAATATTCCATCTAAAAAGTTCAAATTGAAATAAAAATTCGGCCTAAATTATACATAGGTTCGTTCCTATACCCAGCCAGTTGGAATAATGAGATGATTCTCTCCCCACTCGACCGGTCGAGATATTTCCCGAACCTCCTCCTCCTCTTCTTCTGCCTTTGCATAGTGTGATTCCCAAAGAATAACACCTCCATCGCCCCACCCGTCATTTCTCCAATCATCGGTACTGTTGTCTTCTTCATCATCAGATAGAGAACCACGAAGGTTTTGGTATAGCAAGTCAAGGTCGGATGGAGGTGCATTATGATCCACAGTGTCGATGAGAAGATCGGGGTCGGGTAAGGAGGTCTCAGGCTGCAACCCATTAATCTGAGCCCAATAACGGGCCTTTGCTCCTTGAAAAGCTTCTTTACCAGCAGAGTCATTCCAGCCGATAATATCAGAAAATTGATGGACAAACTCTTTCGTTTTCAGTATCTTTGCCCAACTGACACCGTTCAATTTACAAAAGTTTCGCTCCCAGCTATGCATCTCTGCTTTTTCTGTCAATAATAATAAAAGATAAAATTAGCTTTAGATTATGTTAAGAGAAGTGTATATATTATGTAAGAGACTCTCATGTAAATGTCACATTAAGAAAGAAACAGAGCTGATACCTCAATCAATCTTTTTGTTATACCAAGCAATCAAAAGACCCGTTTATACATATATAGAATTTGTTTAACGTTCTTCCAAATATGGACATTTAAAGTCATAACTATAAATTAAATTATAATTATCTCCAATACGGTATGGTATATCTATTTGATAGAGGACAAGGTATGTGGCTTCTTTAGTGCCATGTTAACATAATTAATACAAGAAAAACACAACATATAGAAGTAATCAAACCAAAAATTCATTAAAAAAAAAGCCCAAATTTTTACCAAAGGAAATGAATTTCAAGTCAAAAGCATCAATTAGAGCAATGAAAATCTTGTTAAAAGGAAAGTAAAATTACCATGTGAGAACTTAGGAGGCTTGCAATGAGACCAATTCCGGTTGTTCCTCGAGGATGAAGTACCCCTCCTGTTTGAATCTGTCTTCCTCTGCTCCTTGGGTCTCCACATCTTTCCCATGTAAACCATTATTCTTGTTTTCTCTAAAATAACCTTTGAAAATCAGAATATGCAAAATAGATTTATGCACGGAGAGGGTCGCAACCTTCTCTTCGCAAGACGAAAGCTATAGAGAGAAAGAGAATTCAAGTAAGAGGTTGAGAAGGGGGCAGGGTTGAGGGTTGTATTTAAAAGGAAGAGAGATTTTTATTAATAGAAAGTGGTATAAATAGCAGATAGAAAATATACAGAAACTAGCTTCAATCTACAATGTGAGTACGTACTATAAAAGGTCTTATCCCAGAAATATGTTTCTCTAAATAATATGGAATTGAACCCCGGAAATGCTACAAATAGATATAGCCTCATTTAGACACATAATAAATTGTACGGTGAGTCGGTGACGAGCAAACAGGAGAAGAAAAAGGAATGTTTTTTTTCGCTCGTACGTTGTAAAATTGCCCTTTCCATTTTTGAAATAGAAAATATAAATAGCTTATAAAGTTATTATGGATTAATATCCGATGGCACAAAATAAAATTATATTTATGGTATCTAATAATATTAATCAGCGTATACCTCATCTGTTAAATTTTATAAAGTAAGACTTGTCGGCATTTTCTGTGTGGAATACATGGTTAGCTTTCCAAAAAGATATCTATTATTATTTAAAATTTTCAATACAAACATTACAACATAAGAAATATTTAGTTAATGATTTTTTTAGCTCAAATTGAAATTAATTTATAAAAAATGACATGATGATAATATTTTGTTAAGATTTGGAGAGCCGCTCTAACACAACGAATAGATTTGCCTCGAGAAGCTCTTTATACTTCTCTTTACAAATTATTATTAAACAAAGATAAAAAAAATTAATTTTAGTTTTTGGATTTCGTCAAATCTTATCGTTTTCTCCAAATAAAGTTATTTCTAGAAGGAATTGTGTATATCAGGATGTAGGAATTTTATTATGAATAGCACTTTCGTGAGTGCTTTTAAAAAACTGTTGGATGTTAAAGGAGAGTACAAGAATTTGATTTATATTTACTTTCTCACTCTCACCTATACAACCATAACCCTTAGGTCCTATTTATATTCATCATACGACACTTCGGGTGCGTTTGGATGCAACTCCGGGAATAACAAGAATAGCGATAACCTGGGGTGATCCAACGCTAACATGGAGTTAGCAAGACCAACGCTGACACTAGGAATAGCTCTATTCTTAGGGTGATCCAAACATAAATAGTGGAAAAGAATATCCACTAATCCAAAAACAGTGCTAACCCATGCTATTTTTGACGAACGCAACATGCATCTCTCCTATACAAGCTAGCATATTCTAGAATATATAAGAATATACATAACCTAGTATATTAAGATATATCAAGAATATTCATACACCTATACATATTACTATCTAATAGAACATTCTAGAAAATTCAATAACATTATAGCATACTCTAATATACTCCAGAATAATCTAGTAAGCTCTCCATAATATTAGTGTTGTAACTTTCAACAGGAACTCAAGGTGTTACAAATGCTTGCTATATATTGAGTATCAACCAGTAATAATTTGTATATAATTAAGTAACTGGTGTATTAATAAAAAAATTAAACTTCTAGAAATATTGTTCTTTCTTTGTCGCAGCCAAACTGCCCAAGTCAATATTAGTTAAACTGGTATATAGACCATCTGGTGTTCGTTGAGTATCAATTGGTAAGCAATAGTACCAATCTGGTCGACCAATACCAATCCAGTGAAAATTTTGTTTGAAATTTGATCCAATTTTATTTCAAAATGGTAATATTGAGTTAATTACAGATAACTTCAGTTGCTTTTTCCGATTACATTTTTTTATTTTCTCATAAAATATTTTATTGAGCGACTTATTTCTCACTGACATTCAAAACAATTTACGATTTATTCTTCTCAAAACAATAACTGACTATCATTAGTAGTCACACATGCACCTTCAAAGCCAAGGAAATAAATCTGCTGTGATTCCAAATAATCATAGGCATCCTGCAATTTCAAATCTAGCGTTTAACCACTGCAGCTGTTTTTATTTTGTGATCACTAGTTTATATCTAGTTATTAATTAATTATTAATTAATTAACTTGTTTTAGGAATTAATCAAGTTTGTACAGCGTTGCAATGAGATCAAAGTCGCTTTACTATTGCTAGGAAGAAGGGCCACAAGTTTAATATGTTAGGCCATGTTTGGTTGTGGAGTAAGAGGTGGAGTAAACCCCTTACTCCACACTTAGGTAGCCAAACGAGAAGTAAAAGAAGAGGAGTAAGGTGGAGTAAGCGGTGAGTTAATCCGGAGTAAGTTACTCCACCATTTCAGGTGGATTAACTTACTCCACACTTACTCCACCTGTAGGGCCCACTATCATAGGAAGAGGCTCAGTTTCCAACACTTTACTCCTCTAGGCGGATTAATTTAAGCTATGAGTTATACTACCAAACAAGATGTAAAATATGTGAAGTAAGATGGAATAAGTCATTTAATCCTCATTAACTTTACTCCACAACCAAACATGACCTTAGAGAATAAGAAATATACAAGAGTATTTAAGTCTTTACAACTATAATATATATTTTATTCATGTTAAGTCCATATTTTTAATCTTACTACCAAACAAACAAATGCTCTTTAAGAATGTTTAAATTTTTAATCTCTCACCCTTAAGGAGCCCATACCAAATAGCCTTAGAGGGTTAAATAATTTCCAGCCATATGATTAAATTTGATAACAATTAATGATTCATCCAACCATTCAAAATACTTGCTTACTCAATTTGCCATAGAGGCCTTGTAACAATGCCACACTTCAAATACGGGGTACAACAGCCTGCCGCGTATTATTTATTAAGACATATGCACAAAACAGTTAATCTTTTATATGCATTAGCAATAACACTATTAAATTTTAACCACATCACAATATTTAAAAAGAAAGATAGATTTTTATTAATAGAAAGAGTTACAAGTAACAGATACATACAAAACATAAACATCAACCTGCCAGAACCATTTAATCAGAAACAACTTTCTTATCCATTTTTATTTGTAACAAATGAAAAAGTTACAGACTAATTAATGTAAGTACTATGAAAGAAAAGGTCTTAACCCAGAAATATGTTTCTCTAATAAACATGGAATGGAACCCCGAAAAGTTGAGTGACCAATTCGGGCGGAGTGGAGGTGCATCGTACAATTAATGAGAGTAGGATGTCAATGACCAATTCGGGTTTGGGTAAGGGGGTCTCAGGCTGCAACTCATGAAACTGTTCCATTTTTAGTACCTTCGCCCAAAATTTTTGCTACAAGTGTTTTTCTGCTTTTTTTTGTGAATAATAATAAAAGATAAAATTAGCTATAGATTATGTTAAGAGAAGTGTATATGTATTATGTGAGTCTGACAAACTCTCATGTAAAAGGTGATATTAAGAATGAAACAGAGCTGATAACGGAATCAATCTTTTTGTTATACCAAGCAATCAAAAGACACGTTTGTACATATATATTTTAGAATTTGTCTAACATTCTTCCAAACATGAACATTTAAAGTCATACCAATAAATTAGATTATAAATGCCTCTGCCAAGTTTAAAAAAAAAAGAAGATTATAATTATCCCCAATACGGTATGGTATATCTCTTTGACAGAGGACAATGTATTTATGTGGGAACCGAATCCCTGCCCTCAGGTTCATGGTATGAATTAGATTATAATTATCACCAATACGGTATGGTATATTTATTTGACATAGGACAAGGTATGTGACTTCTTTAGTACCATGTTAACATAAATAATACAAGATAAACACAACATATAGATACCGTGATATAGTCATATAGAAGTAATCAAACCAAACATTCATAAAAAAAAAATCCAAATTTTCAACAAAGCATATGAATTCTAAACCAAAAGCATCAATTCGAGCTATGAAAATCTTCTTAAAAGGAAAGTAAAATTACCATTTGAGAACCTAGGAGGCTTGCCATGAGACCAATTCCAGTTGTTCCTCAAGGATGGGCACGTCCTGTTTGATTCTGTCTTCCTCGGCCCCTTGGTTCTCCGCATCTTCCCAGCCATGTAAACCATTATTGTCATTTTCTCTAAAATAACCTTTGAAAATCAGAATTGCGAAATCGATTTACGCAAGGAGAGGGCCGCGATCTTCAAAAGCTAGAGAGAGAGAGAGAGAAAGTGAATTCAGGTAAGAGGTTGAGAAGGGGGCAGGGTTGAGGGTTGTATTTAAAAGAAAGAGATTTTTATTAATAGAAAATGTTAAAATTAACAGATAGAAAATAGAAACTAGGTTCAATTTGCAGGAACCATTTCAGGAACTTTGATCCATTTTTTGTAACGCTTGAAAAAGTTACCGACTAATGTGAGTACTATAAAAGGTCTTTGTCCAGAAATATGATTATTTCTCTAAATAACATGGAATTTAACCCCGGAAATGCTAAAAGAGATGTATAGCCGCATATAGACACACAATAAATTCTACGGTGAGTCGATCGGTGACGAGCGAATAGTAGAAAAAGGTTCTTTTCGCTCGTTGTAAAATAGCCCTTTCCATATTTGTGGAGAAACTTCTGTTTCCGCGCATCTAGAATTATGTTTGGTTGGATTAATAATATGTTATTTTTAAAATTAGATTATTCGGAATAGCTTATTCGGTGTTTGATTGGTTAGAATAGTTAGAATAGTGAATCCAAACTTTTTGTCTTATTAGAATAGGTTATTCCTAAGAATTTTGAGATTTAGCTATTCTAATAAGACAAACAATAGTTATTCTTGATTTGGCTATTATAGTTATTCTTGTTTTACAACCAAACATACCCTTTATGTACATAAAGAATTAGAAGCTGATGTCTGTAGCAATATAGCCAGGGGTGGATCTAGAATTTTTGTCAGGAGGGGGTAAAAAAATATTGAATCGGGTTTAAATATCTAATCTGATTTAAATCCATTAACCAATTGGATACTCGATAAAAAACAATGCTTTAACTTATAATTTTCAATGCTTTGACTTGTAATATCTGATGCTCTGACTTATAATTCTAATTACCAATCAAAATTCAACAAATTTATTTCAATTTTAATTCTAAATTTAATCCGAATTACCAATCAAACGTCCAGGGGGGGGGGGGGGGGGGGGGGGGAGAGGAGGGGCAAAGTCGGTCGGAATTGATAAATTTTCACTAAAACTCAAAATTCAGAAGATGCAACTGCCCCTCGGAATACTCTGAGTCCGCCCCTGAGTATAGCGATTTTATCTCAAGTGTAGGGTTGCATATATAGACCGAGTATTTGATTCAATCTTCACGGTTTCCTGCGGGAGGCTTTGAAGTTTTAACGGTTTTGTGGACGTGTACGAAATAAATAATTTAAAATTAACTTAAGTGGAAGGAATTTTTTTTTTTTGAGAGAATTAAAATAAACCGGTGAGGAATCTAATTCCGGCACTTTTTAGTAGCGGGCTCAGCAGAAAAATATTTAGATTTTGACAGGAAAAGAAAACAAAGACGCTAAAGTTTTCTTAGAGAGGAAGCTTAATTATTTATATATCTCATCAAGTTTTAATTACACAGTACGTATAAAAGTGAATATAGAGATTATGGGTATATTAATAAAGAGTAAAATGGGTATATTATAAATCTAAAATGAGTTTTAATAAAAAAGGTAATGAATTGGGTAAATTCGTGAGTTTTTAAAGTTTAGACGGATAAATGCCATATGATATTATAGATTTTAGAGGAGAAATACGTAATTTTGAAGTTTTTAAAGGTATATATGAAAGAGGAGGGTTCCAATGCCTCATCTCCTCATACCTCATCCATACCTCACGTTATATATCTCCATTTTCAAAGTCTAAACTATCGATCCGACCGTTCAACATGATATTTATACTAAAATATGCTTGGGGATGAAATTTTATAATTTTTGCAATTTTTTTACTATTTTTTAAGATAGGTACAAAATCACTGTTTTTTGAATGGTCCAGATACAGTGATTTTGTACCTATCTTAAAAAATAGTAAAAAAATTGCAAAAATTATAAAATTTCATCCCCAAGCATATTTTAGTATGAATATCATGTTGAACGGTCGGATCGAGAGTTTAGACTTTGAAAATGGAGATATATAACATGAGGTATGGATGAGGTATGAGGAGATGAGGCATTGGAACCCTACTCTATACGAAATTACTCCATTAATTTAACTAAGCAAGAGCCTGCGTGAAATTCACTCGTTAAACTCGATGGCATATTTGATAGAATGTTCCATGCATATTTTTATTCGCATTTTTTTGTGGCGGGGCTGCTACGCTTATCCCCTTTCGGCTATGTAATCCGTCCCCATGTGCTCTAACATACACAGAAGCTGTCGAAATTTTTATTAATATCCAGAAAAAAATACAAAATTTCAAAATCAACATCTGATTTGGAATTTTTTTGGAATCTGCCCAATTCGGTAAATTATTTACCGGATTCAGAGTTCTCTTTTCGGTAGATTATTTAATGGAAATGACATTTCCGGTAAATTATTCTGCGGAAACACTAAAAGGACCACGATAATTTCTTTATTTACTCATAAGTGACTTGTGAATCGGGATCAATAACTCAGATAAAAAAAAATTATTTTTTTTTAGTAACACACAAAGAAATATTAAAAAATTTCTTACAGCTGCAAAAAATCCAGCCTAAAAAATGTTGATCCGGATTTGTCACAGTCTTTCTAATAAATTCAATTATATAGTATTCCATCTATTTTCAAAGAAATCTAAAAATATTTCTAATATTTCAATAGAAAAAATAAAAAAAATCATAACATCTTCTATTTAATTAAAATAAAAAAAAATCAGAAAATCCTATTTCTGGTAAATTATTTACCGGAAAGTCAATCGCTGGATCCGGAAAATTATTTTGCGGATCCAGGACTGTTTCCGGTAAATAATTTACCAGATTGGGCAAATTCCAAAAAAAATTCAAATCGGGTGTAAATTTTGAAATTTTGTATTTTTTTAATATTAATATAAATTTCCGCGGAAGCTGGATGTTTGGTCATAAAAATTTAAAGAGCATAATACTTTGAAATATATATATTCATTTTAAATTTGGATAAATAGAAAAATACTATGATAACAATATAATGGCAATGACATTCTTAAATTACAATATTGAATATTTTTTCCTATATTATTTATTCATCTCCTATGAATTATGTTTTAGTGCACAAAAATATATACTATGTTTTCCAATGAATGCTTATCATTATCCATTTGAATGATATTCGTGTATATATATTCATTTTTTACATCAAAATTGTTAAATATTTTATGAAATAATATATAATCAAGATAGAACCTTGATACATTTTTTTTGTTGCTTTTATCAAAATAAAATATATAAATCTAATTGTTAATTTTAAAAATCACACGACCTTGTTACATATAATGTAGATGCATCTTTTCAATTCTAAAATGAGTAGTGACTAGTTGTCTTCAATAATTCAATTTGGCATTGACAACAAATGTAGATCGTTCGATAAGCCAGCTTCTTAATTATAGTGTATGGTTTCGTTTCTGAAGCGGAAACGAGATGGACTCAAAAATGAGTGAACCTTTAATCAAACATCTAACCTTTAAATCACACTGTTGCAACTTTCAGATTTGTCTCAATTATTTTAATTTTCTGAAATTTGGATTTTATATCATTTACAAGTTTGTAGTAAAAACAAAAACATACTCTAACTAAAATGCCTCATTGTTTTTTGTCCCCAATTATACTGTACATCATTATCTCCGTTTTCAAAGTGAAACAGTCAATCTGAACCACTCAACATGTTCTATATATTAAAATGTGCTTTGAGACAAAAAATTTACATTTTTAGAATTTTTTACTAATTTTTTAATAGGCACAAAATCACTATTTTTGGATGGTCCAGAATCTCGTGAAAACAATGATTTTGTACCAAAAAATTTCAAAGAAAATATAAAATTTAGTTTCTAAGTACATTTTAAAATGATGATAAATGTACAAGTTTTAGAGACCCGTTTATCTTTGGTTTTCTTTGAGTGGGGAGTTAAAGAAAGCTTATCCTTTCATATGTAAGTACTTATTAATGGCTATTTTCCCTCTTCAAGTTACTTTCTAACCAGTAATTGCGTAAGCAAACCATATCTCAAGAGGTTCACCAATATTAGGAATGTCAATGGTACTCTTATATCCGTTTGCTTGAACTGTACTGTGTTTAATAAGACAAGGCTGATCATGTTGAGTGGTTCGGATAAACTATTTTGACTTTAAAAACAAAAATAAGAATGTGGACATGATTGGAGCACGAAAGCAATGCTGCATTTTAACCTACTCCTCCCTTTATTATGTCAATATAAATAAAATACGGTGATTTCAAGAGGGGAAGCAGCTTGGAGTTCCGAATGAAATCAATACTAATAATCCCTGCTTACTTAAGAAATGACGCAAGACTTACCTTAGACGGTTCATCTACCGAGCGCCCATTTTTATCACTAAGCAAGCGTCACTTCTCCCCCCTGTTTGCGATGAAAGAGACACCATTCTCCTTCACCAAACCCTCAAATCACTTCTCTTTCTTTCGAAAAGAGAGAAATCAAATCCGCATTTCACTTTCATCTAACCTGAGATTGTCCCCAAAACGCGACGTACTTCCAATTTCGAATCCAAATGCGAGAATGCTCGATTGTTTCATTGTTCGTCCTTCTCCTTCTCAATTTCTTCTCTGTTTCAAGTTGCCGGGCAAATGATGACAAGAGTCCGCTTCAGATGGTTAACGGGTCGGTTTTCAAGATTGCTCTCTTTGCGGATCTGCATTATGGAGAGAATGCCTGGACTGACTGGGGCCCGGCACAGGATGTGAAGTCTGATTATGTCATGTCGACAGTTCTTGACTCTGAGAAGCCAGGTGATCACTCTGGTGTTGCGAACCAGAACCTGAACCTGACCCGTTAACTTGAATTGTTGGGTCGGGTTAAGGCCATCCCATTCTATTCTGAATTGATGGTACCAAACCAACTAATTTGTCAATCATTCAATCCATGTGTAATTTTAAAGCGCATCTGATAGTGTTCTGATAAAAATTGAATCAGCAGATGTGCACTGTACATGATATGTTGTGTAACTTTTTATGTCACTAATTGTTTTAGGAAATAAAGGATGCGAGAATGGTATCTGATACGAAGTTTAATATAAAAGAAAATGATTTGTATTGATTGAATTGTTACAGGCTATACATGATATTATATAGGCTAAATACTAATTAGCCTACACTCTTCCTAAATTACAATATGCAATATTGCTGTTACTATTTCCTAATTACACTAGATTTGATACAGAATCGGATACAAAGATGTACACAGCTGTACACTCCAAACTTGCTAAGGGTTGTCACATATTGGATCTGATTTGATATTCTCAATATCTTCAATAGTATCAATTCATTCAATAAGAGAGATCTTTTGATGGTTTGTTTCCTCTCAGTTTAGAAAATTAACTCATCAGAAAATATAAAGCTGCTGGATAAGTGGATTAGGTGGTGGCTACCTTGTTATCTTGTTAGTAAATTATAACAATCTGATTAAGCTGTGAACCCATGTGTAACCAACAAGCATAAAAGCAATTGTGTGTGAACAATCACTCATTTCGGTATATTATACAAGTCTACACAATACAGTATACACTACATCACAATTAACAAGACCACCTTTTTTCTTTTTCTTTTTCCTTTTTCTTCCTTTTCAGATTTTGTGGTATATCTTGGAGATGTAATTACCGCAAACAACATTGCAATTCAAAATGCAAGCTTGTACTGGGACAAGGCTGTTTCTCCCACAAGAAAAAGAGGAATCCCATGGGCAAGTGTATTTGGAAATCACGATGACGCGTATTTTGAGTGGCCTTCTGAATGGTTTTCTGCAACTGGAATTCCGCAAGTCAACCCACCTACAAGCATTTCATATTCCGGTAAGTAGCTGTCTGGGAAATAAATCTGCTGTTATTCCGATCCCAGCAGTTTATCTTCATTGAGATTCGTGCAAGAAAAATCTCTTCTTTGAGATTTGCACATGGAAAAATTTGAATGGTTGGGATCGGAATAACAGGTTCAATGGAATAACAGCAAATTTGAATGGAGGCGCTGGATAAATAAGTGTTATACAATTTCATTTTATGTGGGGGGGAATAGTATATTTTTTCTAAGAAGTAAAATTTTTAAAGAACAAAACTGAAAAATTCCAATTTATAGGGGGTGCTTACCCTGGTTCTGCACCCCTTACCCTCCACATGCTTCTGCCCCTGGGAGCAGCTCCTTCAATTCAACCCCAAACCGAGATAAAAACAATAATCACTCTTTGAAAGAAAATGTGAAGATAAGAAATACCAAAGGCATAAGAGACGAGCTAAGTTGAAAGGGATTAGTTAAAAAATATTTTAGGGTGATACTGTTTTTTAGCTGATATCATTACAAAACTGGCATGTCAGGTATGCAATACTTCTACTAACCTCTTGCTTGTATTTTGAGGGGAAAATATCTCCCTTTTCTAGCTGGTATATCAAAAAAGCAGAAATTTATAAATCAAATTATCTCAATTGGCAGCAGGCTGTGAACCATGCACCTTTAGAGGGACAACACGTGTTGAGCTAATGAATGCAGAGATAACCAACAATAAACTATCTTGCTCCAATAACGGCCCCAAAGAACTATGGCCAGGAGTTTCAAATTATGTCTTGCAAGTGTTGTCCTCTGACGGGTCAAAGCCGGTTTTGTTGATGTACTTCTTTGATTCTGGTGGTGGGTCCTACCCAGAAGTCATATCCTATGCCCAGGCACTGTGGTTCAAGCAGCAGTCTGAGTTGCTTAACCCTAATGCAAAGTAAGGAAAAATTGCTCTTCTTCTTTGGACATAATATTTGGTAGTATTGTACTGGCCAGCTGCGTAGAAGTACCTTATGGTACCAGTCGGCATTTCTGAAGGAAGAACATACTTCTTTTTCTGGTATACAACCCATTGGTTTATAGTGTAAAAGTAAATTTATTACAAATGTTATTTGCTTTCTTTAGTTCTACACTTCTACTGTACAATAATTTATATGGTTGACTCTTTTTTAAGAAGGCCATTCCTTGTCTTCTCTTGGAACCTAAATGCAATTCTATGTGGTCTTCTTTGTCAATTTACCTGATATGGTGGACCATAAAGTCAACCTTTTCCAATTTTAGATTCTGATTGGCTTGCACAAGTAAATGAAAATAATCTATCAGACTTATAACTTATTTTTCCACTTTTTCCCTTGTGGAAGATGCATGTAATTTATGATATGATAAATATTTAAACAGGATTGCTGAGGTAATCTTTTGGCATATACCTAGCACTGCCTATTCAAAAGTAGCTCCTAAGCCTATGTCTGTTATAACAAAGCCATGCATTGGTTCTATCAACAAGGAAAGTGTCGCTTCGCAAGAGGCCGAATGGGGCATAATGGACATTCTCACATCTCGGCCTTCTGTCAAAGTAAGATCTTGGTTATTTTCACATTTAAGATTTTCTTTAATATTTGTGTAGGCTTAAACTTAAATTTATGTTGCTCAATTAAAAAATTTCATTGTTAAGACCCAAAAAGCCAAATAAAAAGCTAAAATACATATGTTTTGATTTTTGGTGTATTTCCTTTTTTCACTTCAGGCAGTATTTGTAGGACACAACCATGGATTAGACTGGTGTTGCCCATATAAAAGTCTTTGGTTATGTTTTGCACGACATACTGGTTATGGCGGGTACGGTAGTTGGCCGCGTGGTGCGAGAATTATTGAAGTCACAGAAAATCCCTTCACAGTAAAATCCTGGATAAGAATGGAAAATGCTAGTACACATGGCTATGTCATCTTGAGTTCTTAGTGGGATCAATTAATTATCTAATCAGATTGGTGGTCATGTAAGTTGCATCTCTTTGTTGGTTTATTCAATGTAATGTTTAATTGATTTTTAAAATATTTAAAATGAATAAAATATGGTTATATAAGGTTTCTCTCTCAGTGATGCCCAAAGGACAAGGTTCATAAGATACTTATTGTGAAATTTAAATTAATTCAGACTTCCTGGTGATTAACACTTGACAAAAGCAATTAACTGCAAATTTCTAGGATTACATAGTGAACTATTAAAAGTACCCAATGTAGAAGAAAAGAAAAGAGTAGGAAATGAAACCAAAGACCAAAAAAAAAAAAAAAAAAAAATCCTATTTACCTTTTGACTTTGTGAAACCAGGCATAAAGTGGTGATATGTAAGCAAAGATAAAAATAAAATAAAAAATCACCCAACAAGTCTGCAAACATTACAGTTATTATAATATCTACCAGTCATCATTGCTTCACACAAGGCATAGAACATCTTTTTTTTTTTAATTTAATTAACAAGGAAATTAATTGGAGAAAGGCAGGTGATGTTGTACAAAAATGTTTAAATATGAGGATCTTTGTATCATTTTTGTGGGCGACTAATGCAATTAATTAATTGCATTTTCTTTACTTGCTTTAACTGTTTCGTGTGAACTGCTTATATCTTGTGGTTAACAAATTACTAATTAACTTGTTTTAGGAATTGATCAAGTTTATAAAGCAATGCAATGAGATCAAAATCGCTATATTAATTGTTGCTAGCAAAAAGGGCCTCCAATTTAATTTATTGGAGAAGATGAAATATATAAGAGTTTAAGTTTTTACAACTAGAATATGTATTTTATTCATGTTAACTTCATATTTTTAATCTCGCTATCAAATGAACAAGTGCTCAGAAGGATTAAATTTTTAATCACTCAACCTTAAGGAGCCAATGCCGAACAACTTCAAAGAGATAAATAATTTTCAGTTATATGAAAATTATTAATGATTCATCTCACAATTAAATATACTTGATTATTTAATTTGCCTTATAAGCCTTGTAACAGTGATAGAACGAGGAACCATTAAATTGACCTATATGTACAAATTAGAACTATTTTTTAAGAATTTGCTCTAGAGTAAAAATATGTAATAAGAAAGAATTTCGTTTTTGAATTGAGACAAATAAATAGAATGCAACCACAAAATTGGCTTATATGTTACATAATGAAGCCACAAAATTATATAGAATTCATAAGCATCATGCTTATATCGAAGTTTGTGTTGTGGAGAAAGCGGTGCCATCATTAATTTGACATAATTATTCCTCCCTTCTTCCTCGCATTTAATTTTCTGCTAATGTCTTCCAGACTTCCACTGCCCCTCCGATGTCTTCCACCTTCCCATTTAACTTCTTCTTTTTTTTTCGTTTCTGTATGTAAACTGGCAAACTCAAATGCCAAATCAATTGGCTGAGTGAGGAGATTTGTTTATCTATTGAAATTAACAAAATAAAATTACAGAAATAGAAAGAGTGCTTGATTTGTAATATTTTTAGAAAGATCGGAATCATTGGTTCCGATCCATAGTTTTAATTTTTTCTTTCCCATCAAACTTGTCCAGAATGAATAAAAATATATTAAAACTTTGGGTCGGGACCGTTTATCCCAATATTTCTAAAACTATTACAAATCAATCACTCTTTCTATTTTCATACATCTTATTTTATTAATTTCTATCGATAAAGATTTTTTTTATGCTCAAATAAAGTTGTCTTATTTTTATGCTTGGCATTTGGTCGGTCTTTAGTTAAAGATTTTTTTTTAGCTCAAATTGAAATTAATTTATAAAACAATGACATGATAATAATATTTAGTTACAAGGGAAGCCGCTCTTTTTTTCTTTTCTTTTTTGAAATCTGAAAGACAACCTTTCAAGATAGATTGGTAAAATGCCTTGTGGTGAGACACTAAGATGGCCTCCGATTGGCCATTATTTAAGTTTTCATGACAACAATACAAATGTGGAATTTGGGAGTCTCCTCCATTATTTCAAATTATAATTTACATATTGTTATAGTCCTAACCAAAATTACTCAATTAAATCAAACATTGATTTGGAATAAAGTACTATTTCCAATTTGTTGTGATAATTAACAAATATATCTTAACTAGAGACGATATGATGAACAAAAACATTTGTAATATGAATAATAACCTTATCCCCAAGAGTTGTTATACAAAAAAATAATAATAACCAGTAGAACTTGAAAGACAACCAGTAGAAAATGAAATACAACTAGAAGATGTAGTAAACGAAACAACAAGGTAAAACATGAAAAAGACAACTTGAAGAAGAAGAAATATAACATATAGTAGACGATAAAAGCCAACAAATAGTACAAGAAAGACAACCAGTACAAGGTGAAAAACTGAAGGGAATATGGTTTCATGCAAGAGCAAATTTCAAAAATTTAACTCAAAAGAAACTTACATAGATCTACCTATTTGACTAACGATGAACCTTATTTAGCAATTTAACTTGTTTAAACTTTATACCTCAAATCTAGGTCTCTACACCAAGAAGTAGGGACTTGAGATGTAGGATTGTTGCCTCCAAACAAGAAGGCCTCCACTAGTATCCACCCGAGATTAAACGAAACTCTTGTTTTTCCCTTGTCTAGAGGTAATCAACCAAGAATCCAACTTAACCTTAGCTTCTACTTCTTCAATCAACTATAAATTTTAGTGTAGAAGTTGTGTACTCAACACATGAGCAAGGTGGAATGGCAAGGATGAATGGTGGCTAGGGTTGGAAAAAGGTGGGGTATTTATAATGTGAGTAGAACTAG
Source organism: Carex kokanica (assembly GCA_025461125.1). Taxonomy (NCBI): domain Eukaryota; kingdom Viridiplantae; phylum Streptophyta; class Magnoliopsida; order Poales; family Cyperaceae; genus Carex; species Carex kokanica. The sequence continues at coordinate 226,795 of JAJGRX010001417.1, forward strand.
GGTGCTCCTAAGCTCACCATGCCCTTCCGTGAGCGCAACTCTAAAACCTATCGAATTGACTTCAAACGACATTTCCAAACCGTTAGATGTTCAATCTATATTAAAATGTGCTTGGAGACCAAATTTTACATTTTTTGGAATTTTTTTACTATTTATTAAGATGGTTTGAAAATTGTTGTTTTCCAATGGTGCAGAATTTTAATAAAAACAGCGATTTTCAAACCATCTTAATAAATAGTAAAAAAATTCCAAAAAATGTAAAATTTGGTCTCCAAGCACATTTTAATATAGATTGAACATCTAACGGTTTGGAAATGTCGTTTGAAGTCAATTCGATAGGTTTTAGAGTCGCGCTCACGAAGGGCTTGGTGAGCTTAGGAGCACCCTAGTTCTACTCTTATAATGTTAAGTTAGGGTATGTTTTAATCATCTCAATCACAATGGATGAGTAGATTTAAACATGACAATAAAGCAACACCATAAAGTTAAAGTAACTTTTACTTTTGCCATCCAATGGACCTCTCAATTAGATGCACTTTTATTCCACTTTATTCCAAACCTACTTCATCAAATGGACTTCTCCATTTAATGTTAAATTGGGCTTGGGCCAACTTCTATTTATGTCATTTTCGTTTTTGCCACTTATGCCAACTTTTGGCTCACCCAACAATTGTTACGGTTAATTGTATTTGCTCAATTTTTTTTAGAAATAAATTTGTATACCATGTCCAACATGTAATAAAATTTATTCTAAGATCAAGTTAGTCATCTCCATGACACTTTTATATGTTTCGTTTTCTCTCTTGGGTGTGACCTCATAGGATCTATATTGTGTTGACAATAGAATCAAAACTTCTTTTAATTCTATAAATTATAAGCGACATCTAGCAATATGCATTATAACTACTCAATAGATAAAGATATGAACCAATCAACATCACGATCCTAAAGCAATATTTAATTGATTGTGTCAATTCACGTGTCACATGATATCTGGAATAAATCCAAGGCAGGAGAGTGTCACCCTTGCAAATTTATTTTTTTCTTGATTCCAAGTAATTCAGTAAATAATGATAAATATAATTGATCATAATTGCATGCATACTTTATTACTCCATCAAGGGGCCTGAAGATATCATCACTCACATATAAAATATAAGGGACACTGGTATTCTTGATAAATATATTTTCCTCCGCACAAGACGCACATATTGAGATATTGTCTGTATAGTTGCCAGTTACGGTCAGCGTTGAACAACACCTACAGATACATGTATCTCATATAGGAAAAATAATCATCTCATATCAAAGAATTCAAGACACAAAAAAACATTAATGACACTAACATAATCCATGTTATGTTTCATTCTTGGGTCAAGTCCAATCCCCTGATCTTCATCAGGTATTTATGTGATTAAATTGGTAGCTCCTTACTATATGATCCGTAGAACATGATCATCATTTAATCCACATACCAATCTTGTACTGGTAAATATTGTTCCTTTCTAATTATCAAGATTAGGAACATTTAGAGTATTCGTTATATTATTATTATCGAGTTCTACATTTCAAGTCCTCAACTCGAAAAATCCATAATGTAATTAAATACTTAAGAAACAAAGTGATTCTTTCATTTCATGAACAAAACATAGAATACATCCATAAATGATTGGCTTCTAGATCATAACACTAACAAAAACTACTAGAATAAGATGAAATACAACTTGAAGAATATGTAGTACAACTAGAAGATGATGAAATACCTGTAGTAGACGAAACACCAGTAGAACATGAAAACCAGTAGAAAATAAAATACAACTAGAAGAAGATAAATACAGTATACGAAACGACAAGTAGAACATGAAAGACAACAAGAAGAAGATGAAATTCAACTTGTAGTTGATGATAAACACCAACTAGTAGAACAAGAAAGACAATTAGTACAAGGTAAAAGACTATTAGAAGAATATGAAATATAACTAGAATAATATGTAGTACAACTAGAAGATGATAAAATACAACTTGTAGTAGATGAAAGACAACCAGTAGAAAATGAAATACAACTAGAAGAACGTGAAATACAACCTGTAGTAGACAAAACACCAAGTACAATAAGAAAGACAACTACAAGAAGATTGAATACAACTAGAATAATATGAAATATAACTAGAAGAAGATGCAATATAACATGTAGTAGACGAAAGACAACCAGTAGAACATGACAGACAACTAGTAGAAAATGAAATACAACTCGAAGAAAATGAAATACAACATGTAGTAGACGAATACAACAGGTAGAACATTAATGACAACTAGAAGAAGACGAAATACAACATATAGTAGATGATCAAACCCAACTTGAAGTACAAGAAAGACATCCATTACAAGGTGAAAGACTACTAGAAGAAGATGAAATACAACTAGAAGAATATGTAGTACAACTAGAAGTTGATGAAATATAACTTGTAGCAGATGAAAGACAACCAATAGAACACTAAAGACAACCAGTAGAAAATGAAATACAACTAGAAGAACATGAAATACAACGTGTAGTAGACGAAACAACAAGTAGAACATGAAATACAACTAGAAGAAGATGAAAAACAACATGTAGTAGACGATAAAAGCCAACTAGTAGAACAAGAAAGACAACCAGTACAAGGTGAAAGACAACTAGAAGAAGATGAAATACAACTAGAAGAAGATGAAATACAACCTGTAGTAGACGAAAGACAACCAGTAGAACATGACTAGAACTAGTAAAAAATGAAATACAACTCGAAGAAGATGAAATACAACCCGTACTAGACAAAAACAACAGGTAGAACATGAAAGACAACTAGTAGTACAAGAAAGACAACCAGTACAATGTGAAAGACTACTAGAAGAAGATGAAATACAACTAGAAGAATATAAAGTACAACTAGAATATAATGAAATACACTTATAGTAGACGAAAGACAACAAGTAGAACCTGAAAGACAACCAATAGAAAATGAAATACAACTAGAAGAAAATGAAATGCAACCTGTAGTAAATAAAACAACAAGTAGAACATGAAAAAAACAACTTGAAGAATATGTAGTACAACTAGAAGATGACGAAATACAACCTGTAGTACACAAAACACAATCATAAGAACATGAAAACTAGCCAGCAAAAAATGAAATACAACAAGAAGAAAATAAAATACAACCTGTAGTATACGAAACGACAAGTAGAACATGAAAGAGAACACAAAGAAAATGAGATGTAACTTGTAGTAGATGATAAAAATCCAACTAGTAGAACAAGAAAGACAACTAGTACAAGGTGGATGACTATTAGAAGAAGATGAAATACAACTAGAAGAATATATAGTAGAACTAGAATATGATGAAATACAACCAGTAGAAAATGAAATACAACTAGAATAACATGAAATACAACCTATACTAGACGAAACAACTAGTAGAACATGAAAGACAACTACAAGAAGATGAAATACAACTAGAAGAAGATGAAATATAACTTGTAGTAGAGGAAAGACAACCAGTCGAACATGACAGACAACTAGTAGAAAATGAAATACAATTCGAAGAAGATGAAATACAACCTGTAGTAGACGAATACAACAGGTAGAACATTAATGACAACTAGAAGAATACGAAATACAACATATAGCAGATCATAAAACCCAACTTGAAGTACAAGAAAGACATCCATTACAAGGTGAAAGACTACTAGAAGAAGATGAAATACAACTAGAAGAATACGTAGTACAACTAGAAGTTGATGATAACTTGTAGCAGATGAAAGACAACCAATAGAGCACTAAAGACAACCAGTAGAAAATCAAATACAACTTGAAGAACATGAAATACAACCTGTAGTAGACGAAACAACAAGTAGAACATGAAATACAACTAGAAGAAGATGAAATACAAAAGAGTGAGGCTATGGTGCTATGCATAGCACGGATGGCTAGTGTACTACGGCTCAATATGGTACCTTTTAAAATCCTAACGGTCGATCCGACCGTTCAATGTGATAATTATATGAATATGTACTTGCAAACTAAATTTTACATTTTTTCGAATTTTTTTACTATTTTTTTAGATAGGTAGAATTTTGATGGTCCAGAATTTTCAAAAAACACTGATTTTTCTACCTATCTAAAAAAATAGTAAAAAAATTCGAAAAAATGTAAAATTTAATTTGCAAGTACATATTCATATGATTATCACATTGAACGGTCGGATCGACCGTTAGGATTTTAAAAAGTACCATATTGAGCCATAGTACACTAGGCATGTGTGCTATGCATAGCACCATAGCCTCACTCAATACAAAATATAGTAGACGATAAAAGTCAACAAGTAGTACAAGAAAGATAACCATTACAAGGTGAAAAACTACTAGAAGAAGACAAAATACAACTAGAAGAATATGAAGTAGAACAAGAATATGATGAATACAACTTCTATTAGACGAAAAACAACAAGTAGAACAAAAAAGACAACTAGTAGAAAATAAAATACAACTAGAAGCAGATGAAATACAACATGTAATAGACAAAACAACTAGTAGAACATTAAATACAACTCGAAGAAGATGAAATACCACATTAGTAGACGATAAAAGCCAACTAGTAGAACAAGAAAGACAACCAGTACAAGTTGAAAGACAACTAGAAGAAGATGAAATACAACTAGAATAATATAAAATACAACTATAATAATATGAAATACAACTAGAATAAGATGAAATACAACCTGTAGTAGACGAAAGACAACTAGTAGAACATGACTAGAACTAGTAGAAAATGAAATACAACTCGAAGAATACAACATGTACTACACGAAAACAACCGGTAGAACATGAAAGACAACTAGTAGTACAAGAAAGACAACTAGAATATAATGAAATACAACTTGTAGTAGATGAAAGACAACCAGTAGAACCTGAAAGACAAACAGTAGAAAATAAAATACAACTAGAAGAAAATGAAATACAACTTGAAGAAGAAGAAATACAACATATAGTAGACGATAAAAGCCAACAAGTAGTGAAAGACAACCAGTACAAGGTGGAAAGCTACTAGAATAAGATGACATACAACATGAAGAATATGTAGTACCACTAGAAGATGATGAAATACAACCTGTAGTAGACAAAACACAACCAGTAGAATATGAAAACTAACCAGTAGAAAATGAAATACAACTAGAAGAAGATAAAATACAACCTGTAGTATACGAAACGACAAGTAGAGCATGAAAGACAACAAGAAGAAGATGAAATGAAACTTGTAGTAGATGATAAAAGCCAACTAGTAGAACAAGAAAGACAACTAGTACAAGGTGAAAGACTATTCGAAGAAGATGAAATACAACTAGAAGAATATGTAGTGCAACTAGAAGATGATGAAATACAACTTGTAGTAGATGAATGACAACCAATAGAACATTAAAGACTACAAGTAGAAAATGAAATACAACAAGAAGAACATGAAATACAACCCGTACTGGACAAAATAACAAGTAGAACATGAAATACAACTACAAGAAAATGAAATTCCACTAGAATAATATGAAACACAACTAGAAGAACATGAAAAACAACTACAAGAAAATGAAATATAACATGTAGTAGACGAAAGACAACCAGTCGAACTTGACAGACAACTAGTAGAAAATGAAATACAACTCGAAAAAGATGAAATACAACCTGTAGTAGACAAATACAACAGGTAGAACATTAATGACAACTAGAAGAATACGAAATACAACATGTAGTAGATCATAAAACCCAACTTGAAGTACAAGAAAGACATCCATTACAAGGTGAAAGACTACTAGAAGAAGATGAAATACAACTAGAAGAATACGTAGTACAACTAGAAGTTGATGAAATATAACTTGTAGCAGATGAAAGACAACCAATAGAGCACTAAAGACAACCAGTAGAAAATAAAATACAACTTGAAGAACATGAATAGTAGACGAAACAACAAGACGAACATGAAAGACAACTAGAAGAAGATGAAATACAAAATATAGTAGAAAAAGCCAACAAGTAGTACAAGAAAGACAACCAGTACAAGGTGAAAAACTACTAGAAGAAGACGAAATACAACTAGAAGAATTTGAAGTAGAACAAGAATATGATAAAATACAACTTGTATTAGACGAAAGACAACTAGTAGAAAATAAAATACAACTAGAAGAAGATGAAATACAACATGTAATAGACGAAACAACTAGTAGAACATTAAATATAACTCGAAGAAGATGAAATGCGACATGTAGTAGACGATAAAAGCCAACTAGTAGAACAAGAAAGACAACCAGTACAAGGTGAAAGACAACTAGAGGAAGATGAAATACAACTAGAATAATATGAAATACAACTCGAACAAGATGAAATACAACCTGTACTAGACGAAAACAATAGGTAGAACATGAAAGACAACTAGTACTACAACAAAGACAACCAGTACAAGGTGAAAGACTACTTGAAAAAGATGAAATTCAACTAGAAGAATATGAAGTACAACTTATATTAGACGAAAGACAACCAGTAGAACAAAAAAGACAACTAGTAGAAAATGAAATACAACTAGAAGAATATGAAATACAACATGTAATAGACGAAACAACTAGTAGAACATTAAATACAATTCGAAGAAGATGAAATACTACATGTAGTAGACGATAAAAGCCAACTAGTAGAACAAGAAAGGCAACCAAGGTGAAAGACAACTAGAAGAAGATGAAAACACAACAAGAATAATATAAAATACAATTATAATAATATGAAATATAACAAGATAAAATGAAATACAACCTGTAGTAGACGAAAGACAACCAGTAGAACATGACTAGAACTAGTAGAAAATGAAATACAACTCGAAGAAGATGGAATACAACATGTACTAGATGAAAACAACAGGTAGAACATGAAAGACAACTAGTAGTACAAGAAAGACAACTAGAATATAATGAAATACAACTTGTAGTAGACGAAAGACAACCAGTAGAACCTGAAAGACAAACAGTAGAAAATAAAATACAACTAGAAGAAAATGAAATACAACCTGTAGTAAACGAAACAACAAGTTGAAGATGACAACAAGTTGATGATGAAAAAGACAACTTAAAGATGAAGAAATACAACATATAGTACACGATAAAAGCCTACAAGTAGTACAAGAAAGACAACTAGTACAAGGTGGAAACTACTTAGAATAAGATGAAATACAACTTGAAGAATTTGTAGTACAACTAGAACATGATGAAATAAAACCTATAGTAGACGAAACACAACCAGTAGAAAATGAAATACGACTAGAAGAAAATGAAATGTAACTTGTAATAGATGATAAAAGCCAACTAGTAGAACAAGAAAGACAACTAATACAAGGTGAAAGACTATTTAGTAGAAGATGAAATACAAGTAGAAGAATATGTAGTACAACTAGAAGATAATGAAATACAACTTGTAATAGATGAAAAACAACCTGTAGAACATGAAAGACTACCAGTAGAAAATGAAATACAAAAAGAAGAATATGTAATATAGCCTGTACTAGACGAAACAACAAGTAGAACATGAAAGACAACTAGAAGAAGATGAAATATAACCGTAGACGAACGACAACCAGTAGAACATGACAGATAACTAGTAGAAAATGAAATACAACTCGAAGAAGATGAAATACAACCTGTAGTAGACGAATACAACAAGTAGAATATTAATGACAATTAGAAGAAGATAAAATACAACATATAGTAGACGACAAAAGCCAGCTTTAAGTACAAGAACGACATCCATTACAAGGTGAAAGACGTAAGAAGAAGATGAAATACAACTAGAAGAATATGTAGTACAACTAGAAGTTGATGAAATATAACTTGTAGCGGATGAAAGACATCCAATAGAACACTAAAGACAACCAGTAGAAAATGAAATACAACTAGAAGAACATGAAATACAACCTGCAGTATACGAAACAACAAGTAGAACATTAAAAAGACAACTCGAAGAAGATGAAATACAACATGTAGTAGACAATAAAAGCCAACTAGTAGAACAAAAAAGACAACCAGTACAAGATGAAAGACAACTAGAAGAAGATGAAATACAACTATAAGAATATGAAGTAGAACAAGAATATGATGAAATACAGCTTGTATTAGACGAAAGACAACCAGTAGAACAAGAAAGACAACTAGTAGAAAATGAAATACAACTAGAAGAAGATGAAATACAACATGTAATAGACGAAACAACTAGTTGTACATTAAATACAACTCGAAGAAGATGAAATACAACACGTAGTAGACGATGAAAGCCAACTAGTAGAACAAGAAAGACAACCAGTACAAGGTGAAAGAGAATTATAAGAAGATGAAATACAACTAGAATAATATGAAATACAACTATAATAATATGAAATACAACAAGAAGAAGATGAAATACAACTATAATAATATGAAATACAACTAGAAGAAGATGAAATACAACATGTAGTAGATTAAAGACAACTAGTAGAACATTACTAGAACTAGTAGAAGATGAAATACAACCTGTACTCGACGAAAACAACAGGTAGAACATGAAAGACAACTAGTAGTGCAAGAAAGACAACCAGTACAAGGTGAAAGACTAATTGAAGAAGATGAAATTCAACTAGAATAATATGAAGTACAACTAGAATATAATGAAATACATCTTGTAGTAGACGAAAGACAAGCAGTAGAACCTGAAAGACAACAAGTAGAAAATGAAATACAACAAGAAGATGTAGTAAAAGAAACAACAAGTAGAACATGAAAAAAAAACAACTTGAAGAATAAGAAATACAACATATAGTAGACGATAAAAGCCAACTAGTACAAGAAAGACAACCAGTAAAAGGTGAAAAACTATTACTAATAAGATGAAATACAACTTGTAGTAGAGGAAAGACAACCAATAGAACATTAAAGACTACTATTAGAAAATGAAAACCAGTAAAAGGTCAAAAACTATTACAAATAAGATGAAATACAACTTGTAGTAGATGAAAGACAACCAATAGAACATTAAAGACAACTATTAGAAAATGAAATACAACTAGAATAATATGAAATACAACAAGAAGAAGATGAAATACAACTAGAAGAAGATGAAATATAACCTGTATTGGACGAAAGACAACCAGTAGAACATGACAGACAACTAGTAGAAAATGAAATACAACTCGAAGAAGATGAAATACAACCTGTAGTAGACGAATACAACAGGTAGAACATTAATGACAACTAGAAGAAGATGAAATACAACATATTGTAGACGATAAAAGCCAACTTGAAGTACAAGAAAGATATCCATTACAAGGTGAAAGACTACTAGAAGAAGATGAAATACAGCTAGAAGAATATGTAGTACAACTAGAAGTTGATGAAATATAACTTGTAGCAGATGAAAGACAACCAATAGAACACTAAAGACAACCAGTAGAAAATGAAATACAACTAGAAGAACATGAAATACAACGTGTAGTAGACGAAACAACAAGTAGAACATGAAAAAACAACTCGAAGTAGATGAAAAACAACATGTAGTAGACGATAAAAGCCAACTTGTAGAACAAGAAAGACAACCAGTACAAGGTGAAAGACAACTAGAAGAAGATGAAATACAACTAGAAGAATATGAAGTATAACAAGAATATGATGAAATACAACTTGTATTGGACGAACACAAGCAGTAGAACAAGAAAGACAACTAGTAGAAAATGAAATACAACAAGAAGAAGATGAAATACAACATGTAATAGACGAAACAACTAGTAGAACGTTAAATACAACTCGAAGAACATGAAATACAACGGGTAGTAGACGAAACAACAAGGAGAACATGAAAACACAACTCGAAGTAGATGAATTACAACATGTAGTAGACGATAAAAGTCAACCAGAAGAACAAGAAAGACAACCAGTACAAAGTGAAAGACAACTAGAAGAAGATTAAATACAACTAGAATAATATGAAATACAACTATAATAATATGAAATACAACTTGTGTTAGACAAAAGACAACAAGTAGAACAAGAAAGACAACTAGTAGAAAATGAAATACAACAAGAAGAAGATGAAATACAACATGTAATAAACGAAACAACAAGTAGAACAAGAAAGACAACTAGTAGAAAATGAAATACAATAAGAAGAAGATGAAATACAACATGTAATAAACAAAACAACAAGTAGAACAATAAATAGAACTTGAAGAAGACGAAATGCAACATGTATTAGACGATACATGCCAATTAGTAGAACAAGAAAGACAACCAGTACAAGGTGAAAGACAACTAGAAGAAGATGAAATACAACTAGAATAATATGAAATACAACTATAATAATATGAAATACAACTAGAAGAAGATGAAATACAACCTGTAGTAGACGAAAGACAACCAGTAGAACATGACTTGAACTAGTAGAAAATGAAATACAACTTGAAAAAAGTGAAATACAACATGTACTAGACGAAAACAACAGGTAGAACATGAAAGACAACTAGAAGAAGATGAAATACAACATATAGTAGATGATAAAAAGCCAACTAGTAGTACAAGAATGACAACCATTACAAGATGAAACACAACTAGGAGAAGATGAAATACAACTAGAATAATATGAAATATATCTAGAATAATATGAAATACAACCTGTAGTAGACGAAAGACAATAAGTAGAACATGACAGACAATTAGTAGAAAATGAAATACAACTCGAAGAAGATGAAATACAACCTGTAGTAGACCAAAACAATAGGTAGAACATGAAAGACAACTAGAAGAAAATGAAATACGACAAATAGTAGATGATAAAATCCTACTAGTAGTACAAGAAAGCCAACCAGTACAAGGGGAAATACTACTAGAAGAAGATGAAATACAACTTGAAGAATATGTAGTACAACTAGAAGATTATGAAATACAACCTGTAGTAGACGAAACACAACCAGTAGAACATGAAAACTAACTAGTAGAAAATGAAATACAACTAGAAGAAGATAAAATACAACTTGTAGTATACGAAACGACAAGTAGAACATGAAAGACAACAAGAAGAAGATGAAATGCAACTTGTAGTAGATGATAAAAGTCAACTAGTAGAACAAGAAAGACAACTAGTACAAGGTGAAAGACTATTAGAAGAAGATGAAATACAACTAGAAGAATATGTAGTACAACTAGAAGATGATGAAATACAACTTGTAGTAGATGAAAGACAACCAATAAAACATTAAAGACAACCAGTAGAAAATGAAATACAACTAGAAGAACATGAAATACAACCTGTAGTAGACGAAACAACAAGTAGAACATGAAAGACAACTACTAGAAGATGAAATTGAACTAGAATAATATGAAATACAACTAGGAGAAGATGAAATACAACTAGAAGAAGATGAAATATAACATATAGTAGACGAAAGACAACTAGTAGAACATGACAGATAACTAGTAGAAAATGAAATACAACTCGAAGAAGATGAAATACAACCTGTAGTAGACGAATACAACAGGTAGAACATTAATGACAACTAGAAGAAGATGCAATACAACATATAGTAGACGATAAAAGCCAACTTGAAGTACAAGAAAGACTTCCATTACAAGGTGAAAGACTACTAGAAAAATATGAAATACAACTAGAAAAATATGTAGTACAACTATAATTTGATGAAATATAACTTGTAGCAGATGAGAGACAACCAATAGAACACTAAAGACAACCAGTAGAAAATGAAATACAACTAGAAGAACATGAAATACAACCTGTAGTAGACGAAACAACAAGTAGAACATGAAAGACAACTCGAAGAAGATGAAATACAACATGTAGTAGACGACAAAAGCCAACTAGTAGAACAAGAAAGACAACCAGTACAAGGTGAAAGACTACTTGAAGAAGATGAAATTCAACTAGAAGAATATGAAGTACAACTAGAATATAATGAAATACAACTTGTAGTAGACGAAAGACAACCAGTAGAACATGAAAGACAACCAGTAGAAAATGAAATATAACTATAAAAAATGAAATACAACCTGTAGTAAACGAAACAAGAAGAACATGAAAAAGACAACTTGAAGAAGAAGAAATGCAACATATAGTAGACGATAAAAGTCAACAAGTAGTACAAGAAAGACAACCAGTACAAGGTGAAAAACTACTAGAATAAGATGAAATACAACTTGAAGAATTTGTAGTACAACTAGAAGATGATGAAATACAACCTGTAGTAGACGAAACACAACCAGTAGAAAATGAAATTCGACTAGAAGAAGATAAAATACAACATGTAGTATAGGAAACAACAAGTAGAACATGAAAGACAACAAGAAGAAGATGAAATGCAACTTGTAGTAGATGATAAAAGCCAACTAGTAGAACAAGAAAGACAACTAGTACAAGGTGAAAGACTATTAGAAGAAGATGAAATACAACTAGAAGAATATGTAGTACAACTAGAAGATGATGAAATACAACTTGTAGTAGATGAAAGACAATCAATAGAACATTAAAGACTACCAGTAGAAAATGAAATACAACTAGAAGAACATGAAATACATCATGTACTAGACGAAACAACAAGTAGAACATGAAAGACAACTACAAGAAGATGAAATACAACTAGAATAATATGAAATACAACTAGAAGAAGATGAAATATAACATGTAGTAGACGAAAGACAACCTGTAGATCATGACAGACAACTAGTAGAAAATGAAATACAACTCGAAGAAGATGAAATACAACATGTAGTAGACGAATACAACAGGTAGAACATTTATGACAACTAGAAGAAGATGAAATACAACATATAGTAGACGATGAAAGCCAACTTGACATATAAGAAAGACATCTATTACAAGGTGAAAGACTACTAGAAGAAGTTGAAATACAACTAGAAGAAGTGTGAGGCTACGGTACTATGCATAGCATGGATTGGTCCGTGCTACGGCTCAATATTTGAGTTTTCAAAATCCTAACGGTCGATCCGAACCGTTCAACATGATTATAAAATGAATATGTACTTGCATACCAAATTTTACATTTTTTCAAATTTTTTTACTGTTTTTTTAGATAGGTAGAAAATCACTTGATATGAAATTCTGGACTATCCAAAAACAGTGATTTTCTACCTATCTAAAAAAATAGTAAAAATAATCGAAAAAAATGTAAAATTTGGTTTGCAAGTACATATTCATTTTATAATCATGTTGAACAGTTCGGATGGACCGTTAGGATTTTAAAAACTCAAATATTGAGCCATAGCACAGATTAATCCGTGCTATGCATAGTACCGTAGCCTCACTCCTAGAAGAATATGTAGTACAACTAGAAGTTGATGAAATATAACTTGTAGCAGGTGAAAGACAACCAATAGAACACTAAAGACAACTAGTAGAAAATGAAATACAACTAGAAGAACATGAAATACAACCAGTAGTAGACGAAACAACAAGTAGAACATGAAAAAGACAACTCGAAGAAGATGAAATACAACATGTAGTAGACGATAAAAGCCAACTAGTAGAACAAGAAAGACAACCATTACAAGATGAAAGACAACTAGAAGAAGATGAAATACAATTAGAAGAATATGATGTAGAACAAGAATATAATGAAATACAACTTGTATTAGACGAAATACAACCAGTAGAACAAGAAAAACAATTAGTACAAACTGAAGAGTAGAACTAGGGTGCTCCTAAGCTCACCAAGCCCTTCTATGAGCTCGACTCAAAACCTATCGAATTGATTTCAAACGACATTTCCAAACCGTTAGATGTTCAATCTATATTAAAATGTGCTTGGAGACCAAATTTTACATTTTTTGGAATTTTTTTACTATTTATTAAGATGGTTTGAAAATCGCTGTTTTCCAATGGTGCAGAATTTTAATAAAAACAGCGATTTTCAAACCATCTTAATAAATAGTAAAAAAAATCCAAAAAATGTAAAATTTGGTCTCCAAGCACATTTTAATATAGATTGAACATCTAACGGTTTGGAAATGTCGTTTGAAATCAATTCGATAGGTTTTGAGTCGAGCTCATAGAAGGACTTGGTGAGCTTAGGAGCACCCTAGTTCTACTCCAAACTGAAATACAACTAGAAGAAGATGAAATACAACATGTAATAGACGAAACAACTAGTTGCACATTAAATACAACTCAAAGAAGATGAAATACAACACGTAGTAGACGATGAAAGTGATAAGCCTCAATTATATATACTTTCGGTTAATGTTTTACCTCTAAATTGTATCAAATTTCTTGTGTTTTACCCTAGTTTAATAGATAATTCATTCAAGAACCAAGTTACTGCCTTTGCCTTGTCTAATTTATAGGAATCAAGCAAAAATGAGCAATTCTGCGAGTTTGTGCGGGCCGCACAAAATAAATTCATCTGAAAATGAAAAGTCGAAAATCCACAAGTTTTGCTCCGGTCAAGTCAGAGAGTATTGCGGGTCGTCGTGCAGCCTGAAGGAATTTTATGCGGGCCGCACAAACAGAAAATGCGGGCCGCACAAATCTCTTTTCTTCGCGCAGTTTTGGGCCAACTCCTCATTTTGTGCGGGCCGCACAGATTTTGTGAAGGCCGCACCAATGCCAATTTAGCCTAATTTTGAGGGATCTTCTCATAACGGCTGCCAGATTTCAGGGATTGATTGCTGGAGGCACAAAATTTGGCTATTTAATAGGGGAGAGGCAGCAGGAGAAGGGGATCTCATCTTTCACCTTGTCCCTAGGTTCTATTTCTTCTAAACCTCTCCATTTTTGATTCTCTCCTCTCCACAAATCAAAGGCTTTTGGATTGACGAATTGAAAGCTGATTCGAGAGAGCAAATACTGAAGACAAGGAGCAGCAAACTAGGAGATTGGTGTATCCTCTTCTCTTATTTGTTTATCTAGGTTTTTAGTCATGTTTTCTCTTTTGTATCTCTTGGATGTTACTGCACCCATGAGGGGCTAGATTCCTCTCTAAGGGCTTAGGCTAAAATCATGAACTTGTATTAGATTTTATTTTACTTGAATAATATTTCTATGTGATGATTGTTTGTTAATTGATTGGTCTTGGTGATTTTATAATTCATGTGCTTAAGTAATTTGCGTTTTATTAATTAGTGTCCCGCTTAGGTTAACTCACTTAATATGTTAGGATCAAAGAATTGATAGAACCAAACTACTTGCATGAATAACTCTAGGATTGAGATTAGAAATGACCAAATCTACTTCTTAGTCCGGAACCACAAGACCAATGGTTGAATTGAGGCGAAGAACTTAATCGTGAAGCCTCATATTCAATTGGGACCCCTAAAATTGAACCGAATTTTGGTATGAAGAACTTAATCGTGAAGTGTCGATATTTGGGAATAAATTAGGCTAAACATGTGCTTATGGTCTAGATAATTAGGGTGAAGAACTTAATCGTGAAATCCGAACTATCTAGACACGTCATTAATTCACGAAAGTGACCATTTTTGACATATTAGGTTTAGAAACTCCAAAATTACAAACATGAATTTAGTAACCAAGTAAGTGTGAATTTGATCAAGGGATTGAGAGCCGATAGCCCTTAGATTCCATCTCTTTGATTACAAACTCCTTTTTATTATTTGTTTAGAATTGTTTTGTCTTGTTTCAACTCCAATTCGGGTATTGAACCCACCATTTCAGTTTTCAACAAAAACCCCCTTTACTTAAATTGCATTATTTTAGAATTAATCATTTAGTATAAAGTAATTTCTCCCGTTATCTTTGGATCGATACCTATTTTACTATAAGGATAGGTTGTATGCTTGCAACCAATCTATTATTGTGTATTAAGGTTTTATAAATTTAAAGTATAAAGTGTATAACAAATTGACCCATTTATTTCAATACCCAAAATACACAACAAACTTTTGGCGCCGTTGCCGGGGACACGTAGTCTCATCCAGATCTCCACCACTGCTCTGTCGCCGGCCTCACCACCCTTCTCTCTCACGGTGCCGTTCTCCTTCTCTCCCTCTTAGATCCGGTGTCTCTTCACCTCTACACCGAGTTCTTCGCAAACTCTCTTCGTTTTTCGCTTCAAAAAGGTTAGATTTCTCTCTTTTCCTTTTCTCTTGCTTAGTCTCAACCGATCTATGCCAAATTCTTGTTAAAAACGCACCAATATTTGTAAAACTTGAACACAAACCCTAGGTTCAGCCAAAACAGAGCATTTTCTGAAATTTTCTCGATCTGTGCGGGTGCCGTGCGGGTAAAGTTGGCCGCACCAAATTTTTGGCCATTTTTCTGTCCATTTCTGTCATTTTTGGTTTTATGCGGGCCGCACCAAATTTTGAACTGCCCGCACGACAGGCCGCAGAAGTCTCTGTTGCCCAAACCTTTTTCCCATCAGTGCAACCAATTTATTTCCTGCGGGCCGCATAAAAATTTGAACTGCTCGCACGATAGGCCGCAGAAGTCTCTGTTGCCCCAAAAAAAACAAAAATTTTGAAATTTTAATTTTTCAATTTTATTTTCTTTGATTGTGTTACTACACCTTGGTACCGTGTGGCTACACCACCCTTTCTCTCTCATCTAGTTTTTGCAGATGCCTCCAAGGAGAAACCCGAAGAGACAAAAGGGGGTTGAAGGTCCCGGTGAAACAAGCGAGGTTAATGCACCAACCCAACCACCTGAACCCTTGCAATCTTACTTTGAGGGTTTCGAGGCAACATTGGAACTCAGATACCGCGAACGTCTCGAACACCTTCTCAACAACCGAGTGCTCCATTCTTCTAGATGGATTGACATCCCTACCCTCCGGGAACTCGGTCTTTTCGACTCTGTCAAGATGCTAACCGAACGCATCGGCCTGTGGCACTTTCTAAGCTCCCCATGCCAAACTTTTCGAGGCATCACCCTCGAGTTTCTCTCCACATTCGAGTTTGACAGGGCCCAGAGTCTCCTCACCTTCCGACTTGGTGGCCAGTCCTTCATGATGACCGCAACCGACCTTATGGGTCATCTCCAACTACCCACCACCGATGCTTATGCCATGAACGAGACATGCACTTTCCAATCAGACATGTCCGAACTCAGTTTTTGAGCCGATCTCATTGATAGACATTGCGCACTCAATGCTCAACGGGTTCGCCTCATTAAGCATCCGGCACTCCGCTACATTCAACGTGTTTTGGCACTTACCCTTTTTGGGCGAGGTGAGACTAGCTCTTGCTTTAAAAAACCCGAAAATTTCTATCTCTATTGTATGTTGCGCAGGAACAACGAAGAGATGCACTTCCAACCACATTTCGGGTACTACCTCGCCAAGCATCTCTACTCCATAGCCACTGAGCACCAGACCAACGGCAGCATCTCTTGTGACGGCGTGATCACCAAAATCGCCTGTGCCCTAGGCATTAATATTCCAGACACTCCGCTCGAAGGGCCAATCACTCTTGATATCCCAGGCCTCCTCCACATGCAGCTCCTCCGGCCCTCGCCCGACGACACTTTCTGGATAAGTGATGGCCCGGGCAACTATGGCTATCGCTTATCTCTCACCACAGTCCTTGACCCGCTGCTTCTTTCCACTTGGAACTTGACGGACGAGCCCATGATTTTGGGTCCTGAGGCCACCGCTCATCCACCACCACCTGCTGAGCAAGATGTCCCTGCCCAAACCACGCTTGCCGGTCCTTCCAACCAAGCACTCATGGACTACATGGTTGAGATGAACAAAACTTGAACGCAAAACTACTCGGATATTACCTCTCAATTAAACAACCTCAACCTCCGCATGGACTCTTTCGAAGAACCTCTCTACCAAGCCAAGAAAGATGCACAACTGGCACGATGGTACGCTCAACAAACCTTCGAGAATTCCGACATCGAACCCAATGAGGAACCACCCACTCCACCACATGAGCGCCGCAGCCGTCACCAATGCAATGCAGTCTCCAAGAGGCCCTGCGGCACACCCTCTCAGCACGAGCGCACTCCACCGCAGCAGTGAGGCACCTCCGCCTCCTCCCCTTTCGCTTTCTCCACCCCTTTGTAAGTTTTATTTTTCTTCCCTTTTACTCTTTCTTGTGCGAATGTTTGCATTGATGACAATGCTTTGTTTAAGCTTCGGGGGGAATCGGAAGAAAAATTGTATCTGCATTTAGGTCATGTTTAATTTTTACAAAGTTGCATTTTTTTTAGGTGAGAAATTTGTGTGATTGCTAGAATTAAGGACTTGTTTGAAAATTTTTGGTTATGATTTGGATGACTTTGAAAAATTCGAAATAACCCCATATTTGATCAAAGAATTGCATTGGATGAGATATTTTAAGATTTTGAGAAAAATGAAAAACTGGATTTTATCGAAAAAGTATTTTTGAAATCAAGGTATACCTTTCTAATTGGGAAATCGGGGTTTACAGATTAAAGAAAGGTTGTAATATCCATAGGTATGAAAGAATACCTTTGGATGTGTGTATTCATGGTATTTTTGCTTAAGTTGTTGAAATGATTTTAATGGAAAATTTGTGAAAATTCAAGTCGGACTCCACTTACCTATGTTACGGCGACATGACGTACTTATGGTTATGAGTCCTTGACACTTTGCTCCGCTAGTTTACCCGATAAAATGTCCGAGTTTACACCTTAAGTGTGCGTTCGTGTCATGGAAGGGTTGAACCAAGAGCATGCGATCGCACTTTTGAATTAAAACGGTTGGGTCTGGTTAACTACTTGTAACTAGCCGGTTTTGTATTAAGGATAAAGATCATAGTGTCACAAAATAGCAACAAAAAGAAACATAAATAGAATTTTGCATGATACCAACACGCGAAAATTTACAACTTTCTAGCCCAAGCTTGGAACAAGTTTGGGGGGGTGCGAAAAAGGTAAATCACCACAAAATGAGGGCATATTTTTGGTAGAAGAACGAAACATTGATAAATCCAAATGATTATTTTTTTGCAAATTTGATTGATCAAGTTGTGGGGTGAATTAAAGTGGATCAAGGAAAGTTCAAATTGTCGATCAAAATGATTCTCGAAGTTTTTAACAATAGCAAGATCATGTGAATTTTTCGCACTTAGGAATATTCTTGGAATTTGGTTAGTTTAGAAACCGGACTCATACCTAGGTTTAGATTTTTGCTTGAGGACAAGCAAGGTTTAAGCTTGGGGGATTTTGATAAGCCTCAATTATATATACTTTCGGTTAATGTTTTACCTCAAATTGTACCAAATTTCTTGTGTTTTACCCTAGTTTAATAGAGAATTCATTCAAGAACCAAGTTACTGCTTTTGCCTTGTCTAATTTGTAGGAATCAAGTAAAAAGGAGCAATTCTACGAGTTTGTGCAGGCCGCACAAAATAAATTCATCCGAAAATAAAAAGTCAGAAATCCACAAGTTTTGCTTCAGTCAAGTCAGAGAGTATTGCGGGTCGTCGTGCGGCCTGAAGGAATTTTATGCGGGCCGCACAAACAGAAAATGCGGGCCGCACGAATTCTATGCGGGCCGCACAAATCTCTTTTCTCCGCGCAGTTTTCGGCCAACTCCTCATTTTGTGCGGGCCGCACGGATTTTGTGAAGGCCGCACCAACGCCAATTCAGCCTGATTTTGAGGGATCTTCTCATAACGGCTGCCAGATTTCGGGGATTGATTGCTGGAGGCACGAAATTGGCTATTTAATAGGGGAGAGGCAGCAGGAGAAGGGGATCTCATCTTTCACCTTGTTCCTAGGTTCTATTTCTTCTAAATCTCTCCATTTTTGATTCTCTCCTCTCCACAAATCAAAGGCTTTTGGATTGACGGATTGAAAGCTGATTCGAGAGAGTAAATACTAAAGACAAGGAGCAGCAAACTAGGAGATTGGTGTATTCTCTTCTCTTATTTGTTTATCTAGGTTTTTAGTCATGTTTTCTCTTTTGTATCTTTTGGATGTTATTGCACCCATGAGGGGCTAGATTCCTCTCTAAGGGCTTAGGCTAAAATCATGAACTTGTATTAGATTCTATCTTACTTGAATAATATTTCTATGTGATGATTGTTTGTTAATTGATTGGTCTTGGTGATTTTATAATTCATGTGCTTAAGTGATTTGTGATTTATTAATTAGTGTCCCGCTTAGGTTAACTCACTTAAGGTGTTAGGATCAAAGAATTGATAGAACCAAACTACTTGCATGAATAACTCTAGGATTGAGATTAGAAATGACCAAATCTACTTCTTAGTCCGGAACCACAAGACCAATGGTTGAATTGAGGCGAAGAACTTAATCGTGAAGCCTCATATTCAATTGGGACCCCTAAAATTGAACCGAATTTTGGTATGAAGAACTTAATCGTGAAGTGTCGATATTTGGGAATAAATTAGGCTAAACATGTGCTTATGGTCTAGATAATTAGGGTGAAGAACTTAATCGTGAAATCCGAACTATCTAGACACGTCATTAATTCACGAAAGTGACCATTTTTGACATATTAGGTTTAGAAACTCCAAAATTACAAACATGAATTTAGTAACCAAGTAAGTGTGAATTTGATCAAGGGATTGAGAGCCGATAGCCCTTAGATTCCATCTCTTTGATTACAAACTCCTTTTTATTATTTGTTTAGAATTGTTTTGTCTTGTTTCAACTCCAATTCGGGTATTGAACCCACCATTTCAGTTTTCAACAAAAACCCCCTTTACTTAAATTGCATTATTTTAGAATTAATCATTTAGTATAAAGTAATTTCTCCCGTTATCTTTGGATCGATACCTATTTTACTACAAGGATAGGTTGTATGATTGTAACCAATCTATCATTGTGTATTAAGGTTTTATAAATTTAAAGCATAAAGTGTATAACAAATTGACCCATTTATTTCTATACCCAAAATACACAACAGAAAGCCAACTAGTAGAACAAGAAAGACAACCAGTACAAGGTGAAAGACAACTAGAAGAAGATGAAATACAACTAGAATAATATGAAATACAACTATAATAATATGAAATACAACTAGAAGAAGATGAAATACAACCTGTAGTAGACGAAAGACAACCAGTAGAACATGATTAGAACTAGTAGAAAATGAAATACAACTCGAAAAAAATAAATACAACCTGTACTAGACGAAAACAACAGGTAGAACATGAAAGACAACTAGAAGAAGATGAAATACAACATATAGTAGATGATAAAAAGCCAACTAGTAGTATAAGAATGACAACCATTACAAGGTGAAACACAACTAGAATAATATCAAATATAACTAAAATAATATCAAATACAACTAGAATAAGATGAAATACAACATGTAGTAGACGAAAGACAATAAGTAGAACGTGACAGACAATTAGTAGAAAATGAAATACAACTCGAAGAAGATGAAATACAACCTATAGTAGACCAAAACAATAGGTAGAACATGAAAGACAACTAGAAGAAAATAAAATACAACATATAGTAGATGATAAAATCCAACTAGTAGTACAAGAAAGCCAACCAATACAAGGTGAAATACCACTAGAAGAAGATGAAATACAACTTGAAGAAGTAGTACAACTAGAAGATGATGAAATACAACCTGTAGTAGACGAAACACAACCAGTAGAACATGAAAACTAACCAGTAGAAAATGAAATACAACTAGAAGAAGATAAAATACAACCTGTAGTATACGAAACGACAAGTAGAACATGAAAGATAACAAGAAGAAGATGAATTACAACTTGCAGTAGATGATAAAAACTAACTAGTAGAATAAGAAAGACAACTAGTAAAAGGTGAAAGAATATTAGAAGAATATGAAATATAGCTAGAAGAATATGTAGTACAACTAAAATAATATGATACAACTATAATAATATGATTTGATTTTTGGTGTATTTCCTTTATTCACTTCAGGCAGTATTTGTAGGACACAACAATGGATTAGACTGGTGTTGCCCATATAAAAGTCTTTGGTTATGTTTTGCACGACATACTGGTTATTGCGGGTACGGTTTGTTGGCCGCGTGGTGCGAGAATTATTGAAGACACAGAAAATCCCTTCACAGTAAAATCCTGGATAAGAATGGAAAATGCTAGTACACATAGCTATGTCATCTTGAGTTCCTAGTGGGATCATTTAATTATCTAATCAGATTGGTGGTCATGTAAGTTGCATCTCTTTGTTGGTTTATTCAATGTAATGTTTAATTGATTTTTAAAATATTTAAAATGAATAAAATATGGTTATATAAGGTTTCTTAATTTCTCAGTGATGCCCAAAGGACAAGGTTCATAAGATACTTATTGTGAAATTTAAATTAATTCAGACTTCCTGGTGATTAACACTTGACAAAAGCAATTAACTGCAAATTTCTAGGATTACATAGTGAACTATTAAAAGTACCCAATGTAGAAGAAAAGAAAAGAGTAGGAAATGAAACCAAAGACCAAAAAAAAAAAAAAAAAAAATCCTATTTACTTTTTGACTTTGTGAAACCAGGCATAAAGTGGTGATATGTAACCAAAGATTAAAAAAAAAAAAATCACCCAACAAGTCTGCAAACATTACAGTTATTATAATATCTACCAGTCATCATTGCTTCACACAAGGCATAGAACATCTTTTTTTTTTTTAATTTAATTAACAAGGAAATTAATTGGAGAAAGGCAGGTGATGTTGTACAAAAATGTTTAAATATGAGGATCTTTGTATCATTTTTGTGGGCGACTAATGCAATTAATTAATTGCATTTTCTTTACTTGCTTTAACTGTATCATGTGAACTGCTTATATTTCCACATTTAAAAATAGAAA
This sequence comes from Carex kokanica, assembly GCA_025461125.1. Classification (NCBI taxonomy): domain Eukaryota; kingdom Viridiplantae; phylum Streptophyta; class Magnoliopsida; order Poales; family Cyperaceae; genus Carex; species Carex kokanica. Next base: position 249,613 of record JAJGRX010001417.1, read on the forward strand.
AGGAAAGCATTGCTATCATGTTCAATTCCCTCCAATAGTAAGCGACAAGAACACTCTAAATCAAAGAATTGACAAAAAATATTATAACACCGTTAAAAATTAAAATACAACTCTTTCACGAACCCTAAGTTAACCTCCATAAGACCATAACAATGTTTTTTGTTTTTTTTTAACAAACCACTAGTTTCTCAATTGCACTAGATTCATATCTATAACAAAGGTCAACACACTTAATTTATATCTAACCTTCCTCTCACCTCTAATTTATTACCTCAATGAATCACCAGACGTAAAACCTACATCCCTTAATACCCATTAAAATTAACTGAGTAAACAGGATGCTCATTAGGGTAATACAAACCCCAATGCTGCTCTACACCAGTAGGCTTTTCATTCTCATTAAACATTGCAAAAATGTATGTCTCCAAAGCCCCGGGCCTCTTCGGGGTACCAATTTTCACGTGAGAAATCAATTTCTCAACGTATGTCTTTGCATTTTGCACTGTTGCATTGAGCCCACCGGCTGACGGCCACCCGGTTTCGGTCACAACAACTGGGACATTATCTCCACCAGCCTTCTCCAGTGCTGAATGCAACACATCCACCATTGCATCAAACAGGTTCTGGTACTGGTACTCACCGTCTGTGACTACTGTACCAGGTGAAGTGAACAATGCATAGTTAACATCGACAACATCAACATTATTTATGTAGCCAAAGTATGGGTACACATTGGCAAAGAGAGGGGCACCGGTACTGGAGAGGAACTGGACAATGGGGCCCAAGTATAATATAGAGTCACTTGAGAAGGCACCAGCAGATGGAGGATATGATGTACCGATGACACCAAATTCGATAACAGTTGAGACCTTTATTTTGCTATCCAGACCCGCCAAGCTGAGCGCGTTGTAGATATTTTCCATTGCTGGGAGAATATAGTGTGTGTCTATACCTGTGATCTCATTACCTACTCCAATGTACCTATCAATAATCAAGAATTTTTTTACTCTCGTACATATATATAGGTGCAGGCTATTGTGCTATGCTTAGCACCAATTGACCGGTACTGATGTGCTAAATCTTGAATTTTGAGATTTATGCAGTTACTTTAAGCCATCAATGTGAATTACTCATTGAAATCTTGTAAGAAATTTTTTCATATGTTTTTGGGTCATCCGACAAAATTGGTGTTCCACTTCCACCTACAAAATTGATTGAATGATGACAGTGGGTTCATATGTTTGACATATAAATCTTCAGTGGTTGTAATTTGAGTTCCAATCTGCTTCTATAAAATCCAATATGTCATGGGTGCCATTGGGATGCTGACAAGCAGATCTCTATGCTAGCTTTTTTAGAGGGGGTGGGGGTTCGGGCCCATTTGTCAGTTATCCGGTGCCATTGGATGCTATGGTAACGGATGCAAACTCATTGTAATATGTAGTTTAGTATAGGTAAAGATATGCATTTACTATCGATGCTGATCGTGCCAAATCGAAACTGGAGACACCTAATACTGTGCTATATAGTCTGTTTTGCAACTTAGAGAACTGGTTGAAATTATACAGCAACATATAATGTTTACTTAGCTTATTGCCTTACTTGAAGGAGACGTCGGGAAAGTCTAGGATGAAGTTGCGGACCCACCCGACAGCAGCCTGTGGGTCTTCGGCAATCTGACAAACTTCCTCATTAGCTACATCAACCATGACACTGATCTTGGAGCCTCTTAGCGCATTTAATACATCAATGTTGGGGTTGTATATCCTCATCGCATCAAATCGGTTCTGTTTGAAGAGGTTGACGACACTACTTGGAGTAGGAAGATTGCTGCCAAGCAAGCCGTAGCATACTGATATTGACTGAGCACCTGTCATTGTAAATATTTAATTAGGAGGTCGATCATTAGCGCAAAAAAAATGGTGGTTTTGCCTTTGTCGGGCAATTGAGTAAAATTATTTAACCATCAAAATCTGCACATAATTCATCCAAAAAATTCTTGGCAGCTCATCTTTAACCGAAGTTAAGTTTGCAATTGCAAGAAAAATGCAGTGTATCATGAGCAATAAAAGTAAAATATAAAACCCAAACAAAGAGGGAGACCTAAAGGGAGGGAAGCAAGGAGTGCTCCAAGAAGCAATGCAACAGCAACCATGGAACTTTCACTTCTCTGTGCCATTAGAGAGAACTTCAAAAGATGCAGTGCAGAGAGAGATTGAGGGATCTAAGATATTGCACCAGTTGGTTCTCTATATAAGATGCTAGTGCAGGGTGTGCAGCTAGATCTCTTAATATAGATTTCTCTCTCTCAAATTTGAATATTTGTAAATTACGATCAAATGCATGCATATAACTTAATTTAGGAGTAGACTAATTTACCCAAAAAATGAGTGGATTATCCATGACTTGAGCTATAGAGGAGGATTTTGAGTAAAATTTAAGTGGTTTAGGCTCATTTGTTTCATTTTGAATTGCAGTTGCATCTAATAGCGGTGCCAGTTGGCAGAAGCTCAATACATCAATCTCTTGCCTCTCGTTTTGATGTTTGTATTATACAAAGGGGGGTTGTCAGTTTTAATTTGGGGGTAAAAAAAGATGAAGAGTATATGACTATGTATATCTCCTGCTTTTGCTACATATGGAAAAGTAAACCATTTTTAAAGTGATCAATTGCATGACCTTCTGCTTTAATTTAACTAAAACCCCAGTGTGACAAAACTGTCATTGTTATTGTAAGTAGTAAACAACTACCCACAAGAATTTCATAAAAAAAAGACAAATAAAACTTAATAATGGGATTACTAATTTAAGAACGACAAATGAAGGAAGAAAATACAACAAGAACAACAACAAAATAACTTCATATGCTTAAGTAACTAAAACCCCAATTTAGTGAGCAAAACTGGAGTAAAGATTTTAACAGCATAGTTTTTACTTCATGCAACGCACGAACTATATGCATAGCTGTTTTCATTCTATAGTTTGTGCGTTGCAGGAAGTAAAAACTGCTGTGTTAAAATCATTATCCCAAAACTGTCACCGTTTCTAAGTTAACACTCGCCAATTGAGCCCGGCCCAATATATTTTTTTTTTTAGGAAACGGCCCAATATATTTTGAGCTGGGATGGGCTCGTTGGCCCGGATTACAACCTTAGAAGTCTGTCACTTCATCCAGAATTCAAGATAATAATGAAGTGTTTACACCGTCAGTATAAATCTACAACCCTCTGAAGTAAGATATACACAAAATTGAAATACTAAATCAATTTTATAGAAACAATTATCCATGCTTTGTGCTCAGCAAAGCATATAATGCGATATTAGTACACACGGTTTCATTGACATTTATAAGTTTATGCCGTGTGGAAAACCAACCAGTAATTAGCTTGCAAATTATTATAATAAGAAATTTCTCTTTCCTATAAATACTAGCTACTACTACTACTACTACAACAACAACTATCAAATTATCATCTCAGTTGAAAATAATAGGATAGACTGGCTCCTTATCTGGATAAAACAATCCCCAGTGCTGTTCTACACCGGCCGGCTTCTGGTTTTCATTGAACATGGCGAAGATATACGTCTCCAATGGAGTCGGTCTCTTGGGCGTCCCCATGCTGACATGATTAATTAAATTCTGGTTATACATTTTCGCATTGCTCACTGTCGCGGCGGTCCCACCATCTGACGGCCATCCACTCTCAGATACAATAACACGAACATTGGATCCATTGTCGACCTTCTCAATTGCCGAGTAAACCGCATCCACCATTGCATCAAATATGTTTTGATAATTGTACGAACCATCTGACACCATGGGTCCCGGCGAGTTGAACATTACATAATCAAGAGTGATATCGGTCATGTCACCGATGTAGGTGAAATAAGGGTGTACATTGACCAAAAGCGCTGCATCAATCGTGGCGAGGTACTGTACTATGGAGTTCATGTATGATGCCTCGCTAGAGAACTCGCCTTGTGATGGAGGGTACGAGGTACCGAGTACCCCCATGCTGACTGAGGTTGAGACCTTTGCGTCGATACCGGCAGAGGAGAGTGCAGCATACATGTTTCGCATCGCTGGGAGGATGTTCAAGGCGTTTTCACCTGTTACCTCGTTTCCTAATACGACATACCTGTTGTGAAGTAATAGTACATTAGAGTTGTATTTAATTATGAAATATAAGTTATGTGCCTGCCGGCTTTGATAATATATAGCAAATTGATTATTACTTGAAAGTGATGCCGTGATATTGTAGGACATTATTCTGCACCCATGCATGAGCAGCTGAAAGGTCTGAAGCAAGGGATGCGAGGTCCTCGTTGTATGCACCTAGGATAAGATCGACATTACTGCCTTGGAGTGCGGTTAAAGTGTGGGGGTCAGGGGAGTATATGCGCATGCTGGTGATGCCATGAGCATTTAATAGGTCGACTACTTCGTTTGGTGCAGGAAGGTTGTTGCCGAGCAGCCCGTTGCATATCCCTATCGACATTACATCTGCATAAAAAAAAAAAACTTTATTTATAAGCTTCTTAATTTATAGTATATATATATAATACGTTTGTTTGTTGTAATCCATAAAACAGCAATGTTATATCACAATTAGTGCATGGTTTAAATGCAAAGTTTAGAGAGAGAGATATATACCTGTTGGGATGGCTGCAAGAACAGTGACAAGGAATGCAAACAATAGAGTGGCCATGGGAAAGGGAATGAATTTCTCCAACTTGTGTAACAAAAACAAGCTACTTGATTCTCTCAATTTTTCTAAGAATTACTTCTGAATTGTACAACATATATTATGGTCATCTTATATACACTTTCAGTGGATCGATATTGCACAAGATATCAATCATAGGATATATTTTTTGGAAGTAAATAAAGGGAAGTGAGAGAACTTCATGGAAAGAAGAAATTATTTTATTTTATTTCCCTGTTATGTTTGTAGGAGATTTTACTATGCGAGCTAGTTCAATTACAACCGTTTGGATCAAAATTTGTTTGGTAAGTAAAGAATCATGACTAAAGGTTCCTTTACTTGGCAGCTAAAGGATCATGAGTGAAGAAGGTAACATAATCTAGTGTGCAATCAAATTATTTTATATTCTATCTCAAGCAATGGAATGATGAACAAGGAAATGAAATAAGAGGGATCTGTAGTGTTAATATATAACGCGAAACAATAAGAATCTTTTGCTTCTTGACCAGGAAATTCTACCGACTTTGCAACGAGTAATATTTTAATCTAAACGAACTATCTATTTCTGATCCAACGGTCCATGTCAAATTATGATACATCCGACGGCCAATTTGTAACAATGGTTCATGTCCAATATTTCGTTAGTTTTAATTTTCATGCACTGTTAATTTTTTCAAAATGGTCTAAATGCTCTCAATTTTTTTATTTCTTAACTTGTTTTTTTTAAATTGTTACAAGTACGAGATTGTGAATAAAAGTAAGAAGGAGAGGAAAGGGCTTCATCTGCAAAACACCAACTTTAGGGACCATTTCGAAGAAAAAACTATAATTAAAAAATTATAGAGCTGATTATTCTCTTGGACCCTTGAGCAAGACGCGGAGAAAAAAGAAACAGGCTAAGAAAAAGGAGAAGATTGAGTGATACAGCTCCTTGAGTATCTTCTTTGTGATATATACTTGTCCATTTAATTTGGAGAAATCCTTCTATCTATATTTAACTTGCTGGTACATAACTGGTATAGTTCTGATTTTCTGGTTTTCTGATTCGCTTGGTTTAATCGGGACTTAACAGTTATTCAGTGATGGAACCATATAGCGTCAAAGGAGGGCACTTGCTTTTCCCTTGCTGATTTTTTTTTTCCAAAATATGCTTCATATTCATATGTTTTTCTCAGAAAAAATTATAACAATATACTTAAGATGTAAAAAATTATAAATTTATACTTTATCCTAAAATTTATCTTCAAAATATACTTCTATTTCTATGCTTTCTAAAAAAAAATTTAATTAGGGAATATCGCCTAATATGTTGTGTAATTAAATCAATATATTGTGTAGGTAAAATGCCACAAAATAGAATGCACTTGACACATTAAAATGCATGCGTGACTATTGGTATTCTTAATAGTAAAATCTACATAGATATAAGAATTAACAAAAATTACTATAATACCAATTATGTGGGAAAAAATAATACTCTTATATTGGGGGTCTAACTTACCATTCAGAATACCATTTTGGGGCTTAATATAAAAAATTAACAAAAATTAACAAAAAGCTTAAATTATTGAAATAATATTTTTAATTAATTAAATTATGACTAGAATAGAAAAATGTCCTAATTTGATTGAAAAAATTATTTCTAGAAGTATGGTACGTAAAGTTCCATGAAGGAACTTTTTATGGAAATTGATTCGTTTTCATAATAAAAGTTGTTCCAACAAGCATCTCAATTTTCAAGAAATAATATAAATGTTATTAAATAAATCCTGCAACATGCATAGGAACATAACATAAGAATAGACTAGTAAGTATAGTTTAGTTTGTGATTTTGATGAAGCCATGAAAGGTTGGTGGGTAAATATTTAGTGGGGCAGTTTCGGTTGTTCCGGACTAATTTCAATCAATACCGCCCGAGACTGGTGGCCGGAATGAAATGGGCCTAATATGACATGAATTGGGCTGCGATTACATGGTATATTTTTTCTAATGAAATAAATTTGAGGCCTTTAACTTGGTTAACATTTAATAACTTGATTTTTGTTGTTGTCTTGACATCAAATAATTCGGCCCATGATTTCATCTCATTTGGTTTCGGTCCAACTGAGAATATGCAATACATTTGGAAGTGTTTCATCTATAGTACTGTATCATTGTACGTAATTCCAGCCGAGCGATCATTTTTCGGATCAATTGTAGATGCACTGAGATCTTTAAGATTCGTGCAGGTTAAAACAGACGGGTAGTATTTCTCATTTTACACGGTTACTGGATCTGAATCCTACATTTGGGGTGGGATAGATCTTCTTGTGGGTTCGGATTTAATTTATTGGAATCAGAAACCCAAGTGCAATACTCTCTCCATGGGTTCGGATCCCCTAAAGTAACTTAAAATTTGAGTTTAACTCCAAACCGTTTGATCAATCCATCTCGAGATAGGATTTACTGGACCCTTTAATATTTGTGCAAATTCTAATTGGACAGTCTCTCTTCCAAACTCAAATGAGTTATTTTAGGGATCCGAATTCCTGTCCTCCATGTCTTCATCAAATCTCAAATGTAAGTAAAACTAAGCAGACATCTATACGGGTATATATGTGGAATAATCGACCAATATTAATTATACATACTATATCATTTATTAGACAAAAGGGATAAAAAAAACAAATACATTATATATGTGACACCTAATCATATCAAAGAACCCAATAAATTACTAATACATGAATAGACAACACCTAAGCAATCACTAGCTTCCTCTTGTTCCATCAGGCAAAGAAATATATCCCATTAATTTCTAAGTATTACTAAAGCTAACAGTGTAAACAGGAGACTGATCTGGATAAAACAGTCCAAAATTCCTCTCAACCTCATCACCTGTCTTCAGATTCTCCATGAACATAGCAAAAATATAGGTTTCCAAATTCCCCGGCCTCTTCGGTGTACCGACAGCGGCATGAGTAATCAAATTCTGATTGTATATCTGTGCATTTTCCACTGTTGTGTTGACACCACCATATGACGGCCAGCCGCTTTCCGAAACTACAACACTAACATTAGAGTATCCGGCCTTCTCCATTGCGTAATATACCGAATCAACCATAGCATCAAAGATATTCTGATACTCATATTCTTGGTCATAAACCACCGTATCAGGGGCGGTGAACAATGAGAAATCCAATGGAATAGAGCCATTGCTGTATGCGTAACTAAAATAGGGGTAAATGTTTACGAGAAGTGGACCGCCGGTGTTGGCTAGGAACTGAGTAACGGGACCTATGTAGGAGACTGCGAATACGGAATTTGATGGAGGTGAAGTATTTGAAAGTACGTCAAATCTCACTGATGTCGTGACCTTGATTTGATCTTGGAGGCCGGCCGATAAAATCGCATTGTGGATGTTGGTCATTGCGGGCAGTATGTTACTGGCATAGTCTCCCATAATCTCATTACCAACCGCAATGTACCTGTTAATTGATTAATTGATTGATGAAGTCAATAAGCATTAATGTAACATAATTGAACTATTTATTGAGACAGAAAGAGGTAAGAAATTGGCACCATACATCATCACCTAGTTCAATTTCTAATGAAAGCATTTTTGGAGGAGATGAAATGTCAATTCTAGATATGTTTATACATCAATTGTTCTTCTCAACTTTGTAATAGCTGCAATATATACACACTCATGCTAAGTTCAAGAGCTCAAGTCAAGTCTATCAAGTAATAATTCTCAGATATAATCTATTTATATTTTTAAGCATCATAATTACATCCATGCTAGAGATTATTTGTAATAATCATAATTACATCATAATTATATATATTGGTAGTCTCTAGATTCTTTACTAGCTTGAAAAGCATATAAAATGGTCCGTGCAAGAGATTATTTACAAACTTTGACCCTCATCTTAATTATATTGAAGACAAAAAAATTACTAGCACCTCTTTTTGTTACAAATTTAAATAAAGATATTAACGTGTGCTAATAATAATCCATATCCGACATAGTACAAAAAATATAGAAAAATAAAATTAATGTTTAACACTTTAACTAGAAATTTAAATATATTTTTGGCATATTTAGAAATCAATTTCGAATTGTGCAACACCTATATAATTAATAGTAAAGTTATTAAAATTTAGTGATGGAGTTCTGATAAATTTGAATGTTTAAGAAATAACAGCCTGACCAGATAAAACTTCAGAATTCAAAATAAAATTATTATAAATTCTCTTAGTGCAGCATATAGCCTAGAACTATTTCACTTGAGGCATAAGAAACATATATATAGAACAAATACACAGGTATAGAAAAATATCAAAAACAATATACCTTTTAACAATTTTATGCAGTTTTGTAACTTCTATCAAAATGTTACAAGGGGCTATTTATTTGCAAGGGACAATTATATATACCGAAGTAACTTGAACAATGTTATAATTAGTAATCAATGCAAAAAAAAAACTGAAACCCATAATATATGTACTCAATTAACCACTAAATGATGATATATTTAATTAGCCACGAGTAACCAATCAATTAAAGTTGTGTAACAATACTTGAAAGAGACGCCATCATATGCCAAAATGTTGTTTTGGACCCAGTCGGCTGCAGCAGAAGCATTATAAGCAAATGATTCAAGATCTTCATTTGGCACGCCTACTGTGAGGCTAATGTTGCTGCCTTTGAGAGCGTTAAGGACGTCGCTGTTGGGGTTGTATAACCTCATCTCACCGATGCCATTGGATTGGTAGAGACTGATCACATCACTGGGCTCTGGGAGGTTGTCGCCGAGCAACCCGTAGCAAATACCAATCGATTCCACACCTGCAAAAGAAACTTGTTTTATTGTCATTCTAAATAAAAATCGAAGTTGTCATACTTGTTTTCTCTCCTTTCCATCTCTCTTCTTAATTTTTCTTCCAATATTTTGACGAATCTGTGAACGGTACCATTATGCATATACAGATACATATTAAGGAATATTGCCTGCATAAATTAAATACATATATATGCTGTGTTTTATAGAGAGAAAGAGGGAGATCTAGAGAAAGAGATAGAGACTTGTAATGGTACATGTGATAACTCCAACAAGTAGTGCAAGCGTAGCCTTGGCCAAAGCATATTTCTGTGCCATACTCTTTGTATTGAGAATAAACATATAATTTGCACTCGCGTAGTTTGTACAAAGCAAACGCAACATGCACGTATATATATAGAGAGAGAGAGAGCATCAACCCAGCAAATGTAAGACGTAGTTTGACCTAGTCTTCCCCTTGTCCTGTTCAATATAATAAAACAAAAATATATAACAGTTTCAAATTTAGTCCACTTAATTAACCTAACAATAGGTGCTGAGTTGCACACGCAAGTCCAAGTTGATCAATTGACGCCTGTTATTTATTGACCATATCCGTGACTTTAGCATCAAACCATTATGGTTTGATGGAAACAGACTTGTTAAAGCAGGTTTCAATTTTCTAACGATGTCAATATCTATGAAATTTAACAACTTTTTGTGGGTCATGCTATTCAATTGGACGCGGTAATTAGAAAGAGAGGTGCATGAAAATGATATACCATTAGTTATGAAAGATATTGTTATGCTATATTTCACAAAGATTTTGTGTTCATGTCAAACACGTAACTTTCTATATCCTGCTGCATGTTCAGGTGCCTAACACCAAATTATATTTTATATATAAATTCAGAATTTATAAGCCCAGCCCCTCTAACACGCACAAAAAAAAAGTACCACAAGAAGTCAGATACTTGGAAGGAAATTAATGGGCCTTAAATTAGCCCTTTACATTAATTAAACTCAATTTGCAAACAATATAATTAATCCTTGAATTGGCCCAATTAATCTTCTTAAAGCTACGTACAGATGAGGGAAAGGATAAGAAGTTAAGGAGGCACTTGAGAAAAAAATTAGCCTATAATTAACTAATATTATTATCTATTTGCCTGTCTTCAAGTTATACCTAAGTGGATGATTATTGGGTAATTTCGAACTAATTTGTCCTGACGAGCTATATGCTAATTAAGCTGAAATCTCTTGGAGGCCTTCTTAGGATTAAAATATTTTTTTTGGCCCTGAGCACAAAGATGTCTGTTAATGGAAATAGAGTATGTGGTTCATTCATATCAGGACTCTCTAGAAATAGAATATGATCAAGTGCTCTCCACTCGCGTGCCATGACCACCTTCGGAAAAAATGGCACAGTATGGCACACAAACTTGCTTGGTCATGGCACGTAGTCATGTGACCATTTTTAAAATTATATTTTTTCTTTTACAATTTTTAACATTTTCTTGACATTATTTTCTGATTTTTTTTCCTTTAAACAAATTTAAATTTGAAAAACGTACTTAAACGTGATTAACATAACCAGTCGTGGCACGTGTGGTCAGGACGTGACTAACATACCGTGACTATTTCTGCAATTTTGGTCACAACACGACACGTGAAAACTTGACTTGATCACAACACAACACATGATCCAAACCACAGTACGCCATGTGATCCAAGTCACGGCACTACACAAATTTTCATCATAGGCATAGGTACCCAAATTGCAACAAAAAGATCCAAATTTTATTAACTTATTCTGCAAGAATAAAACATGCATGCTTGCGTGCACTTATTTAATTATTACATAGAGTTGGAATCAACTATTTTGTGTGTGCCCATCAACAGCATATATAGTAATCTGTGGCTCTTATGATCCTAATATTCTCAGTTGAATTTAATGGAGTACACCGGCTGTTGGTTAGGATAGAACAGGCCCCAGTTCCGCTCTACTCCCTCCGCCTTCTGATTTTCATTAAACATAGCAAAGATGTATGTCTCCAAGGCTGTTGCTCTCTTAGGCGTGCCTTTACCAACATGATTAATCAAATTCTGGTTGTATGTCTGTGCATTTTCCACAGTTGTGTCGGTCCCACCAGCGGATGGCCAACCACTCTCTGAAATAACAATACCAACATTTGATCCTCCAACCTTCTCCATTGCCGAGTAAAGCGCATCCACCTGTGCATCAAAGAGATTCTGATAATTGTTTGACCCGTCTGTCACCACAGTGCCAGCCGAGGTGAACAATGCATAGTCAAGGCTGATCTGTGCTGTGTTGCCGGCATAACTGAAGTAGGTGTATATATTTGCTAGGAGGGGTGCATTTATTGATGCAAGGTACTGAACTATGTCTGTCATGTATGAAGCATCCGAAGAGAACGCACCCGCTGAAGGAGGGTACGAGGTACCCACTACACCAAACGCGACCGAAGTCGAGACCTGGATTGAGTTAAGGCCGGCAGCGGAGAGCGAGTTGTAAATGTTTTTCATTGCTGGGAGGATATTTGACACATCACCACCGCTTACCTCGTTGCCTACTGCAATGTATCTGTTGAAGGAACATCATTTATATTGAGATTTGTGTTATGTTACAAGCAAATAAATTTTATAAATAGTAGGGTTAAAATACAGCATTGGTTTTGTTCTTCAATCATGCTCCACATTCTTATTTTCATTTTCAAAGTCTAAACGGTCGATTTGAACTATTCACCGTGATCTTTGTATTAAAATGTGCTTGGAGACCGAATTTTATATTTTTTGGAAACTTTTTACTATTTTTTTAAATAGGTACAAAATCACTATTTTCAGAAGATTATGGATCATCCAAAACAATGATTTTGTACCTATCTAAAAAAATAGCAAAAAAGTTTCAAAAAATATAAAATTTTGTCTCCAAGCACATTTAAATATGAAGATCATGTTGAGCGGTTCGGATCTATTGTTGGAACTTGAAAACGGAGAAAAATACGTGAAGCATGATTGGAGCACAAAACCAATGGTGCATTTTAACCCTTCTCTTTTATAAATTGTTGGCCAATATTAAATACTAATAAGAGTGAGGCTATATGGTGATATATGCATAGTGCCGAATAAATAGTATTAAATACTATGGATCAATAATTCAATATCTTCGATTTCAAAGTTCAAATAGTCGATCTGTATTGCTCAACATGATCTTCATAAAAAAATGTACTTGCAGATTAATTTTAAATTTTTTAGAATTTTTTTTACTATTTTTTTGTAGGTATAAAATCATTACTTTCTAATGGTCTACAATTTTTAGATCAAGTGATTTTCTATCTATCTTAAAAATAGTAAAATAATTCTACAAAATATAAAATTTGATATACAAGTACATTTTCATATGGAGATCATATTGAATAGTTCAAATTGACTATTTGATATTCAAAACAGAGATATTGATCCATAGTATAGACCATGTTGTGCTACACATAGTAGTACCATAGCCTCACTCTTACTAATTATAATATATCCTGATGTGTAAATTTTAAGATTTTCTTCTAGGATTTTGCACTGAACTTGTAGTAAAACTACTCAGATCATTATTTCGAATGGAAAAAATACTTGGATCCCTTACTTGAAAGAGACATCAGGGTAATAGGGTTTGACATTCTTGTTCACCCAGTTGTCAGCAGCTGAAGAGCTCGAAGCATCAGAGAGGCCGACATCCATGATGAGATTGATATTGGTGCCTTTGAGTGCATTCAGAGTGTCACTGTCGGCATTGTATATACGCATTCCAGTGATGCCATTGGACTGGTACAGCTTTACCACATCAGCTTTCGATGGAAGGTTGTCACCGAGCATCCCGTTGCATACGCCTATTGATTGCACACCTGCCAAAGAAGATGACGTACATATGTACTTTTCAATAGGTTTCTTATTACATGCATTCATTGATTGTCTTGGTGGACCAACTGTGGTAATTGAGGAATTAAAGGATCTGTTTGGTTGATTAAAACTGAAATGGACATTCACGTGTGATGTACAAGGATTTGTAATACCTAGCTAGTAACCGATTCCATAGACATTAAGTGTCTTAAAGCTTTCTACAATCTAAATATTCAATCAATATATAAGAGCTATCTTATGATGGTATATGCTCTATAGCAAGTTTAAACAGCACAAGAAGTTTGTGTGTGTGTGTGTGTGTGTGAACAAAAGAGAGAGAAAGAGAGGAGAGATACTTCTGGGGTAGCTAGCAATGATGCTAACAAGCAATGTGAGTACCGGCACCATGGAAAGAGCATCTGATCTATGTGCCATGGAGAAGATACAATAAGCTCACTCTTGTTCAACTATATATTTTAGTTTCTTAAAAGGGAAATCAGTTAAAACCTTGTCATGGATGATCAATGCATATGAACTCCTTATATAGACAACGCCAGAAAGAGCAAGAATAATTTCAATGCTTGACTACAAGAGTACAAGTCAATTCTTAGTTAGCACATCCAGCGCCAATTAAGGTTTGGAAGCATTGTCAATTTGCAATCTCCAACAGTCTCATGGATCCTCTGCAAACACTAGTTTCCTGTAACCACGGTCTCAATTCATCAAATTTTGTTTGCACTAGATGATTGCAATTCTGATGATGGAGCCATCTCGGTTCAATGCTACATCGAACCACATTAAGTTAATGCTACATTGACGAAGATTTCAACACACATGTTTGATGGAGCCAAATAACAGAGTATCAATTTAGAAGATGTCATAGTTTATATGCAATAATTATTTGTACATTTTCTTTTGTCATTAAATTAAAGCATATTTATCCCATTAACAAACAGGGCAGGGTAGTGACAACACCTAAGTTCAATCTATTTATTGTTCATCAAGTTCTTTCAATAATTTAGGTTAATTGATATACATTACAATTTGTTCATGATCATACATAATCTAGTACAGAAGAACAACTACCGGTCCGCCCCGTATACCACGGTTAGATTAATGAGAAAATGCAAAATTAATCAAAATCTAGACGGCAACCTCCTGCATACAAGCGAGGTCAATCCCTGTGCCTAATTTTATTCCTTCCAAAGCCACTGAGATGAGGAATGAAGAAGGAAAATATAGAGTATATCATAATTATTAGTATATAAGTCTTCAACTTGGAAGTGATGGCAGGGGCATAATAAATTTAAAGATGGCATGAAAATAAATTCTTTATATCTGTCCCGGTGCCTTTTAACAGTAAAATGTTTTAGAAATTGTACCAATAACTCCGTTTTAAAGGTCAATTCCTGTGCTTAACTTCCATTAGACCTCACCAAAGTCACCTAGACTAGTAACAATCATATTACAAACTTCATGTAGAAAGAGGAAAGGGCATAATTAATTGATGCTATATATTGACAATACCATGTTATTAAGAGCTATATTTAATTGGTGATTTAATTATGTTGGTGAATTAATAATACATAGACATTATATATAGGTGGTACAGCTCCACATTTAGATGTTAATGGGAATTTCAATTGTGTGGAGCTTAAGTTCCACATTAATTCCATGTATAGAAATTTGATCTGCACGATATAACATGTCTATGCAAAGGCCCAACTACCAGTCTAGCCCATTTATCACGGTTGGACCTTAATTTTGGTGACTCCTATATACTTGACCTTAGGTTTGTCTATTTCATCTCCATAGTGGACCACTTATATAATATGTGTATATGATGGAATTCCATACATGAAAACAAACTTATCTGTTACGTCGATCAATCAAAAATTCAAGATTTTTAAACGGTTTTTGACCACCGAATTAATAGAAATTGACCTCGTGCAAAAAGGGTATACGGATAATGACAATGTAATGCCGTTTGAGAAGGTTTTCAAAAATACAGTAAACCAAAAAAAAAAAAAATGCAACTCGGATAGACATAAACTCAGCAAGAATAAATGCAAGACTCAAGCAAGAATGTAATAATTTTGGGGCATATAAATAATCTTCATTCTTATATTAAGTACGTAGATGATTTGATCCGCTAACGGCTTTGATTAAAAGATAAAATTTTGGATTAAATATCAGCTCTTTGATCAAATATTTTGATTATATGAATGTTTTTGATGTTTTTTACGTGTAGAAGTCTAAATTTATTTTTGACACATATCTGCCACACGTACTCATCACATGCAAATTGTATCATCTTTCTTATTGCTCTTGATTTATTTCTATTTTTGAAATGTAATTTAAGAAATATTATATGTCATTTAAGATGTCAAAAAATATCAAATTAATATATGTCATTTAATATGTCACTTAAAAAAATATTATTTATGTGTAGATACCATTTAATATGTCATTTAAGAAATGTTATTTGTTATTTAGTCTAATTAATTTTATGAAAATATGTGTCTGTTGCAATGCACACGCGCAATACTAGTTAAATATTGTGTATGCTATCTATGTGGATGACAATTACATAAAAAATGCATACCATTAAATAGACTATCAGAGATGAAGAAGAATGTCACATGTACTATAGCAACGGAAGCAAAAGAAAAATTACTATTATTGTAAATGAAATAATTGTTCATCTAATATCCATAGGTATAAGAACATACTGATTCCTTAGAAAGGATATTATAGAATGGGCATTGTACATGCATGCCATATTCCACCTACATAATTATAAGTAGCATTTACTTTGTTCCAACATTCCATTAGAAGCACTACAGCAAAACCTGTCTTCAGCGACCGGTATCAGAGACCGGATCTGTCGCCGGTTGCTGAAGACCCCCCAAAAAATAAAAAAAATAAAAAAAATTAAATGCATCGGAGACGAACCCTTCAGCGACCGGCGCCCATGGCCTTCAGTGATCGATTCAGCCCGGTCGCAGAAGGGTGCCTCCTAAAGAAAAACCCCACGCGAGTTTTTCTTCTCTCTATCTCCTCCCGCGTTTTAGATTTAGCCAAAAAAAAAAACACCGGCCGCCCCCGACCCCTCCGCCCTCGCTCCGTTGACCCTGACCCCAGGCCACCCCTAACTCGCCCGACCCCAAGCCGACCTCGTTGATCAGGCTGACCCCCTGCCGCCTGACTCCCGTCCAACCCAACTTCTCCTCTCTCTCTCTCTCTCTCTGACCAACCCAACCTCTCCTCTCTGCTGGCCACAACCGTTGCCGCCCGACCTCTCCTCTCTGCTGGCCACCGCCGCTGCCGCCCGACCTCTCCTCTCTGCTGGCCACCGCTGCTGCAGCCCGACCCCGCTGCCGACCGACCCCGGCCAGCAACTCTCTCTCTCTCTCTCTCTTTTTTGAAAAATCTTGGCAGCGGCTGCCAAGGTATATTTTATTGAAACTTAAATGAACGTCTTTTACAGCCCATATATCTCCCTATATCTATAGGAGTAAGCACAACAAAACAACATCATAAAAACAACCAACCAGATTGAACAACCAAAAAACATCAATAAAAGAAAATCAATTGCCCTATCCTCATGTCATCAGCAGTGTTTCATCCATAATGTCGCATCCTCCCATATTCTTTCCACCAGTAGCTGCGGTGAGGTCTGATCTCCAGCAAATATTCTAGCATTGCGTTGCTTCCAAATCGTCCAAAGTGCGCTTAGTAACAGTGACATCCCTTTCTTACTCCAGAAAGTACCTCTCTGCTGTATATTGGAGAGTGAACGGTTCCACGTATGCTCTAAATCAGATCCAAGTCGGATTATGTCAAAACCCAACTTCCTGCCAAGCAGAAACCATACGTGAACAGCATAGGGGCACAAGAAGAAAATGTGGAAGGCCGACTCCACTGGACAGTTGTTGCACAAGGCGCAAGGCAGTGAGCAACTCATGTTTCTTCTTGCCATCACATCATGAGTTAAAATTTTATTTTTCAGCAGCAAAAAAGCAAAGATCTTTACTGTCGGGGGTGTTTTTGACTTCCACACACCCGCATGGGTGTCCCGTATCAGTCCCCCTTCAGTTAGAATCTTATATATCGATAGTGACGAGTATATCCCTCCATTCTCCCATTTCCATACAACCGTATCACTATTTTGTGTGAACCTGATACCCCCCACATTGCTTGCATACTCCGGTGCTATGAAGTTGATCGCTGGCACCGCATCTCGCAGGGACAGAAACGGGTGTACTAGTCTGTCTTGCATGCGGCTAGCTAGCGGTAAACCTCCCCAGCTGTCATGCCAAAAGGAGATCCCCGCCCCAGTGCCAATCGCCCAGGAGGTTGACCGGCAAAACAAGGGTCTGAGTTTAACTAACTGTTTCCAAAAGAAAGAGCCCGTGGCAGCCCAAAATTTCGGACCATGCACATAATGACCTGTCCTGCGCAATTTATTCACTGTCACTGTCCAAAGCGCATCCGGTTCTGCATACGGCCGCCACCACCACCTCAGCAATAGTGCAATGTTTTGAACTCGCAGATTTGTTACTCCCATACCCCCGTACTTCATTGGCATGCAGACCTCCGTCCAGTTAAGTAACGATATGCCTACCCTCTGATCATCATTCTTGCCCCATAAAAACTGCCTGCGGATCTGATCCAGTCTATTCACCACCCAAATCGGTAGTGAAAAGCAACACATGTAATAAATTGGTATTGAAGATAAAACTGACTTGACCAGCTGCAACCGGCCTCCCCGTGAGATGAATTTCCGCTTCCAACCCTGAAGCCTCTTCTCCAACTTATCAATTAATGGTAGAAAAAGGTCCCTCGTCGGTCTCTTAACCGTGAGCGGCATCCCAAGGTATGTGATGGGCAGCTGCGTTTGCGAGCATCCCATAATTGCGCTGACCTTGTCTTTTCTTTCATCAGATAGGTTGAACGGAACGAAACAACTCTTTCCGTAGTTAATATGCAACCCGGAGATCTTGGAGTAAAGTCTAAGTACTACTTTAAGTGCAATCATTGACTTCAAGTCCTTTGATGCATTAACAATCACTGCCGTGTCATCGGCATATTGTAAGGCTAGAATTGATTCCGGAATTCTTTGCGCAATCTGCATGGGGAAACTTGTGTTCATCTCCTGTACCATTCGTTGTAGAACATCCGCTGCGATTATGAAGAGCATTGGTGAGAGGGGGTCCCCTTGGCGCAGGCCCCTCTTATGCGGGAAAAAAACCGACATCTCCCCATTGACCACCACCCTAGATGTCGAAGTACTCAGAATGTTGGCAATCCAATTAATCCATCTTTCCGGGAAACCCCGAGCTCGCATTACCTTAAACAAGAAAGGCCAATTAACCGAGTCGAAAGCTTTGGCAAAATCCAGCTTTAGAAAAATTGCCTCTGCCCTTGAACTTTCAATCTCTTGCAGCAACTCTCTGGTGGATGTGAAATTTTCGGCAATGTGCCTATTTTTCACAAAAGCTGTTTGCTGTGCTGAAATGATTGTCGGAAGTTTCGGCCTTAGCCTATTCGAAAGCACCTTTGAAATCAACTTAGGCATAAGATTGATTATGCTTATCGGTCTAAAATCCCCCACTTCCTCAGCTTGCTCTTTTTTCGGTATAAAGACAATATTGGCCCTGTTGATGCATCCAAGATCCAATTGGTCATTGAAAAATCTCCCGAACATTTCGAACACCTCATCTTTTATAACTGGCCAGAAGGTCTGAAAGAACTCGCCCGGTAATCCATCTGGTCCCGATGCCTTGTTTTTTGCCAAATGTCTAACCGCACTTTCTATTTCAAACTCCGAAAAGGGACACTGCAGGTCCTCCAAATTCTCGGGCTGAGGGTATAGACTCTTAGGGTCGAAATCTAAAGTGGTGCCTTCAGTCCCCAGTATGCTCTTCATGTGCTCATAGAAAGCCTGAGTGATATCTCCCTTTCCTGTATAGGTTGCACCATCATAGTTAATACTCGCAATCGCATTCTTCCTTGCCCTAGCAGATGCATACGCGTGGAAGTACCGCGTATTCTTGTCTCCACTTTCCAGCCAAGTCACTCTAGACCGTTGCCTCCAACGAACTTCTGTTAATCGAGCTAGTTCATATGCCCGAGCTTTGATGCTTAGGCGGAGTTTGAACTCCCTTGCATTGAGCACCCTCTTCTCCTCTATAGCATCAAAAAAAAGAATAGCCTTCCGACAGTTTTTGAGCTGTACCTCCACTTGAGAGAAGTTGTGGAGGTGCCAATGGCGCAAGGCTTTGTGAACCGCTTCAGTTTTGCAAAGAAACTGTTGTGAAATGTTGCTTGCCGACCCTCGCTGGGATGTCCACACCTCTTGCACTAATCGTCTTGCTTGCTCATATCCTAGCCAGAAGGTCTCAAGCCGAGCCGGCGCCTTGGTTTTGCCGCGCAAATTACATGACAGCAGAAGCGGGACGTGGTCAGAGACTAGCATCTCTAGTGCACTCAACCTGATTATCGGGTAGATTAGATTCCAGTGAGAAGAGAGGAACACCCTGTCCAGTCGTGAGAAAACCGGCACCGGTCTCTTGCTAGTCCACGTGTAAGCTCTGTTCTCTAGATTCACATCCATTAGGTCAAAATCACGCACCATATCATTGAAAGCACACATTAACCCGAAATTCCTCATGTCTGCTGACCTATCCGAGTACCACCTAACCATATTAAAATCCCCTAATAGTGCCCATGGAGAGTGAATTAGTGACTGTACCGATCTCAACTCTGAAATAAATTCGATCTTACGCGCATCATCACTCGGGCCATAGACATTTGTCACAAGAAATTGCCAACCCGTGTCCTCCTGCACTAACAGCACCGATAGCGTGTGTTTGGTTGCCCAGCTATTTAGCAGCTTGTAGTTTTTCTTCCAAGCCGTCAGGATACCACCTGATGCACCAATTGCACAAACCATAGCACAATTTTTGTCAAAAAAGGAAGGCAGCACCCTATTCACACACCGATAGTCAAAACTATTCCACTTCAACTCTTGCAAACAACATATTTCACAACGAGAATTTTTTATAACATTCCGCACTACATCACACTTGTTCATATCTCCAAGCCCACGGACATTCCAACTAAACATTTTAATTCTTTTCGAATTCATAAGAAAACAATAAGACAACAACAACAGAAATGACCCAAACCGCTACTTCAATCCTCTTCGGATTCATCCTCCTCCCCATTGTCATCAAAATGTACATGGGTGTTTAATTGCTGGCCATCCGTAGGCTGC
This sequence comes from Carex kokanica, assembly GCA_025461125.1. NCBI lineage: Eukaryota > Viridiplantae > Streptophyta > Magnoliopsida > Poales > Cyperaceae > Carex > Carex kokanica. The sequence continues at coordinate 270,312 of JAJGRX010001417.1, forward strand.
CTTTGTGCTCGCTGTAGATTGTCTTCCTCCACCGTAAGCATGACATCCTCAGTATTGACCCCCACCGATTTTGCAATATCGGTACAGGTATTGTAATTCACGTGAATTGTAAAGAAACCATCTGGGCTCAAATCACAAGCCAAATCTGCAGCAGAACTAGAACTCGGGCCTGCCCTCTTGTTTGGAGCTGAATGTCTACCCAGGCCCTGAATGTGCTTTTTCCTGGATGGGCCCGAAGAGGACATTTGGGCCTTTGACTTTCTTTTAATTCTTACAGACCTCCTCAACGTTGTTAAGGAGGTGAATAGATTAATATTATCTGTACTGCCCGCTGATCCAGTAGGACTCCCCATTAATGCTGCACCTGCCCCCATGCCATGTGCTTCTGCAGAATTTCCCAGACTAGTAACGCGTGCTGCACTAGGTAGTTCTACCCTCAGAACATTCCCATCAGGGGTCTCTTCCTGCGAACCTTTGTTATGCACGTCACCCCTAGCACATGGAAAAGACCTGTGCTCTGTTCCTAGATGCAGAGTAGGGGGTTGGCCACCATTTTGTTTCTCTTGCCTTGTCAGAGCCCCCGACGTGGCTGTACTCTCTAAGCCCTGTCTCCTTAAAAGGCGCATGGTTGCAGGATTCGGTGTAACTGCCCCCTCTGATCTTGTGTAGTGCTGGATAGCCCCCTTCTCCTTGTTTTGACCCGCCTCCCCATCCGTACTTGACACCAACTCTGGTGTAATCCTTCTTCTAGGTTTTTGAAAGGTGGTAATTGGGTTTGCTGTGGCCAAGGATTGCATGTTTGGTGTGTCTGTTCGACCCTGAAACCCCTATGTGGTATCAACCATTTTGCCTTTTTCCTCAGCCGTGGCTCGCCCGTATGGCTGTTCGTGTTGCTGGCTAGTAATAACCTCCGTCGCCTGTGTCTGTGCTAGGTGGCGAACTTCCACCGGCAATGTTTGCGGGTCCCTGCCGCGGCATATCTCCCTTATTGTACGTCGTGTTAGCGGAACCACTTCCAAGTCTCCCTCCATGAGGTTATCTTCTTCTGAGTCCGGTGGTGACGGAGTGGGCGATCCCTCCGGTTGAGATGGGCCATCGTATACATGCGGAGCAGGAGGAAGGTCTTCATCTAAGTAGAGCCTGACCTTCGTCCATTTCATGGGTGTGATATGCACATCATATATCATACCTCCAGAGTGCATCACCGCTTCTTGGGGCACATACAAGAGGTCATCAACTCCAGCCACTGCCCACCAGGAAACCAGCTGAGAAGAGTGCTCTTGTTCCACCGTGCCCAGGAAAACCCCAAACTTCCTAACAATGTTCATCACCTCCTTTTCATTGTACAAATGAGGGGGGATGCCGTCCAGGCTGATAAGCACTTTGTATTGGGGGATAGATATCGAAGCTCCATCGTGGGGCGACCATTGTTGAAAGCTAAAGCCCTCCTCCCAAATATCCAGCGGTGTTGCTTTGATGAAGGTGTCTGGAGACACCCCCACCGGCAGCGTGATCAGAAACTTGGAATGCTTAAGGCAGCTGACAGTGATTTCATTCTTTGTGACCAAGTTAGTTCGCACTGCATAGTCAGCGACATTGTCGGGGGATAAGTCCCATTGGAAGGTTCCCATATGCATCACTACTGAGTGGTTCTGCAACCTATCAAGCTCTCGGAAGTAATCTTCACCTCGGTCAGCAAAAACATGGATTCTTTTGGGACGTCCCAACGGCATCTCTGGTGTTTCATAGGGGTAAGAATCCGTCAGCAGTTCACCGTACCCCGGCTCTCCCTTAGCGGTAGTCTCTATCCTTGTCTGTACCTTGACCCTGCTTACCGGTCGGGCAACCGATCTTTTGCAGTATGCACCCACGTGGCCATCCCGCCAGCATCTTCCACACTTCTTGGGGTTGCGGCAGGTTGCCATTGTGTGTCCTACTCGACAGCACCTAAAGCAGCGGCCACGCCACTCGCCAAACTTCGTTGATGGGGGAAAACGAAGAAGTGAAGGGCTGTGGGGTGAAACGTAGTAGTTGGTACCAGGGGGTGTAGGAGGTGTGGGGGGGCGGGTGGGCGGTGGAATGGCCTGGGATTGTCGGCCTGGGGCAGTAGCCGGACGCTGAACCATTTGTACGTAGGTTGGCCGATCTGAGTAAGGTTGGTATCCTCTGACAGCCGGAATGCCTGCAGTAGGGGTCCGCCAGTTCTGTGGGAATCGTCGTCGCCGGCACACCACCTGCCATTCGCCTCCTGCTCTTTCACCTTGACCTTCACCTGCTCTCTCAACCTCACCTGCCATCGTATCGCCAACCTCTCTCTCTCAACACCTCTCTCTCTCTCTCTCTCTCTCTCTCTCTCGTACAACCTCACATGTCTTGTCTTTTCTTGTAATACTGAATTGTCAATAACTGTCGGCGGTTACAGAAAACAAAGATCGTAAAAGGTTGAAATTTATTTTACACAAAATGTGCTTTGATTAGTTAGGTTAATTGGTTTGATTAATTTATTGGTTAGATTAATTGATTGGTTAATTGATTAATTGATTTTATTAATTGGTTTGATTAGTTTGATTAATTGAAATGTGCTTTGATTAGTTAGGTTAATTGGTTTGATTAGTTTGGTTAATTGGTTTAATTAGTTTGGTTAATTGGTTTGATTAATTGATTGGTTAATTGGTTAATTGGTTTATTAATTGATTTAATTAGGTTAATTGGTTTGATTAACTTATGTATACAAGTTATGTTGCATGAATAATGCATGATTTGATTTTGTGTTTCTTCCATGACTTGCTTTAGAGGGTCCGTTATCAATTGATGATATCTGGAGAATCTAAAGTATAGATCTGAATTTTTTGTTTGAGTCAAAGTTTTAGTGAGAATGTGTTCTTTCAAGGAAATGGCCTACCCACAAACTTTATTGCAGTATGCTGAGCAAAAAGGGGAAGGGGAAGGAGGCATCATCCAATGGATCCAAGCTTTCAACGACCGGTGACGTCAGCGGGGTGAGCATCAGCGACGGAGCAACTGCAACCGACCTTTCTGCGACCGGCGCATCCTTCTACGACCAACGCCTTACCCTTTTGTGACCGATTTGGCCGGTCACAGAAGGGTAAGGCTGCTGTAGTGAAGATTGGATGCATTGTTTGCTTAATCAAAGAAATAACTTATTGTTGAGTTTAATTTACTGGAAACGATGAATAAAAGCGAAAAGTGATGTTGTTATTATACATGACATTTGCAACCTATTTACAAACCTATTTATATGCCTCGCCAAACTAACCGTTGCCTATCTCACTAGCTTCTGCCTTGTACAACAACTGCTCTATTTCCAAAAATAGAAAAAGCAAATTGTAGCCTTTCTGCTGAAACTAGGCTGATTGCTATTTCTGTTACAAGGTAGAGTTATTATTTTTTAATTAGCCGATAATGACAAAATTTCTTATGAGGATTTGGATTATTTATAATAGATTAAGTTTATAATAGAACAATATTGAAATCTGTCCGAAAATTATTCAAAAAAATGGGATAATATTTGTAGGAATGTTATAATTAGTCTAACAAAATAATTTGTTGCCTATTAAATTTCATACAAAGTCTCATTTCATATTTTATTAAACAGTACCATTAAATATGTTATTGCACATTAAAATCATTTTTTTGTTTCTGAAAAAATTAAAAATTAAAAATTACATCAAAATTTTATTATTTGTTATTTTTATAAAATCCACAAAGCATGTGCTCATATTTAAACTGTCAAATTTCAAAGTTATGCAAGTAAACCCATTAGTGGATGGATCTCAATCCTCCTTGTGATATGTAGTTCTACATACAAAAATGAGCACCAGTTGAAACCGAAATCCAAACCGTTGCTATAGTTATGCAATAGCAACAGTTTATTTGGTTGCAATACTTTATTGCTATGTCGGTCTAGCAACCAAATTATGGTTACAATAAACAAATTCTTATTGCAACTAAAGAGTTGGTTGTAAATATATTGCTACCAAAAACTATTGCAGCCACCGACAACCAATTTTTTTGGTTGCAAAATCAATTTATTGCAACCAAATTATACCAAAACTATTTTCTTTTAGACTACTTCGCACCGGGTATATTTAGTAGCAATTGATAATTCAAATGATGTACCAGCAGATGTGCTGTATTAGTAAATAATGAAATATACATACACAAAAGAGGAAAATGATGAAATAGAAAAGGAGAAACAAACTGACAGTTGCTTGAACTTTTTAATTTCTTCAATATAAGATGGGATTGCCTCAAGAATGCAACAATCCTCGTACTTCACAAGATTGGAACTTAATCCATATATATTTTATAGAAAATTGAAATATATTCATTGTGTCACTTACAATTAAGCCCAGAGAGGTTGATACTTTATATATTTCCTCTAAACAACCCTGCTTATGCATACAAAAAGTAATTAATTATTATGACAATTAAGTAAAATAGAAACTTTTCAATCTTAGTGTCAAATTAAATCTGTTGGGATAAGGTTTAACCATTTTTAAAGCATCAGCTAGTTGCTTGTCAACTAAACATCATATATCTTACTTGGTCTTGTATTTCTTGCAAGAAATTCATCTTTTTCTGAATCCTGCTTGAGAGCTCTTTTCAGTGCTTCTAAACAAGCACAGTAACATTATGAAAGATGTTAAAACATGTTCATTGCTACAGACTAATGCTAATGTAGGTTAAAAAAGGCAGGGAGAAGGACCTAATTTAACCACAAAACCAAATCTAAACACATCCTAAAATAAAGAACTCTTACCAGTACACAAGGTTTGGTGGATTTGCAGCATACTGTGCACATACAGATATGTACTAATATCCGGACTAACAGGTATATACAGCAACAAGGTTGTCAACTGATACTCTTGCATTATTTGAATTTATCCATTACTATTTTAGATTGAAGGTGAAAGAAAATAAAAGACAAAAAATATGAGAAAAGAAAACCTCACATGCAATCTGCAAATGGAAGCCGGTCCACCATACCTCTTTCTTGTCACGTGTAATAATTCCAATAGATTTTTTTCATCAAACTAGTTAATCAGAAGACAGTTTTCATGTTGAACAAAATAATTGTAGTTATTGGAATATGTTCGTAGGATTCATGCTAATTTAACCTTGCCTATTATGCCAGAACAACAATCTCAGATATAAAAATTCCCTTTCTTGTACAAATACTGCAATTTTTTATTAGTTAGGTTTTCAGTAATGAACCTCTATTTGCTGGCTACTGCTCTCCAAACAGTTAATATCTGAAAGAATTTATTCTGAGACCTGTAATATATCATCCAATTGGAGAAGGTTAGACAACAGACTGAAAAAGCTTAAAACAAAAATAACAAGATAACATAAGATAACAAAGCCTGAATATCTTTATATCCCTTCAACCACAAAAGGTACCAGATATTGTATGATAACAAAAAGGACACAACACATGAATGCAGGTAGTAAAGGCACCTGGAAAAAATAATTCCTTTATTTTGTTTTGCAGGTCTGGCTTAGATATTTCAAGGTTGTACAGGAATGCAGAGAATTGCCATCGCGAACTCTTATATTGTTAAAAAAATGGAACTTGCACAATCTATTTCAAATCTGAACTGTTAAGTTCAATTTATGCTACTTTATGAGGATCATAATGAAATAGGTGTCACAGCCAAAGAGCTCTGTTTGCATTTTCTCAAAAAAGTGAAACTCACGCCTCTGAGGCCACAAATCTGACAATTGTGTTCAGCATGCCGCCTCTGAGGCCACAAATCTGACAATTGAGTTCAGCATGCATAGGATCGATTTGCACCTGGATCTCGTCTGAGAGCTCTGACAGTCTTTCCATGATGAGAACTTGCACAACTGCAAAAGAACCGATCAAATCAGAGAAAAGTTGACAAAATTTGCAAAAATCGAAAAAAAATCAAGCGTATTAGGGTTAGGGTTAGGTTTCGACGAGGGTAAAAGGGGAAAAAGTGGTGTATGGCGAATAAAGGTAGAGGGGAGGCGGTGTGAAGGGGAACGGTTTGGGGCGACTAAATCGACTGAGCGGGAAGAGAACGACTTGGCAGAAGTACTCTTAATGCACGGCCTTGATTGAGGGAGAACGGCTCGGCATAGGCAAAGGGGAACGGGAAAGTGAAGGTGCGGGGGACGGCAAAGGAGAGGCCTAGCGGGATTAAGAAAAAAGGAGACAAGATGAGGGAAATGAGAGAGGTTAACTGTCTAATCTGAGAGAGGATTTGGGAATAGTCTGATATAGAGAGGTTAACCGTCTAATTGGACAGATGATTTTGGGGAGTCCGCATCCTCTGAGGTTACATAATATTTGAGTATAGGTCCAGACCGTCCGATCAGAATTTGGACCAATCTGACCGAGGTGGAATGCATGGGTTTCCTTTAATAATCGTGTCAAAGCAGATCGGATAGTTAGCATCTAAATACAAAAAATTTGATACCTCAGGGAATATGAATTCATTTTGGAGATAATCTAATAGAGAGGAAACCGTCTCTCAAGTAAATTGAAATAGTCAAGCGAAAAGCGAAACATCCCTGCAGCGCATTTAATATGCATTTTCAAATTTTGGTAACCATATTTATTTAATATACTGTATTCGTAATTGATTTTTTTTCAAATTTTAGGTTGATTCATAGAAAAAAATAAAAAGGAAATAAAAAATAATATGTTTTAAGTTGGTTCAAAACATGTTACAACTTGTCAATATTAATTATTACTGTGTGTTTATGCTGAATCAGCATAAATGGATATTAGAAAACAAAAAAATTACAGACTGAAACATGATCAGCTCACATTTGCTTTTATTTTTGGTGCAGGGGGGCTTTTAATTGCTGAGGCATCACTCAGAGCTTCAAAGCTGCTAATCATAGTTCATGAGAATTTAATTTCGATCCAATCAATTCATTAAATTTTATCTTATGTTGCTATAAATCCAGTGAAAGGTCTAACTTATTTCAAATTTATGCTTAAATTAACAAAATGTAATTTTTCAATTTTGGCCAAGATTTTACCGAATTTTCAAAATTCATTATATTTTGAAAAATTTTGAAATCCCGCTAAACAATACTTTATTACATGTATATAAATTGAGTTATAACATTAGATCTTTGTTGAATCTCATTTCAAACTGATTTGCAAATTGCAAAAATTCAGCCAAAAATCACAAAATTCTAGAAGTGCAAATTATTCAAAACTCTGACATTGATCATTTGAGTATTGGTTTCACGACAATTTCAAAAAAAGAATCCAATCATACAATTGATTGGACCTGAGAGTCAAGAATTAACTGATCTTTTTGACATGTAGAAGTCAATACATATCTGATAGTGGGAATATGCACATTCCTAAAATATAGGGACTGATTAGTGTGCATGCTTGTGAATTTCTATCTTGACAATTTTGGTATCTACAAATGGTTGGTTGCCAGTTCTATTCTACTGGTTAATTTTGCTGAATTAGACCATGGTTAGTATAAGTACCAAACTAGTGACAATTTTGCCCATAGTTGTAATAAGCCAACACCCACCCTCCAAAACAAAAGAATAACTAAACAAAAATTAAAACAAATGAAAACTTCAATATGGTTCTGAGTTTGCATGTATTGGTTAGAATATGATTTGGTTTGTTCAAGATGCAGAAGCCAGGTACAACTTAGATATCATGCAACTTCATGTTCTAGTATTGGAGTGTTGTTTGAAAATTCAGAAAACTAACTGTTTGTGCTTTCTCGAGACCAGTACGTCATCACATGGCCAGAGATTGACATATCTCTTTCCTCATCTGACAACGAGCCACAAACATGTCTCTTCCTTCTCGGTTTTTCACCATCTCTTGCAATCAAGTTCGCAAAAGATCTTGCTTCCTACATTTGAAAGGAAAAAAACAAAAAGCCACATATTAAGTACATCAATTTTCAGCCACTTAGATTACCCATATTACAAAATAAAAACAGTACTATTCAACATTAAATTTTATTTTTTTTAACAAATTATTCAGCACATGAATTATAAGTAAACTAATTTTGTATTTATTAATATTTTTTATTAATCTACATATATTTCTATTAATAATTCAACACAACTACAGAAAATGGTAAAATAAATAAATTATATACCTAAAGCCCCAATTTTCAAGCAGTAGCTGCTGACATTGACAAGATATATGAGCTGAACGGAGTAAAAAGAAAAAAAAATTAAAAATAAGATATTAACTACGACTTGTGAACAATAGGGCCTTTGAGTCATGCCCCGAATTTCCCAGATCTGTCCTGTGAAACCCTCTTTTGTGTTAACGCTAAATTGTGGCTGGTACCAGTTCAGTCTGCACAAATTAAAATACGTCTGATTTTAGGTGAAAGTACCTTAATAGAGCCAAACTCGAAGGAGAAGGGTAGCAGGTTTTTGGAATAGTCGACGCTGAGATGGAGATAGGCAGAGGAGAAGGAGGAGAAGGGTGTGGATGGTGGGAAGGAGGTGAGCGGAGAAGGAGAAGGGGAGGAGAAAATCAGCGGAGGGAGAACGGGAGGTGAGCGGAAGAGACTGATCGATGCTGGAAGGGGGAAAGGGAAGAGGCGTGGTATCCTCTGCGGAGCGTTATGGTGCGGTGCCGTGCAGTTCTTTTAATCTGATCCGTTCGTTTTGATCGGACAGACCAGATTAGATCTTATCCGAATTGAAAACAAAAAACTAAAATTTCCCTGTCCGATAAGATCTAATCTTGTCCGTCCGATCAAAACGAACGGATCAGATTAAAAGCACCGCACGGCACCGCACCATAACGCTCCGCAGAGGATACTGGTCCGGAGAAGTGAGGATAAGGGAGGTGAGCTCAGCGAAACAAGACTAGAATGATTATTTTGCACATGACCCCAAAAAAGTTAAAAAATTTAAGCAAACGGAGCAATTAAATATGACTTGGCAACGAGAATAACTGGTTGCAATAAATGTAATTTGGTTGCAATATTTTTTTTTCGGGCAACAGTTAAATTTAGTTGTAATAAGAATTATTTTGTTGCAATAAACATATTCTAATACAACTAATTGATTTGGTAGTAATATTATTAATTTAATGCAACTAATTATAGTTCATTAGTTGCAATATGTTGTTGCAAAAGATCAAAATTGGTGTAGTTATACCTCGCAATTCATACGAAGTAATAATAATTCAAATATCAACTTATTCATATGTTTAGTTATTTATTCGGCAAAAACAATACTCTTCGTAGGGAACGCGAGATGCAGTTCCAAAACTAGTTGAATGGTTTTCAGTCGGGTATTAATTAATAATTTGAGAAGTTCGATCCTCATCTCATTCTTAGAAAAACTTATATCCTCTTATTCAGGAAAAAACATAAGACACAAGCACTTATTGGAATATTACATAAGGTTTTGATACACTACTACTTAGGTGTGCTTGATAATAACATAGTTATTGTATCTCTTTTGATGAATCACAATCCTCTCACTTGAAGTTAATAGAATACACCGGCTGTTTGTTAGGATAGAACAGGCCCCAGTTCTGCTCTACTCCCGCCGCCTTCTGATTTTCATTAAACATAGCAAAGATGTAAGTCTCCAAGGCTGTTGCTCTCTTAGGCGTGCCTTTACCAACATGATTAATCAAATTCTGGTTGTATTTCTGCGCATTGCTTACTGTCGTGCCAGTCCCACCAGCCGATGGCCAACCGCTCTCTGAAATAACAATACCAACATTTGATCCTCCAACCTTCTCCATTGCCGAGTAAAGCGCATCCACCTGTGCATCAAAGAGATTCTGATACTTGTTCGACCCGTCTGTCACCACAGTGCCAGGCGAGGTGAACAATGCATACTCAAGGCTGATCTGTGCTGTGTTGCCGGCATAACTGAAGTACGGGTATATATTTGCCAGGAGGGGTGAATTTATTGAAGCAAGGTACTGCACTATGGATGTCATGTATGAAGCATCCGAAGAGAATGCACCCGCTGAAGGAGGGTAGGAGGTACCCACTACACCAAACGCGACCGAAGTCGAGACCTTGATTGAGCTTTGAAGGCCGGCAGAGGATAGCGCACTGTAGATGTTTTTCATTGCTGGGAGGATTTTTGAGACGTCGCTACCGCTAATCTCGTTGCCTACTGCAATGTATCTGTTGAAGGAACATTACATATATTAAGATTTGTACGTGTTATTTTACGAGCAATGAACAATAGATTTTATGAATTTTTAGCTAATATTAATTACTAATAAAATATCCTGACAAGTAAATTTTAGGATTTTCTTCTAGGATTTGCACTGAACTTGTACAAAAATACTCATATCATTAATTTGAATGGAAAATATACTCAGATCCGTACTTGAAAGAGACATCAGGGTAATAGGGTTTGACATTGTTGTTCACCCAGGTGGCAGCAGCTGAAGAACTCGAAGCATCGGAGAGGCCGACATCCATGATGAGATTGATTTTGGTGCCTTTGAGTGCATTCAGAGTGGCACTGTCGGCGTTGTATATACGCATTCCAGTGATGCCATTGGACTGGTACATCTTTACCACATCAGCTTTCGATGGAAGGTTGTTACCGAGCATCCCATTGCAAACACCTATTGATTGCACACCTGTGGAAAGATGACGTATATATGTACTTTCAATAGTTTTCGTATTACATGCATTCATTGATTGTCTTGGTGGACCAACTGTGGTAATTGAGGAATTAAAGGATCTGTTTGGTTGATTAAAACTGAAATGGACATTCACGTGTGATGTACAAGGATTTGTAATACCTAGCTAGTAACCGATTCCATAGACATTAAGTGTCTTAAAGCTTTCTACATTCTAAATATTCAATCAATATATAAGAGCTATCTTATGATGGTATATGCTCTATAGCAAGTTTAAACAGCACAAGAAGTTTGTGTGTGTGTGAACAAAAGAGAGAGAAAGAGAGGAGAGATACTTCTGGGGTAGCTAGCAATGATGCTAAAAAGCAATGCGAGTACCGGCACCATGGAAAGAGCATCTGATCTATGTGCCATGGAGAAGATACAATAAGCTCACTCTTGTTCAACTATATATTTTAGTTTCTTAAAGGGAAATCAGTTAAAACCTTGTCATGGATGATCAATGCATATGAACTCCTTATATAGACAACGCCAGAAAGAGCAAGAATAATTTCAATGCTTGACTACAAGAGTACAAGTCAATTCTTAGTTAGCACATCCAGCGCCAATTAAGGTTTGGAAGCATTGTCAATATGCAATCTGTCTCATGGATCATCTGCAAACACTAGTTTCCTGTAACCACGGTCTCAATTCATCAAATTTTGTTTGCACTAGATGATTGCAATTCTGATGATGGAGCCATCTCGGTTCAATGCTACATCGAACCACATTAAGTTATGCTACATTGACGAAGATTTCGACACACATGTTTGATGGAGCCAAATAACAGAGTATCAATTTAGAAGATGTCATAGTTTATATATGCAATAATTATTTGTACATTTTCTTTTGTCATTAAATTAAAGCATATTTATCCCATTAACAAACAGGGCAGGGTAGTGACAACACCTAAGTTCAATCTATTTATTGTTCATCAAGTTCTTTCAATAATTTAGGTTAATTGATATACATTACAATTTGTTCATGATCATACATAATCTAGTACAGAAGAACAACTACCGGTCCACCCCGTATATCACGGTTAGATTAATGAGAAAATGCAAAATTAATCAAAATCTAGACGGCAACCTCCTGCATACAAGCGAGGTCAATCCCTGTGCCTAATTTTATTCCTTCCAAAGCCACTGAGATGAGGAATGAAGAAGGAAAATATAGAGTATATCATAATTATTAGTATATAAGTCTTCAACTTGGAAGTGATGGCAGGGGCATAATAAATTTAAAGATGACATGAAAATAAATTCTTTATATCTGTCCCGGTGCCTTTTAACAGTAAAATGTTTTAGAAATTGTACCAATAACTCCGTTTTACAGGTCAATTCCTGTGCCTAACTTCCATTAGACCTCACCAAATTCACCTAGACTAGTAACAATCATATTACAAACTTCATGTAGAAAGAGGAAAGGGCATAATTAATTGATGCTATATATTGACAATACCATGTTATTAAGAGCTATATTTAATTGGTGATTTAATTATGTTGGTGAATTAATAATACATAGACATTATATATAGGTGGTACAGCTCCACATTTAGATGTTAATGGGAATTTCAATTGTGTGGAGCTTAAGTTCTACATTAATTCCATGTATAGAAATTTGATCTGCACGATATAACATGTCTATGCAAAGGCCCAACTACCAGTCTAGCCCATCTATCACGGTTGGACCTTAATTTTGGTGACTCCTATATACTTGACCTTAGGTTTGTCTATTTCATCTCCATAGTGGACCACTTATATAATATGTGTATATGATGGAATTCCATACATGAAAACAAACTTATCTGTTACGTCGATCAATCAAAAATTCAAGATTTTTAAACGGTTTTTGACCACCGAATTAATTAGAAATTGACCTCGTGCAAAAAGGGTATACGGATAATGACAATGTACTGCCGTTTGAGAGGGTTTTCAAAAATACAGTAAACCAAAAAAAAAAAAAAATGCAACTCGGATAGACATAAACTCAGCAAGAATAAATGCAAGACTCGAGCAAGAATGTAATAATTTTGGGGCATATAAATAATCTTCATTCTTATATTAACCACGTAGATGTTTTGATCCGCTAACAGCTTTGATTAAAAGATAAAATTTTGGATTAAATATCAGCTCTCTGATCAAATATTTTGATTATATGAATGTTTTTGATGTTTTTTACGTGTAGAAGTCTAAATTTATTTTTGACACATATCTGCCACACGTACTCATCACATGCAAATTATATCATCTTTCTTATTGCTCTTGATTTATTTCTATTTTTGAAATTTAATTTAAGAAATATTATATGTCATTTAAGATGTCAAAAAATATCAAATTAATATATGTCATTTAATATGTCACTTAAAAAAAATATTATTTATGTGTAGATACCATTTAATATGTTATTTAAGAAATGTTATTTGTTATTTAGTCTAATTAATTTTATGAAAATATGTGTCTGTTGCAATGCACACGCGCAATACTAGTTAAATATTGTGTATGCTATCTATGTGGATGGCAATTACATAAAAAATGCATACCATTAAATAGACTATCAGAGATGAAGAAGAATGTCACATGTACTATAGCAACGGAAGCAAAAGAAAAATTACTATTATTGTAAATGAAATAATTGTTCATCTAATATCCGTAGGTATAAGAACATACTGATTCCTTAGAAAGGATATTATAGAATGGGCATTGGACATGCATGCCATATTCCACCTACATAATTATAAGTAGCATTTACTTTGTTCCAACATTCCATTAGAAGCACTACAGCAAAACCTGTCTTCAGCGACCGGCATCAGAGACCGGATCTGTCGCCGGTTGCTGAAGACCCCCCAAAAAATAAAAAAAAATCAAAAATTAAATGCATCGGAGACGAACCCTTCAGCGACCGGCGCCCATGGCCTTCAGTGATCGATTCAGCCCGGTCGCAGAAGGGTGCCTCCTAAAGAAAAACCCCACGCGAGTTTTTCTTCTCTCTATCTCCTCCCGCGTTTTAGATTTAGCCAAAAAAAAAAACACCGGCCGCCCCCGACTCGCCCGACCCCTCCGCCCTCGCTCCGCTGACCCTGACCCCCTGCCGCCTGACTCCCGTCCAACCCAACTTCTCCTCTCTCTCTCTCTCTCTCTGACCTGCCCAACCTCTCCTCTCTGCTGGCCACAACCGTTGCCGCCCGACCTCTCCTCTCTGCTGGCCACCGCCGCTGCCGCCCGACCTCTCCTCTCTACTGGCCACCGCTGCTGCAGCCCGACCCCGCTGCCGACCGACCCCGACCAGCAACTCTCTCTCTCTCTCTCTCGTACAACCTCACATGTCTTTTCTTTTCTTGTAATACTGAATTGTCAATAACTGTCGGCGGTTACAGAAAACAAAGATCGTAAAAGGTTGAAATTTATTTTACACAAAATGTGCTTTGATTAGTTAGGTTTGATTAATTGAAATGTGCTTTGATTAGTTAGGTTAATTGGTTTGATTAATTTATTGGTTAGATTAATTGATTGGTTAATTGATTAATTGATTTTATTAATTGGTTTGATTAGTTTGATTAATTGAAATGTGCTTTGATTAGTTAGGTTAATTGGTTTGATTAGTTTGGTTAATTGGTTTAATTAGTTTGGTTAATTGGTTTGATTAATTGATTGGTTAATTGGTTAATTGGTTTATTAATTGATTTAATTAGGTTAATTGGTTTGATTAACTTATGTATACAAGTTATGTTGCATGAATAATGCATGATTTGATTTTGTGTTTCTTCCATGATTTGCTTTAGAGGGTCCGTTATCAATTGATGATATCTGGAGGATCTAAAGTATAGATCTGAATTTTTTGTTTGAGTCAAAGTTTTAGTGAGAATGCGTTCTTTCAAGGAAATGGCCTACCCACAAACTTTATTGCAGTATGCCGAGCAAAAAGGGGAAGGGGAAGGAGGCATCATCCAATGGATCCAAGCCTTCAACGACCGGTGACGTCAGCGGGGTGAGCATCAGCGACGGAGCAACTGCAACCGACCTTTCTGCGACCGGCGCATCCTTCTACGACCAACGCCTTACCCTTTTGTGACCGATTTGGCCGGTCACAGAAGGGTAAGGCTGCTGTAGTGAAGATTGGATGCATTGTTTGCTTAATCAAAGAAATAACTTATTGTTGAGTTTAATTTACTGGAAACGATGAATAAAAGCGAAAAGTGATGTTGTTATTATACATGATATTTGCAACCTATTTACAAGCCTATTTATATGCCTCGCCAAACTAACCGTTGCCTATCTCACTAGCTTCTGCCTTGTACAACAACTGCTCTATTTCCAAAAATAGAAAAAGCAAATTGTAGCCTTTCTGCTGAAACTAGGCTGATTGCTATTTCTGTTACAAGGTAGAGTTATTATTTTTTAATTAGCCGATAATGACAAAATTTCTTATGAGGATTTGGATTATTTATAATAGATCAAGTTTATAATAGAACAATATTGAAATCTGTCCGAAAATTATTCAAAAAAATGGGATAATATTTGTAGGAATGTTATAATTAGTCTAACAAAATAATTTGTTGCCTATTAAATTTCATACAAAGTCTCATTTCATATTTTATTAAACAGTACCATTAAATATGTTATTGCACATTAAAATCATTTTTTTGTTTCTGAAAAAATTAAAAATTAAAAATTACATCAAAATTTTATTATTTGTTATTTTTATAAAATCCACAAAGCATGTGCTCATATTTAAACTGTCAAATTTCAAAGTTATGCAAGTAAACCCATTAGTGGATGGATCTCAATCCTCCTTGTGATATGTAGTTCTACATACAAAAATGAGCACCAGTTGAAACCGAAATCCAAACCGTTGCTATAGTTATGCAATAGCAACAGTTTATTTGGTTGCAATACTTTATTGCTATGTCGGTCTAGCAACCAAATTATGGTTGCAATAAACAAATTCTTATTGCAACTAAAGAGTTGGTTGTAAATATATTGCTACCAAAAACTATTGCAGCCACCGACAACCAATTTTTTTGGTTGCAAAATCAATTTATTGCAACCAAATTATACCTATTGCAACCAAATTATACCAAAACTATTTTCTTTTAGACTACTTCGCACCGGGTATATTTAGTAGCAATTGATAATTCAAATGATGTACCAGCAGATGTGCTGTATTAGTAAATAATGAAATATACATACACAAAAGAGGAAAATGATGAAATAGAAAAGGAGAAACAAACTGACAGTTGCTTGAACTTTTTAATTTCTTCAATATAAGATGGGATTGCCTCAAGAATGCAGCAATCCTCGTACTTCACAAGATTGGAACTTAATCCATATATATTTTATAGAAAATTGAAATATATTCATTGTGTCACTTACAATTAAGCCCAGAGAGGTTGATACTTTATATATTTCCTCTAAACAACCCTGCTTATGCATACAAAAAGTAATTAATTATTATGACAATAAGTAAAATAGAAACTTTTCAATCTTAGTGTCAAATTAAATCTGTTGGGATAAGGTTTAACCATTTTTAAAGCATCAGCTAGTTGCTTGTCAACTAAACATCATATATCTTACTTGGTCTTGTATTTCTTGCAAGAAATTCATCTTTTTCTGAATCCTGCTTGAGAGCTCTTTTCAGTGCTTCTAAACAAGCACAGTAACATTATGAAAGATGTTAAAACATGTTCATTGCTACAGACTAATGCTAATGTAGGTTAAAAAAGGCAGGGAGAAGGACCTAATTTAACCACAAAACCAAATCTAAACACATCCTAAAATAAAGAACTCTTACCAGTACACAAGGTTTGGTGGATTTGCAGCATACTGTGCACATACAGATATGTACTAATATCCGGACTAACAGGTATATACAGCAACAAGGTTGTCAACTGATACTCTTGCATTATTTGAATTTATCCATTACTATTTTAGATTGAAGGTGAAAGAAAATAAAAGACAAAAAATATGAGAAAAGAAAACCTCACATGCAATCTGCAAATGGAAGCCGGTCCACCATACCTCTTTCTTGTCACGTGCAATAATTCCAATAGATTTTTTTCTTCAAACTAGTTAATCAGAAGACAGTTTTCATGTTGAACAAAATAATTGTAGTTATTGGAACATGTTCGTAGGATTCATGCTAATTTAACCTTGCCTATTATGCCAGAACAACAATCTCAGATATAAAAATTCCCTTTCTTGTACAAATACTGTAATTTTTTATTAGTTAGGTTTTCAGTAATGAACCTCTATTTGCTGGCTACTGCTCTCCAAACAGTTAATATCTGAAAGAATTTATTCTGAGACCTGTAATATATCATCCAATTGGAGAAGGTTAGACAACAGACTGAAAAAGCTTAAAACAAAAATAACAAGATAACATAAGATAACAAAGCCTGAATATCTTTATATCCCTTCAACCACAAAAGGTACCAGATATTGTATGATAACAAAAAGGACACAACACATGAATGCAGGTAGTAAAGGCACCTGGAAAAAATAATTCCTTTATTTTGTTTTGCAGGTCTGGCTTAGATATTTCAAGGTTGTACAGGAATGCAGAGAATTGCCATCGCGAACTCTTATATTGTTAAAAAAATGGAACTTGCACAATCTATTTCAAATCTGAACTGTTAAGTTCAATTTATGCTACTTTATGAGGATCATAATGAAATAGGTGCCACAGCCAAAGAGCTCTGTTTGCATTTTCTCAAAAAAGTGAAACTCACGCCTCTGAGGCCACAAATCTGACAATTGTGTTCAGCATGCCGCCTCTGAGGCCACAAATCTGACAATTGAGTTCAGCATGCATAGGATCGATTTGCACCTGGATCTCGTCTGTGAGCTCTGACGGTCTTTCCATGATGAGAACTTGCACAACTGCAAAAGAACCGATCAAATCAGAGAAAAGTTGACAAAATTTGCAAAAATCGAAAAAAAATCAAGCGTATTAGGGTTAGGGTTAGGTTTCGACGAGGGTAAAAGGGGAAAAAGTGGTGTATGGCGAATAAAGGTAGAGGGGAGGCGGTGTGAAGGGGAACGGTTTGGGGCGACTAAATCGACTGAGCGGGAAGAGAACGACTTGGCAGAAGTACTCTTAATGCACGGCCTTGATTGAGGGAGAACGGCTCGGCATAGGCAAAGGGGAACGGGAAAGTGAAGGTGCGGGGGACGGCAAAGGAGAGGCCTAGCGGGATTAAGAAAAAAGGAGACAAGATGAGGGAAATGAGAGAGGTTAACTGTCTAATCTGAGAGAGGATTTGGGAATAGTCTGATATAGAGAGGTTAACCGTCTAATTGGACAGATAATTTTGGGGAGTCCGCATCCTCTGAGGTTACATAATATTTGAGTATAGGTCCAGACCGTCCGATCAGAATTTGGACCAATCTGACCGAGGTGGAATGCATGGGTTTCCTTTAATAATCGCGTCAAAGCAGATCGGATAGTTAGCATCTAAATACAAAAAATTTGATACCTCAGGGAATATGAATTCATTTTGGAGATAATCTAATAGAGAGGAAACCGTCTCTCAAGTAAAGCGAAATAGTCAAGCGAAAAGCGAAACATCCCTGCAGCGCATTTAATATGCATTTTCAAATTTTGGTAACCATATTTATTTAATATACTGTATTCGTAATTGATTTTTTTTCAAATTTTAGGTTGATTCATAGAAAAAAATAAAAAGGACATAAAAAATAATATGTTTTAAGTTGGTTCAAAACATGTTACAACTTGTCAATATTAATTATTACTGTGTGTTTATGCTGAATCAGCATAAATGGATATTAGAAAACAAAAAAATTACAGACTGAAACATGATCAGCTCACATTTGCTTTTATTTTGGTGCAGGGGGGCTTTTAATTGCTGAGGCATCACTCAGAGCTTCAAAGCTGCTAATCATAGTTCATGAGAATTTAATTTCGATCCAATCAATTCATTAAATTTTATCTTATGTTGCTATAAATCCAGTGAAAGGTCTAACTTATTTCAAATTTATGCTTAAATCAACAAAATGTAATTTTTCAATTTTGGCCAAGATTTTACCGAATTTTCAAAATTCATTATATTTTGAAAAATTTCGAAATCCCGCTAAACAATACTTTATTACATGTATATAAATTGAGTTATAACATTAGATCTTTGTTGAATCTCATTTCAAACTGATTTGCAAATTGCAAAAATTCAGCCAAAAATCACAAAATTCTAGAAGTGCAAATTATTCAAAACTCTGACATTGATCATTTGAGTATTGGTTTCATGACAATTTCAAAAAAAGAATCCAATCATACAATTGATTGGACCTGAGAGTCAAGAATTAACTGATCTTTTTGACATGTAGAAGTCAATACATATCTGATAGTGGGAATATGCACATTCCTAAAATATAGGGACTGATTAGTGTGCATGCTTGTGAATTTCTATCTTGACAATTTTGGTATCTTCAAATGGTTGGTTGCCAGTTCTATTCTACTGGTTAATTTTGCTGAATTAGACCATGGTTAGTATAAGTACCAAACTAGTGACAATTTTGCCCATAGTTGTAATAAGCCACCCCCACCCTCCAAAACAAAAGAATAACTAAACAAAAATTAAAACAAATGAAAACTTCAATATGGTTCTGAGTTTGCATGTATTGGTTAGAATATGATTTGGTTTGTTCAAGATGCAGAAGCCAGGTACAACTTAGATATCATGCAACTTCATGTTCTAGTATTGGAGTGTTGTTTGAAAATTCAGAAAACTAACTGTTTGTGCTTTCTCGAGACCAGTACGTCATCACATGGCCAGAGATTGACATATCTCTTTTCTCATCTGACAACGAGCCACAAACATGTCTCTTCCTTCTCGGTTTTTCACCATCTCTTGCAATCAAGTTCACAAAAGATCTTACTTCCTACATTTGAAAGGAAAAAAACAAAAAGCCACACATTAAGTACATCAATTTTCAGCCACTTAGATTACCCATATTACAAAATAAAAACAGTACTATTCAACATTAAATTTTATTTTTTTTAACAAATTATTCAGCACATGAATTATAAGTAAACTAATTTTGTATTTATTAATATTTTTTATTAATCTACATATATTTCTATTAATAATTCAACACAACTACAGAAAATGGTAAAATAAATAAATTATATACCTAAAGCCCCAATTTTCAAGCAGTAGCTGCTGACATTGACAAGATATATGAGCTGAACGGAGTAAAAAGAAAAAGAAAAAAATTAAAAATAAGATATTAACTACGACTTGTGAACAATAGGGCCTTTGAGTCATGCCCCGAATTTCCCAGATCTGTCCTGTGAAACCCTCTTTTGTGTTAACGCTAAATTGTGGCTGGTACCAGTTCAGTCTGCACAAATTAAAATACGTCTGATTTTAGGTGAAAGTACCTTAATAGAGCCAAACTCGAAGGAGAAGGGTAGCAGGTTTTTGGAATAGTCGACGCTGAGATGGAGATAGGCAGAGGAGAAGGAGGAGAAGGGTGTGGATGGTGGGAAGGAGGTGAGCGGAGAAGGAGAAGGGGAGGAGAAAATCAGCGGAGGGAGAACGGGAGGTGAGCGGAAGAGACTGATCGATGCTGGAAGGGGGAATGGGAAGAGGCGGAGAAGTGAGGATAAGGAAGGGAGGTGAGCTCAGCGAAGCAAGACTAGAATGATTATTTTGCACATTACCCCAAAAAAGTTAAAAAATTTAAGCAAACGGAGCAATTAAATATGACTTGGCAACGAGAGTAACTGGTTGCAATAAATGTAATTTGGTTGCAATATTTTTTTTTCGGGCAACAGTTAAATTTAGTTGTAATAAGAATTATTTTGTTGCAATAAACATATTCTAATACAACTAATTGATTTGGTAGCAATATTATTAATTTAATGCAACTAATTATAGTTCATTAGTTGCAATATGTTGTTGCAAAATATCAAAATTGGTGTAGTTACCTCGCAATTCATACGAAGTAATAATAATTCAAAT
Source organism: Carex kokanica (assembly GCA_025461125.1). Lineage (NCBI taxonomy): Eukaryota > Viridiplantae > Streptophyta > Magnoliopsida > Poales > Cyperaceae > Carex > Carex kokanica. The sequence continues at coordinate 290,954 of JAJGRX010001417.1, forward strand.
ATCAACTTATTCATATGTTTAATTATTTATTCGGCAAAAACTCTTCGTAGGGAACGAGAGATGCAGTTCCAAAACCAGTTGAATGGTTTTCAGTCGGGTATTAATAATTTGAGAAGTTCGATCCTCATCTCATTCTTAGAAAAACTTATATCCTCTTATTCAGGAAAAAACACAAGATACAAGCACTTATTGGAATATTACATAAGGTTTTGATACACTACTACTTAATTAGGTGTGCTTGATGATAACATAATTATTGTATCTCTTTTGATGAATCACAATCCTCTCACTTGAAGTTAATAGAATACACCGGCTGTTTGTTAGGATAGAACAGGCCCCAGTTCTGCTCTACTCCCGCCGCCTTTTGATTTTCATTAAACATAGCAAAGATGTAAGTCTCCAAGGCTGTTGCTCTCTTAGGCGTGCCTTTACCAACATGATTAATCAAATTCTGGTTGTATTTCTGCGCATTGCTTACTGTCGTGCCAGTCCCACCAGCCGATGGCCAACCGCTCTCTGAAATAACAATACCAACATTTGATCCTCCAACCTTCTCCATTGCCGAGTAAAGTGCATCCACCTGTGCATCAAAGAGATTCTGATACTTGTTCGACCCGTCTGTCACCACAGTGCCAGACGAGGTGAACAATGCATAGTCAAGGCTGATCTGTGCTGTGTTGCCGGCATAACTGAAGTACGGGTATATATTTGCCAGGAGGGGTGAATTTTTTGAAGCAAGGTACTGCACTATGGATGTCATGTACGAAGCATCCGAAGAGAATGCACCAGCTGAAGGAGGGTACGAGGTACCCACTACACCAAATGCGACCGAAGTCGAGACCTTGATTGAGTTTTGAAGGCCGGCAGAGGATAGTGCACTGTAGATGTTTTTCATTGCTGGGAGGATTTTTGAGACGTCGCTACCGCTAATCTCGTTGCCTACTGCAATGTATCTGTTGAGTGAACATTACATATATTAAGATTTGTGTTATTTTATGAGCAATGAACAAATAGATTTTATGAATTTTTAGCTAATATTAATTACTAATTAATAAAATATCCTGACATGTAAATTTTAGGATTTTCTTCTAGGATTTGCACTGAACTTGTAGTAAAATACTCAGATCATTAATTTGAATGGAAAATATACTCAGATCCGTACTTGAAAGAGACATCAGGGTAATAGGGTTTGACATTGTTGTTCACCCAGGTGGCAGCAGCTGAAGAACTCGAAGCATCGGAGAGGCCGACATCCATGATGAGATTGATTTTGGTGCCTTTGAGTGCATTCAGAGTGGCACTGTCGGCGTTGTATATACGCATTCCAGTGATGCCATTGGACTGGTACATCTTTACCACATCAGCTTTCAATGGAAGGTTGTTACCGAGCATCCCATAGCATACACCTATTGATTGCACACCTGTGGAAGGATGACATATATATGTAATTTTCAATAGGTTGTTTTCAAGCAATGTATTGTGATGATTCTATAGTCTATATGGGACAAGCTGTGATAACTGTACTAAAGAAGCTGTTTGGTTGATTCTTGAAATTTAAATGGACATTCACTCTTGGCAGCCGCTGCCAAGTTTTTCAAAAAAAAAAATGGACATTCACGTGTGATGTACAAGGATTTGTAATACCTAGCAACCGATGCTATAGATATTTTCATAAATGTCATATTGTTTTCCAAAATCTAACTATGTAATCAATAATCTATCGATGATATACGCTCTCTAGCAAGTTTGAATGGCACAATAAGTTTGTGTGTGTGTGTGTGTGTGTGTGTGTGTGAGCAAGAGAGAAAGAAAGAAAGAGGAGAGAGAGACTTCTGGGGTAGCTAGCAAGGATGCTAACAAGCAATGCGAGTACCGCCACCATGGAAAGAGCATCTGATCTATGTGCCATGGAGAAGCAGATACAATAAGCTCACTCTTGTTCAATTATTTCAATTTCTTAAATTGGAAATCAGTTTGAACCTTGTTATGGATATATAATCGATTCGTATGAACTCCTTATATAGACAACCCCGGAAAGAGCAAGAATAATTTCTTCTTTATCCATATATTTCAATGTTTGACTAAAAGAGTACATGACAATTCTTTTTTTTTAAATCATTGACAGAGTCTGCCAACGGTGCATAGAAATAAATAAAAAAATTACAACGAAGTCCCTATAGTTAACAGAAGTTGAACCACAGGCCTCCCTCTTGCAAAAGTACATTACAATTCTTAGTTAGCGCATCCAGCGCCAATTAAGGTTCGGAAGCATTGTCAATTTGCAATCTCCAACAGTCTCATGGATCATCTGTTGGATTTATTGTCAACCTCGTTAAATTTAATGTAACATATATATAATCTAATTATGAATTGTTTACTGTCATATATGAGTGTCAATTAAAGTGATCAAATAAGATAATAGACAATCAATATATTCATTAGGATGTGATCCATAAATATATAAAATAATTTAGGCAAAGATCAAATCATTGATGGACTGATACTGAGATTTGCAATTTAGAAAACTGTCATTTAAGAGGATTGTATGGGCCACACGAATATTAATTCCGCACGGTTTTTGATGCAACAGCACGGTTTTTGATGCAGTCGCACAAAATACCTTTTTCAAGTTGGCAGATAACCATATAAGTTACTATATATAAGGATTGGTCTCCAAGGTACAAGATAACACAAAAATATACAGAAACTGGACATACGCTTTTCTTTTTAGAAAAACATAGCTCTGTGTGCCTTCTCTTCTTCTTCCACCATCAAAGAATAGAGAGAGAAATCCATTAGAAATCCACCATCTGTGTTGAATATAAAACTGAATAGCAGAAACGTACCTTAATTCATGACAATCTTGTGCGAGAGATCGCCACCGATTAGGTTCTTCCAAAATATCAAGGCTCTTTAGAGAATTTCTTTTGTTTCTGCTTTCTCCAAAGTCTCTCACAGTTCTCTCTAATGGGATAAGAGAAATGAACTCAGATTGTCTTGTATCCTGGGGGACCAAATCTTTATATACAGCCTAAGGAACTCATTGGCTATCCTATTATGACAATTATTCAATTCAGCCCATAATTAAATTGAATATTACCTATTAAGTTCTACACATTAAAGACCCACACCCTATATGACACATTATTGCTCAATAAATCATAAACCGCAAATGATCGTTTTTAATTTAGCATTAACTGACAGTATACAATACATAATTATTTTACATATTAGTCCAACATTGGATTAATGATCCAACAATCTCTCACTTGGACTATAAATCATATCATCAAAACTACTATTGAGAAATGACATCTTAACATCCATCTAATGTAACTGAAGATATAAATGCACCTTTAATGTCATTATTATCCTGAAAGACTTTCAAAGTAACCGAAGGGAAAGTCTTTTTATATCCAATGTCAATTTTCTATGTGAAGCCATATGCGACAAGACATACTTTGTATTGCTCCCACATTGCCATTCAAATTCTATTAAAACCAAGGTTCTAAATAGCGTTTATAGCGTCATAGCAGGAAGGCTAAAAAAAAAAGTTATAGCGAATAGCATCGCTATAGCGGAAGCTATTCCAAATAGCATTTTTTTTTTACATTCCGTATATTCAATATTTATACTAAATATCAACATTATCTAAAGTCTCATAGAACAATAACTAACACCAAAGTAATTAAGAAATTATAATATTTATATTGAATCCGTACAAAGTCCAAATTGCGATTCAAAATATCCATAGTAATATCATAAACTATCGATTTTTCCTATTAAAAATATCTTAAGCATCATGATTCATGACATAATCTATTTTTTTTTCTATTCAAATTTTAATTTCGGTTTGGACTTTTTTTCTATTTAAATTTCTATTTCTATTCCCAATTTCAAATTGATTTATATGTAGCAAGTAGCAACAAATTCAATTTCGTTTTGAGCTTTTTTTATCTTTATTTAAAACCCATATAAATTGCTTAAAAAAACTCATATTGTATAGCGCAAATAGCTGACCGCTATAGCGGCTGTAGCGCAAATAGCGCATTTTGATGTCATAGCGTAGCGTTTTTGGGTCCAAAAACGCTATAGCGCGCTATTTAGAACACTGATTAAAACCATTGAATTTTGTAACTTATGGCAAATGAACAATATCACAAATATCTTAGTCTTTCACGAACTTAATCTCCATATCATGACATCTAACCACTTTACCTAGTGGATATCCTTAATAACACGTGTTTAACACGTGTTCTTGAGGAAGTTTGATCTTCGATATTATCATTGATTATTGTGTCTTGAACATAACCAGGATCAGAATCCTAAAAAATGTCAATTACACCTGTGAGAATATTTACTTATTCCTCATCAAAAATAAAATCTTGAACCGTATTTCTCCCCACAAACTCAACATCTTCAAAGAACAATTAAGTAACATGTCGAACAATTAATCTTTCTTTGGGCCGATTAAATTGATCACACGTAAAAAACCAAACAATCATCACTGCACTTATTACCACAAGGCGCACATGCAACTTTAATAAATATTGGTCTTCCTTTGGACCGACGAATATTTACACTCATTACATGCACACAATAAAACCTTTTACATTTTAAAATAAATTAATTTCAAAATGAGAGCTCACTTTGGCGAGGTGCGATTGAAACCAATCTATTTTAAAATATATAACCTGAATACCTTTTATTCGAACTTAAAATTATATCCAAAATCTAAAATTATGGTTTAAACATAAATCTAAATCCATCCTTAATTTATTAATAATCAAATATATATATTTTTCCTCTTTTGATTCTCGATTGCCATGTGGATTTAGTTCAACCGTAATTAACTTAATTCTTATGCTATACCGAAAATATACATATGTAGTAGTATCTCAATTCATAGCGTACTTAGATTTTTACATCTTATCACCAATAAAGGTGCATCTAAATCCAATTAAATTCTCTGTTCCACTCATAAATGTATATTTTATCATAATATAATTCAAAATCTAAATTCATCTCAACTTTATTAAGAATCAAATACAAATTTTTCTAATTTTGATTCTCTGTTCCATGTGAATTTAGATTAATCATAATCATCTTACTTTAAAGTTAAACTATACCTAAAACCGGGTTAACTTTTTTTGAATAAGAAATGGGGGTCATGCCCTCATTTGTATTGAAATATAAGGTTCAGTTACACATAACCACCACTTAAAAACACAATAGATTGCTCACACGGTTGAGCATGAAAACCAGAGGGTTGAAAATGGAAAAAAAGAAAAACAGGAAAACTTGGAAAATAAAGTTGAAAGCTGTAGAAAACAAAACAAAAATAAAAGGAAGAAGATGCTGCTGCACTCGGTGTTGTGCTGTTGCTCTTTACTTGAAATTCTTCATCTCCATATACATCAGCTGAGTTGATACTTCATGCGCCAGCTGTTGTATATCTTTGTCTGAGTCGATGAATATTCTCGCCCCAAAACCGGGTTAACTTAATTCTAAAACTGAAAGCTTAAACCTCAAGTCACATTTAATATGAAATTCGCATGCTGCCATATATATAAATTTGATGGTTGTGCGCAAAGACCTTGATCAACAGATCACTAGTTCGGGTCTCATAAATTTTCATATTTTGGGGTGTTTTCGCCGCACACAGTGAACCATCCAAAATCGCGCGGTGTACGAGACTCACGCGGTCCACAGACTTTTCACACGCTCCCAGCGTGGTGTGTATGTGCGGTTCACCGTGAACTAACGTCGCGGTGCACCCGTGGTCTACCGGACTAATTCTTCACAGAAAAGACTTATGTTCAGTTTAGACTCGGTCGGTCCATGCGCGGTCTACAGAAACTTAATGGTCGGGAAATTGATTTATTTCTGGTTAAACTTGGTTCACACGCGGACCATGCGTGAAACTTAGATCAGAAATGGCAATTTCAAGGTTCTGGACCAAATTTCAAGGACAGAATTAACCAGATTAACAAATCTAAAATCGCCAAGAATCAGAAATTCAATCTTATACCATAACTGTATCGAAAAATATAGAAAACTTGTTTCAAACATAGAGCGGCTCTAATACCACTTGTTGGGTCCGACGAAAACCATCATCGATCACTGCAAAAGCATCTACATCTCTGGTATTATTACAGTTTCTAATCTGATGCGGCAGTTTCTAATCTAGTTTCAGGAATGTGAGAGAGATTCTTATTTAGAAACTATGCAGTAAAGTTTCTTACTAAGAAATTGTTTATAAACTACATACTCTAAATGATTAGCTCAAATTATTTCTCCTTTTTTAATTTGTTGCTGGCGTGGCTTAATAAAAACTCTAAAATTAATTTCAGGGATGTAAGAGTTAGAAATTTTAGAGACCTTAATTTCTTAAAAATAGTTAACAATTATTTAGAAACTTATTTGAGTTGCTGAGATGTAGATGCTCTAATCCATGATTGTCTTGTGCGAAAGATCGCCACCGATTCGGTTCTTCCAAAATTTCAAGGCTCTTTAGAGAATTCACTTTGTTTTTGTTTTCTCCAAAGTCTCTCACAGTTCTCTCTAATGGGATAAGAGAAATGAATTCAGATTGTCTTGTATTCTGGGTGACCAAATCTTTATAAATAGCCTAAGGAACTCCTTGGTTATCCTATTATGGCAATTATTCAATTCAGCCCATAATTAAATTGAATATTAACTATTAAGTTCTACACATTAAAGGCCCACACCCTATATGACACATTATTGCTCAATAAATCATAAACCGCAAATGATCATTTTTAATTGAGCATTAAATTGACAGTATACAATACATAATTATTTTACATATTAGTCCAACATTGGATTAATGATCCAACATGTAGGTGTTAGTGGGTTCTATAATTAGTCAAGTAGCTACAGTTTGTAATAGCAGGATAGGTGCGGGTATAGTTCTATTTTGGAGACTGCTTGTAATAGGAAGATAGGTAGTGGGTATTAAGTTTAGAATAAGGTAGTGGGGTACTAAACTTGGATGATCCAAATTTAGTTGTTGTAGGGCTATAAATTTAACATGTTGTAATCGAATTATTCATCAAGGTAAAGTAGAATTATTTGTATCAATTCTTCTTTCTCTGTTTACTCTTCAACAAATCCAACAGGATTTAGTACAGAAGAACAACTTCCAGTCTGCCCGGTATATCACAGTTAGATTTATCAGAAAATACAAAAATTAATTAAAATCTAGACGGCGACCTCCAACATATATACAAGCAAGGTCAATCCTAGTGATTGGCAAATACCCCCACGGGTCGGACCCGTGCCCGCCCGCCCGGGACCCGTGCCCGCCCTGCCCGTGCCCGTGCACGGGTTTTGCACGGGTACACGGGTTCAACGGGTACGGGTTGAGAAGGGACGGGTACGGATTTTTTAAAATTTTACCCGTGATACCCGTCCCGTTTCAAACCCGTACCCGCCCGTACCGACCCGTGAACCCGTATTACCCGTACCCGTACCCGTACCCGAATACCCGTACCCGTAGACCCGTGCCCTCCTACCCGTACCCGCCTACCCGTACCCGAAACCCGAAACCCGAACCAGAGCTGTCAGCAGTCAGCTCAGCTGAATTTTTTTTTTTTTTTTTTTTTTTTTTTTTTTTTTTAAATTCGAAATTTCGAATTTTCCCCCCAATACCCCAGCCCCCCCCCCCTGCCCCGGGCCCCTACCCCCAGCCCCCCCCCCCCTTCCCCCCCTCCCACCCTCCCACCCTCCCACCCGGACCCCCCCAGCCCCCCCCCCTTCCTCTTTTTTTTTTTTTTTTTTTTTTATTTTTGTTTTAAAATTTCAAATTATACCCCCCCTCAAACAAAACTCTTTAAATACACCCCCATCCCTCACAAATTTTCACATCCCAATCTCAATATTTTCATCTCTCATTCTCTCAATCTCAATCTCAATATTTTCATTATTCTCAATTTTAATTTTGTTGTTAAAAAAAATATATATTTGTAAATTTAATTCATTCTACGAATACGCAACGGAATTACGAAGGTATTGGAATTACGAAGTTCGTCACCTCCCGCAAAATTTTCCCGCGAGATTTAAAGGTTAGATTTATTTCATGTTAGATTAAATTTTGTTAAATTGAAATATAGAATGTTAAATTTATAGTTTGTTTGAATTAGTTTAACTTAAATTAGTTTTTGTTAGATTTTGTATAGAATATTAGTATTAAAATTGAATGTTAGATTTTTTTTTTTGTAGAGTAATTATATTTGTTTTTCCTAGAGTAATTTAAAATTTAAGCTATTAGATTTATTTTTGAATAGGTTAGATTTAATTTTTGAAATTCGGATTTATTTTTAATAGGTTAAATAAGTATGTTAGATTTATTTTTTGAATATGCCAAGTTATTAGATTTATTTTTGAATAGGTTAGATTTTATTTTTCAAATTCGGATTTATTTTTAATAGGTTAAATAAATATGTTAGATTTAGTTTTTGAGTATGCCAAGTAATTAGATTTATTTTTGAATAGGTTAGATTTTATTTTTCAAATTCGGATTTATTTTTAATAGGTTAAATAAGTATGTTATATTTAGTTTTTGAATATGTTAAGTTATTTCCATTTATTTTTGAATAGGTTAGATTTTAATTTTCAAATTCGGATTTATTTTTAATAGTTTAAATAAGCATGTTAGATTTAGTTTTTGAATATGCTAAGTAATTTCCATTTATTTTTGAATAGGTTAGATTTTATTTTTCAAATTCGGATTTATTTTTAATAGGCTAAATAAGTATGTTATATTTAGTTTTTGAATATGTTAAGTTATTTGCATTTATTTTTGAATAGGTTAGATTTTATTTTTCAAATTCGGATTTATTTTTAATAGGCTAAATAAGTATGTTATATTTAGTTTTTGAATATGTTAAGTTATTTGCATTTATTTTTGAATAGGTTAGATTTTAATTTTCAAATTCGGATTTATTTTTAATAGTTTAAATAAGCATGTTAGATTTAGTTTTTGAATATGCTAAGTAATTTCCATTTATTTTTGAATAGGTTAGATTTTATTTTTCAAATTCGGATTTATTTTTAATAGGCTAAATAAGTATGTTATATTTAGTTTTTGAATATGTTAAGTTATTTGCATTTATTTTTGAATAGGTTAGATTTTATTTTTCAAATTCGGATTTATTTTTAATAGGCTAAATAAGTATGTTATATTTAGTTTTTGAATATGTTAAGTTATTTGCATTTATTTTTGAATAGGTTAGATTTTAATTTTCAAATTCGGATTTATTTTTAATAGTTTAAATAAGCATGTTAGATTTAGTTTTTGAATATGCTAAGTAATTTCCATTTATTTTTGAATAGGTTAGATTTTATTTTTCAAATTCGGATTTATTTTTAATAGGCTAAATAAGTATGTTATATTTAGTTTTTGAATATGTTAAGTTATTTGCATTTATTTTTGAATAGGTTAGATTTTATTTTTCAAATTCGGATTTATTTTTAATAGGCTAAATAAGTATGTTATATTTAGTTTTTGAATATGTTAAGTTATTTGCATTTATTTTTGAATAGGTTAGATTTTAATTTTCAAATTCGGATTTATTTTTAATAGTTTAAATAAGCATGTTAGATTTAGTTTTTGAATATGCTAAGTAATTTCCATTTATTTTTGAATAGGTTAGATTTTATTTTTCAAATTCGGATTTATTTTTAATAGGCTAAATAAGTATGTTATATTTAGTTTTTGAATATGTTAAGTTATTTGCATTTATTTTTGAATAGGTTAGATTTTATTTTTCAAATTCGGATTTATTTTTAATAGTTTAAATAAGCATGTTAGATTTAGTTTTTGAATATGCTAAGTAATTTCCATTTATTTTTGAATAGGTTATATTTTAGCCGCGAGAATGTCCGACGACCACGCCGCGAGATTGTCCCACGAACTATTTGACGTCGATATGTCAGCTTTTTATCCTAGTAGCTCCGCCCAAAGGGCACCACCTAATTATCCAGAAAATTATCAAAGAAGAGACCAAATGCTACAACCAAATTATCAACAACAACCCCAAAACGAGTGCACCGTATTATCCTAACGATCCAAACATATTCATTCCACAAGAAACACATCAACCGACAGCACCGTATGCATACGGAGGCACTTCTTCCATAGCATCGAGTCAATTCACTTCCCCAATGGAAGGTACTCCTTCGACAAGTGTCCCTGAAATTCAAGCCGAAGATGTCCCTCGTTCGACAAGTGCCCCCCCACAAGAACCGGCAGAAAAGAAGAGTAAAAGAGCTCCTGAATATAATGCGGATTGGTTGCCCTGGTATGACGCGACCTACCTGGAGGATGGCACTCTGCAATATCTAACTTGTAAGGTAAAAGGTTGCAAGAGTAAGGTTTTCGAGTATAAAAAATCCGGTGGTATGACTAATTTTAAGAGACATGCCGAGACTCACCAAAGAAAGGGTGAGTTTCCACAAAAACATGCTGACCCGAGACAAATCCAAACCCTTATTAACCTGGATGGTACCAGAACACACCAGAAATATGATGAATCGGTAATGCTTAGTGAATTGGCCCGGTACATTACCCACAAAGAACAACCAATAAGTATGGGTGGTTGCATGAGTTTTGCCCGGTTGGTCATTCGGGGGTGTGGTCAACCAATGTACAAGAGGTTACATCATAAAAAGATGGTTAATGAAATAAAAAACCAATTTACCAGTACAAAAAACGATCTACGAGCTATATTTGCATATCAACCCAATAAGGTCTCAATTACCTCTGATATCTGGACTGCCGGTAAACATGGACTTGGGTACTCTTGTATTACCGGGCATTGGATCGATGATCTTTGGGTGTTACAAAAAAGGGTATTAAGTTTTCGAGTTTTGGATTCCCCCCACACTTCTAGTGTAATTTACCGATCCATTATTGAGGTTTTACAAGAGTATAACCTTAAAAGAGACACAGAGAACAAGATTTTTTCTATTTCATTCGATAATGCTAGCAACAACGTAGCTTCCATTGAGATTTTTAAACGGTCACTGAACCCAATCATGAATGGTGAAATGTTCCACCAAAAGTGTGCTTGCCACATACTTAACCTCGTCGTGAAGGACGGCCTTAAAACAGAAGCCGTAAAACAATTGATAATTAAATTTAAGGGAGCTCTTGCCCACATTGTTTCAAACCAAGAAAGAAAACAACGGTTTGCGGTTTTGTATAGCCAGTTTGGATTGAGCAGGTTGAGAGTACCTTGGAATATAGATACCTATTGGAACTCCACTTACATGATGTTGAACCGATGCCTTCCTTACTCAGTTGCCATAGGGGAGTTTTTGAGAAGCTCCACCCCCGAGGGAATGGAATTGGAACCCACCCGCGAAGAATGGCAGCAACTAGAAAGGCTTAAGAATTTTCTAGGAACCTTTTTTACAGCAACCGTCAAACTATCCTGCTCGTACTCACCGACGGCATTTGAGTTGCTAAAAAATCTATACCAAATTTCCAAGGTGTATCGTGACTTGGAAGTAGCTGAAAGCAATGACCCCTCTCTCACGCCGATCGTAGATGCCATGAAACTAAAATTCCTAAAATATTGGGAAGATGTACCCCTCCTGGCCATTATCGCAAGCTGCCTCAACCCGGCATACAAGAAGAAATTCACGATCAAAATACTTCAAGCGTACAAAGATAATCTACATTTAGACAAAACCGGGGTGGATACATATGTGAATTCCAAGTTCGATGAGATGTTTAACTTATACAACTCAAGAATGGGTGACAACCAAAACCAAGCGTCTTCCTCCCAAGCTGCCGCTAGGTATGAATATTTATTAATCTTTATTATTTATAATATCTACATTATTTGTCCACTAATTTTTTTTATTGTTTAATAGTTCCACTTCCAGGAGCACCAGCAGTGGTGGATTGTTAGCAGATTTTCAGTTGGAGAGCGACCCGTACACAGCCACAAACGAGTTATTGAGTTATACTTCGATGCGCAACGAAAGTGAACAGGTTGACATCATGTCGTGGTGGAGGAGGAATGCAACTCAATATCCAGTCCTCGCGATGATGGCCCGTGACGTATTTGCCGTGCCCGTGTCAACCGTCCCTTCCGAAAGTTGTTTTAGTTCGGCGAACAGGATCCTCTCCGACAAACGCAGTAAGTTGGGTCCACATGTTTTTGAGAGACTTGTGTGCTTGAAAGATTGGATTGATGCTGAAAATCGCAAGCAATATCGCGATTATCAATCATCATCCGGAGTCGACACCGAAGAAAGTGGTACCGAGCCACGGGCCGAGGCTAATTCGGATTCAGACGGTGCGGAAGAGAGCGACCAATGGTATATGAATGCTACCTTCTAGATAGGTAGTGTCGGTATAAATTTCTAACCTCTTTTAATCTTTATGGTTATTCTTTAAATCATTAATTTCTAAACATTTCAATTAGTTTTTAAATTATTCATTTTAAAGAAGAACTACTAACAAAAAAAAAGTTAGAACTCCGCCTATGTTATTTTACATAGCCGGTCCCAAGCCCGGAATAAAGGAGGAGGGTAACTTTTATTTTTTAATCTATTGTTTTCAAATAATTCATTATTATTTTTAAAGTAACTGATTTAAGAAATTTTTGATTTATATTTTATTGTTTTAAAGTAATTGATTTAAAATTATTTGAAAGTAATTGATTTAAAATTATTTTAAAGTAATTGATTTAAGAAATTTTTTATTTATATTTTATTGTTCATAATTTAAAGTAATTGATTTAAGCAATATTGTTTTAAAATAATTCGTAACTTTGATTTTGATTTTAGTATCACAATAATTATTGAGTTCAAATATTCAATCATGTTAAATGAATTTTGATTTGTATTTTATTGGTTTAAAAAGAAAACAGAAAAAAAACAGAAAAAAAAAAAAAAATCAGCGGAGGCACTGTGAGGCAGAGGCAGTAAGGCAGCAGAAAAAAAAAAAAAAAAAAAAAAAAAAAAAAAAAAAAAAAAAAAAAAATTACCCGCCCGGACCAGACCCGTTCTACCCGGACCTAAACCCGCTTACCCGTGACCCGTGTTGCCCGTGACCCGTGTTGCCCGTGACCCGTGTTGCCCGTGACCCGTGTTACCCGTGACCCGTGTTGCCCGGGGGGTTTGAGAGGGGCCGGGTAAGGTTTTTCAAAAAAATACCCGTGCTAACCCGTCCCGTGTCGCCCGTGACCCGCGTTACCCGTGACCCGCGTTGCCCGTGACCCGTCCCGGGTTTTACCCGTGCCCGCCCGCCCTTACCCGTTTGCCAATCACTAGTCAATCCCTTTGCCTAACTTTTACTGTTCCTAACAAAGCCACCGAGACATGGAATTAATGAAGAAGGAAAATAGAAAGTATCATTAAGTGCTGGCAGGGGAATAATTGATCAAAGGTGGTATGAAGAGAAATTGTTTACATCTGTTGTTGTGCCTATTAATTCCTGTGCCTAACTTTGCATTAGGCCTCGCCAAAGTCACCTAGACTAAAAAAAAAATCAAATTACAAACTTCATGTTGAAAGAGGAGGGGGCATAATTAATTGGTGATATATATTTTCATCAAAATTATTGGTGATATATATTGTCAATACCATGTTATGAGGTGTACTTAATTGGTGATATATGTTGGTGAATTAACAATTAGAGCGGAGTAGGTCCGATGGGCATCGGACTTACTTTAGGTTTGATGAGCTCCAAGACCGTCCGATTTGCTTTAAGGTCCAAGTGCTCCTCTTTAATATTCATGTGTGCCCACTTTAATTTTGTGCGCACGGATCTTAAAGCAGATCGGAATGTCTTCAGGCCCATCGAACGTGCATCCGACCTACTCCACTCTAATTAACAATACATTAACAAACACACACTACAGGTGGTAATGCTCCAAATTTAGTTGCAATAATGTTAATTTTTATTGTAGGAGCAAAAATTCTACATCCCATTTCCCATGCGTAGAAATTTGATCTGCCCGATATAACATGTGTATGAAAATACCCAACTACCAGTCTAGCCCGTCTATTACGGCTGGACCCCAATTTTGTAAATTGGACTTGACCTTAGGTTAATTTGTCTATTTTATATACTTAGTGTACCACTTATAATGTTGTCTATTTTATACCCATAGTGGATCACTTATAGTGAGAAGGTAAGACCCCTTCTCTTACATTCTTTCGTTGTATTGCAGGAATTCCATGCATAGAAACAAACTTGTCTGTTACGTCGTTGACGGTTTTTGACCACCGAGTTAGAAAACAAGAATATGACGCACTATTTTATGGCTATATACTTGACCTCGTGCAAAAAGAAGGGAATATACGGATAACAACAATACCCATACTGCCGTTTGTGGGGTTGTCAAACATATATACAGTTAACCAAAAAGAAATACAAAAGTCGGATATATAGACGTAAAAGTCAGAGAGAATAAATGCAATTAGACTCAGAGAAAGAATTGTGTTTTTGTCAAGCATATATGTAATTAGCTGACAATTTTATTAATATCCAAAGTTAAATAGAAATTAATAAATATACCCAGCTTACCTGGATTTTATTAAAAATGTCCAAACCGGCCATTAAATGGCCGGTTCTCAATTATTTTTTTTTTTTAGAGACACTATGAAGAACAAGATGTTGAAATCTAACACTAAAAATTTGATTTTTTTTTTTAAAATATTTTTTAAATTACTTATTTTGATGTATAATTAACATATTAATATTAAAATACGTTAAATTACTTGAAATTATGTAAAATTACGCTGAATTACACTAAATTACGTCAAATTACACTAAATTACAATAATTTCGATAATTATACTGAAATACGCTAAATTACATATAAATAAAGATGATATCTTCACTGAGAAGGCCAAAAACGACGACGAAACTTCAAACGGCCATAAAAAGAAGCTTAATTGTCCAATTTCAGCAAATGACCACTTTTCGAAAAGCTTGCGAATATACGCATGTGTCAGTGATTGCGAAAAAAAACAAAGAGAAGAGTCTCAAAACTTGAGTTGAAGTTTTCGATTAAGATTTTCATTCTATTATTCAACCTAAGTAGCTCAGTAAATTAGTTATATAATGAACTTGTAGAATACCAATTTTTACTATTTTTGGATTTTTTTTTTTATGATTTATTAAAGATGGCACAAAATCGGCCTAATTTTGCGTAATTTTGCGTAGTTTAGCGTAATTTAGCGTATTTCAGGATAATTAGTGAAATTATTGTAATTTAGCGTAATTTAATGAAATTTAGTGTAATTCAACGTAATTTAACATAATTTCAAGTAATTTAGCGTAGTTTAGTATAAATATGCTAATTACACATCGAAAGAAGTAATTGAACAAATATTTAAAAAATCGTATTTTTAGTGTTAGATTTCAGCATCTTCTCTTCATAGTGTCTCTAAAAAAATAAAAAATTTGAGGACCGGCCATTTAATGACCGATCGAGAAAAAAAATGGGGACCAGCCATTAAATGGCCGGTTTGGACATTTTTAATAAAACCCAAGTAAGTGGGTATATTTATTAATTTCTATTTAACTTTGAATATTAATAAAAATGTCGGTGTAATTAGGGAGAATTTCAGTGTGGCCATATAAAATTTTAAAATATCCAATTTTTCCTTAAAAACATAGTACTAATATACACTACAGCAGCACAACCTTTCTGCGACCGGCCAAACCGATCACAGAAGGTTATGGCGCCGGTCGCAGAAAGCCGAAATCGGTTGCAGAAGGGTTGGTTGCAGTTGCTTCGTCGCTGATGCCCTCCCCGCTGACGTCACCGGTCGCAGAAGGGTAATTAAGGCATCGGTCGCAGACAGTGTATTAATATTCGATTTTAATTCGGTATGCGGAAGGCCGCTGCATACTGTATATACGGTATTCGGCCGAATATACGGATTTTTATTCGGATTTATATATTCGGATTTTCAAATAAGAATTAATATTAATAGTTATGCAAATCAATATCCTGCTGCTTTGAGATCAATGGAATCCGCATATGAAATATTAATAGTTATTCGGATTTGATGTTGGAGAGCAAATCTATATCCTGCATAAATTCAAGCACCAGTAACCACAACAGCACAGCCAATCTATATTAATAGTTATCTCGATATCTCACAACAAGCATCAGTAACCAACATCACAGCCAATAGCCCACGGTAGAAACAAGTGTTTTAAGAATACAAGCATAAATTCAAAACCGAATATTGAACCGAATACTTAATATATTATATGCGAAAAAAAATATACGGCCAAATATGCAGCCGAATATTCGAAACCGAATATTGAACCAAATACTGATTTTCTATTCAGATTCCAACCGAATACGAATATTCGGCCGAATGAACCGAATTTTAATACACTGGTCGCAGATGACCCTATAGCGACCGATGAGATCGGTCTCTGATGGTATATGTTGACGTGACAGGAAGACCATCAGAGACCGATTTGGCGGTCGCTGATGAGCCAATAATCGGTCGCAGAAGGGTTAGATTTTTTTTTGATGTTTGCTGTTATTTTTCTTTTCCCCAATTGATGCACCAAACAAATATAACAACCATTAAACTCATTCTGTTCATTTATATTTTCCCAGCAGGGGTCGGGCGGCAGGGGGTCGGAGTCGGCCTGGGGTCAGGCGAGTCGGGGGCGGCCTGATCAGCGGGGTCAGCCCTAGGGTCGGGGTCAGCGGAGCGGGGGCGGCCCGCTTTTTTTTTTGGCTAAACCTAAAACGCGGCGGGAGGAGACAGAAAAAGAAGAAAATCGCGCAGGGGTTTTTTTAGGAGGCACCCTTCGCGACCGGGCCGTATCAGTCGTTGAAGGCTGTGGCGCCGATCGCTGAAGGGTTTCGTCTCGGATGCATTTAATTTTTTTTGTTTTTTTGTTTTCTGGGGGGTCTTCAGCGACAGAACCGGTCTTTGATACCGGTCGCTGAAGACTGATTTTGCTGTAGTGATAATATTCAATATCGATCCCCACAAAAGCTTTAATATTTTTTCTTCTATCCTCTTTTATTTATTTAATTAATTTATTTCCAGTGTGTCAAATAATAACATAGTTCTTCTTTCTTTTGATTGATCATAATCCTCTCACTTGAAGCTAATAGAGTATACCGGCTGTTTGCTAGGATAGAACAGGCCCCAGTTCTGCTCTACTCCCGCCGGCTTCTGATTTTCATTAAACATTGCAAAGACGTATGTCTCCAAAGCCGTTGGTTTCTTAGGCGTACCCTTACTGACATGATTAATCAAATTCTGGTTGTATTTCTGCGCATTGCTTACTGTCGCAGCGGTCCCACCAGCTGATGGCCAACCGCTCTCTGAAATAACAATACCAACATTCGACCCGCCAACCTTCTCCATTGCGGTGTAAAGCGCATCGACCATTGCATCAAAAAGATTCTGGTACTTGTTCGACCCATCGGTCACCACGGTGCCAGGCGAGGTGAACAATGCATATTCAAGGCTGATCGATCCTGGGTTGTCTTTATGACTGATGTAGGGGTATATATTTGCCAGGAGGGGTGCATTTATTGTTGCAAGGTATTGTACTATGGGTGTCATGTATGATGAGGCACTTGGAGAGAATGCACCATCTGAAGGAGGGTACGAGGTACCCACTTCACCAAAGGAGATCGAAGTCGAGACCTTGATTGAGTTTTGAAGGCCGGCAGAGGATAGCGCACTGTAGATGTTTTTCATTGCTGGGAGAATTTTTGAGACGTCACTCCCGCTTACCTCGTTGCCTACTGCAATGTATCTGTTATGAGCGATGGGCACATATTAGTAATGATTGATATCGATCATGAACTATAGGAAATTGAGGATCTTCTTCTTGGTTATGCTTTTGTAAAGTTTAGTCTTTAGCGTTTAAGTGGTAGATTCTTTTATATAGTGGAATTCCCATCCATTAATTTTTGAGCAAAATGAATTGTTTCATGTTGTAAATTATCGAGCCATCCGTAAAATAATTTAGATTAATTATGCATTAATATAAGATACGACTAATACGAATAATGTTACCCACTTGAAAGAGACACTAGGATAATAGGATTGGACATTCTTCTTCACCCATGATGCAGCAGCTGAAGCGCTTGAAGCAATGGATGCGAGGTCGGAGTTGGCGACATCCATGATGAGCTTTATATTGGTGTCTTCGAGTGCGATTAGAGTGGCACTGTCAGGAGCGTATATACGCATGCCAGTGATACCATTGGACTGGTACAGCTTCACCACATCAGCTTGCGAAGGAAGGTTGTTGCCAAGCATCCCATAGCATATGCCTATCAATTGCCCACCGGCTGTGATAATTGAGGAATTTAAGGATCTATTTTTCTTGAAATTGAAAAGGATTCATAAAATGCAATTGATGATGTATATGTATATATGTTATCATGATTGTGTTCATGCTTCCATTATTATCTACAATTAATCTTTTACTTCTTTTTGAGATAGTTAGTGTCACACCCAAAACTAGAACTACGATTTAGGCCGTGATTAATCCCCGCCACATGGTTACAAATTTTCCTAAACACGAAAAGCTAAATAAATAGAAACAACAGCGGAAGCATAAATAACACAAATAATACAAGTCATCCATCGATACCAACAAAATAAACATATCCATACAATCATGCCACAATATAATGATAAAATGATACATATATCAGTAGCGGAAGCAGTGTACAAGATATTAGCGATTCTGGTACACCTCACAAAAAGTACTGGTACTCATCAAAACGAAACAAAATTTCTCAAAAGAAAGAATAAAACAATACAAGAATAATAATTATGTAATATATATAAGTTTATATAAGTATAAAATAAGTATAGTAATATTATGAATATTTTTTTTAGATTATAATGTGTATGAATTTAAAAGCGAGAAAATAATATTTAATGGTTGTCTTAAGTTGAAAATAAAAAAAATGCAACTACCCGATTATGATTTACTTTTAAAAAGGGATGTCAACATACAAACTTTACTCAAAAAGAAAAATACAAGGAGAAACCTTCAGGCCGCTGACCCGTTCATGTATACTGTATACATATGCATTAATAAGTAGAGCATTATATATCACTTTGACTTTGAATATATATTGTATATTATAATTTTGTCCTCAAATTTCGTACCTCCAACAAGAATTTAATGTTGGATTTGTGATTACCAGCAGCTATATAACTTGAAATATAAGAACCGGATATAGAGGGAAATTTTTTTATTAGTAGAAATTAATAGAAAAGAAGAGAGAGAAATAGAAAGAGTACATCAATTCTTATATTAGTAGAAAGATCAGTAGAATTTCTACCGATTCTAAAAATCAAAAAGTTTGGATCGGTACGAATTATAGCAATCCAAGCTTAGTTTTTTTTTTTAAATCTGATGTATAGATGGAGAGAAATTCTTATATTATATTTCTAGTAAAATATGAAAAGTTTTTCAACAAATAGATAGAATGTTTCTATTATATCTAAATTTTAAGATACTCTATCTATTTTTGTAAAAAAAAATATTTTACTAGAAAAATGAAAGGAAAAAAAACAAACTGATTTTTGGATCGGTAAGAATTTTACGGATCTTTCTACCAATGTAAAAAATGATGTACTCTTTCTTTTTCTCTCTCTTCTTTTTTATTAATTTCTACCAATAAAAAATTTCCGATATATAGCTGCTGGTAATCACAAATCCAACATTAAATTATTGTTGGAGGTACAAAATTTGAGGACAAAATAATATACAATATATATTCAAAGTCAAAGTGATATATAATATTGCTCTACTTATTAATGCATATGTATACATGAGTATGTATATTGTAGGATTCCAAATCTCTCAGCACTCACCAAATGCGTATCAGCGTATGTGCATAATACTTTTGTTGAAAGTATACAAAAATATATTGATAAATATTAGTATCTTAAATACTAACTATGAGGAGGGATCAAGTTACAACAATTTTGAGTTACAACAAAGTTGCAACAACAATTTTCTACATTTTCAAAGTCCAAATGGTCGATCCAAACCGTTCAACATGATTATCTAAATAAAATGTGCTTGCAGATCAAATTTTACATTTTTTTTGAATTTTTTTACTATTTATTAAGATGGGTACAAAATTCAATGGTCTGAATGTGACTAGTTTTTGTACCCATCTTAATAAATAGTAAAAAAATTCAAAAAAATGTAAAATTTGATCTGGAAGCACATTTTATTATGGAGATCATGTTGAACAGTTTGGATCGACGATTTGGACTTTGAAAATGTAGAAAATTATTGTTGTAACTCAAAATTGTTGTAACTTGATCCCTCCTCTACTAACTATACTAACTTCTCTATACTCTCGTAGAGAATTATTAAATTATAAATCAACTTTAACCTAATAAAAATAATTAATTACACTACACTAACAATAAAATAAATTGTTTTGAGTTTTCTGAGTTCTACGAATAATTAATTGCCATGAAGAATGAATTCATCCATCAAAAGAAGGAGAAGAACCCTAAAACAAGGTGTTAGAGGAACCAAGGTACAAATACCAAATCCACAATTACGTAGGTAGATGTCAGAAATTAAGGCATCCAGTACACTTTAGAATTTCAATCAATTCAACAGATCAAGAGAATAAGTAAGGCAACACAAGTTTCAAATTATCCAAGCGACCAGCACAACCCACATGATAGAATAATCGGGTCAAGCATGCATCATACCATCCATTCAATTAATTCAACCCGATATCAACAATTCAAGAGGTGAAACTACTTTGTCAAAGGCCAAATAAGGCAGAAAACATTGATAGAATTTGTGTAGGAACAAAAAGAGGCACAGTGCATAAGAGGGTATTGGATAAATACCGGAAATCGCTCCAATCGACGACATGAAGGAGTCAACCGGCCCCGAAAAAGGTGACAAGAGCGACAGTCCTTTGCACCCTTTGTTCCTTGTTATTTTCCGGCCAAGAGAGATAAAGGAGAAACAAAAGATAATAAGAAAAGTGAGAAAATGAGTTGTGCAATTGCAAACTCATGACCAGAGAATATAATAAAATCAGGGACAAAGAGTGTTTCAAACAGGAGAGAGAAGGAGAGAGCCAAGTCAAAGAAGGAGAGGGTTAGGTTGACCCATTCTTTTCATTGATAACATTAAAAAATAAATAAATAAAATCAGTAGCATCATTTTTTTTAATTTTAAAAAAAAAACACACCACAACTTTGAATTGTGGACGGTAGGTTCCATCACGGCCGGAATCCGAACGCTACATTTCGCCTCTGTCGGATGGCCAGAACGCTTCATTCCGATTTTGCTATTTTTAAAAATTTTAGAAAAATGATGCTCTCATGCATGCTCCTGCATTTTTATATTTTATTTTTTTGATGCTATGAATAAAAAACGGAGATTCATCATGGTATAGGAACCTATTTGTAACAACTAACAAGAAATCATCATCGTCATCATTGAACAAGTCATCTGGAATTTTTGATGCTATGAATGTAAAAACGGGAAAATAAAATGGTCTCTTTCAAAGAATGGTTCTCCTTTAGGAAAATGGTGCTCTCTGGCGTTTAATTCCAACAACTCTGTCTCTATCAAACTTTTGGATAACAATAGGAGAGATAACCTATCAATGTCTGATATCATCTCCACAGCCTGTAGCACGAGTCGCTGCGCTGCGCTTTCTTTTTAATTTAAGCAAGAAATCATCGTCATCAATCATTGAACAAGTCATCTGGTGATCCAGTTTCCTTGCTCAACTCTTTTCCGTATTCTCTTTTTGAGCTATTATATGATGTGCGTGAAATGATCAGATTGGAAAATTTTCTACCGTCCGATCGAACATATGAATAGATTTTTCAGAGATTTCAAATTCACAACGGATGATTGGAGTTTGAAGGAGGTGCGTGCCATACATAGTTACATACAAATATCAGAAACTACAATAAAAATGATTCAGAAAGAAGATTACCAAAATATATATAGTATGCAGAGATAAATGAAAGGGAAGACAAAAAAAAGTTATATGTTCTCCTGTAAGGGCTTGAATCTAAACTGAGCACTTTTCATAACCAAAAGATTTTCTAGTTAGAATCAAGCTCACAAAATTTTACATGAAATACCTACAAAGAGTGCCGAGGTATATAGTCCATTTTTAATAGATTAAATTCAAACTGCTAAAGATGTTCCACCATTTCTAACATTCTGCAAATGGAGAACACTACAGAATTTCAAGTTTTTCAGTATAACAAATAAATTAATTACATCACAACACTTACAGAAAAATAATTGATCAAGATCAAGTACAATATAAAAGAATGGTCTACTATATTACATATTACACCAATATAAAAACACACATTCCAGTACTTTTCACCTAAGCACAAGGAAATGTTTATTACTCAGCATATCAATCAATTCTTCTGTAACGCTTGCCATGTGGCACTCCGTGCAGCAATTAGTGTTGTAGTCACAGTCATTCTTTTATTTGCCCTTTATCCTTTGCGGTTATCTTTCGTTATTTCTAATTTTCCTCCGAGCAGTGTGAAATTAAGAATCTCAAGTTGCCTTCTCAAACAATTGTTTCCTTAAAGTAAACATAAGCTCATCACAAATGTCACTATTTCTAGCTAAGTATGATTCAGCCTCATGTTTATCTTTGAAACGTTCTCCATTTATCCAATAACTGCTGTCTCCATTTTCTTCTCTCATTATGACTCCATATGCACTGGCCATCTCCAGTAGCTCAGCCTCACGGCGAATTCCAGTGCCAAATCCAATCTCAAGCTCAGCTTTCTTCATAGCAGGGGATAGCTTATTCTTTATCACTTGTACTGCTATGTTAATTCCAGTGACCTGTTAAATTTTGTGTAGAATATCATACATCAGAAAAAGAGTAAAATATTTTACAGAATGTTTCGTTTTCTATGGAGTGTCACTTTTGTGCATATGTTTTGTTCCTTTATTGCAAGAGCAAACATAGCACATTAAAATACAGTCAGTCCTTATTCAGGGGCAGAACGAAAAAATTTAGATAGGAGGAGATGAAACGTAAAATGCATAATATGTGAAAGTGCATAATATGTGGTCACTGGGATTTAAACCCAAGTCCCCACAACCACTAAATGAAATTCTAACCACTAGGCTACAAGCACACATGTAGCATAGGAGGCTGAAAAAACTTTAAGAAAAATGAAAATTCAATTAAATTTCAATATACATGATTAAAAAATTTAAAATCATGGGGTAACCTGTGGCTAAGCACCCCTGGGCTAAACCTAGATCCGCCCCTGTTCTTATTTAACTTTGAGGATAAGTACCTTATCATTAGTTTGTATTAAACCCCTTCTGGAGATTCTCAATCGAACAGCCGCATAGAATTTTAGTGCATTTCCACCACAGGTTACCTCCTCTGCAGACAGGTATGATTTAGGTTTTTCTCTAACCTGCATGACCAAGATTAACCTTTGCTTTCATCAATTTGTTCAAATCATTAATGTCTATAGAAAATTGGCCTCTGTTCATACTGAGATCATTGTGTAAAATAAATAACACTTCAAAATATATGCAGCTCATTTGGCAAATTACACTGCATAATTGTACAACTGCAGCTAGCATCTAACTTTCCAGGTTAATTTGCAAATACTTCCGAAAAAACACCAGTAACATTAAATAAATAATGACAAAATCATTTCACTTAAAACTCCAGAAAGTTGCTTGATACAATGTTTGTGCAATTACAAAAACTACAAACTAAATTAGCTTGGCATAGTTTTTGCTCAATTACCTTTTAACAGATTAAAAGTTATTAGAAGTAGAGTCAAAGCTGCTTCTGGAATAATCCAATTGGCCATAATGCAATTAAAAAAAAGTACAAGAAAAAGGCAAACATATAGTACTGAACTAAGGTTAAACACAAGTGCTGAATTTGATAGTAATAAAAAGAAAATTGGCTGTGATTTGCACATAAATCAAATTTGGTAGAAGAGTGAGGCTATCTATGCATAGAGGACTGTGCTATGGACTAATATCTTCATTTTTAAGTTCAAATAGTCGATCTGAACCGTTCAACATGATCTCCATACGAAAATGTACCTGCAGACCAAATTTTACATTTTTTAGAATTTTTTTACTATTTTTTTAGATAGGTACAAAATCACTTGATTTGAAAATTCTGAACCATCCAAAATCAGTGATTTTCTACTGTCTAAAAAAATGGTAAAATAATTCTAAAAGTTGTAAAATTTGGTCTGCAAGTAAATTTTCTTATGGAGATCATGTTTAACAGTTCCGATCGACTGTTCGAACTTTCAAAATAGAGATATGGATCCATAGTACAGCCCAATCCGTAATATGCATATTACCATAGCCTCACTCTTTAGTAGAAATTTTGTTTACAGAATACCTGATTAACAAAAATGACAATGCATTGAGAGCGGCCTAGCGAACATTGGATTTTTCGAAGAGCCTTTGTCATGAGCAGAGATTGTGTTTCCTCTAAATTCATGTCTAGTGTACCACAAATCTCAGCTTGTGGTACGAGTGCTGCAACCTATTTTCACAATAAACAAAAACTTCATAGAGGAAAAACAAAGTTCCATTTTAAATAAATTCAAGATAACTCAATGCAGTAAGTAGATGCAAGAGAACATATGATGCTCAATCTAAATTCAATTCTCAATACAAAGTTCAAATTTACAAGTTTAGTTCCTTTACAACAAATAATTTAATTGATCTATTTTATTTGTAATTTTACTCTCTTGTTATGTTTGATATATTAAGTTTGCGCACAAAGTTAAAACAATTTGAAACCATAAATGTAAGTGCAAAAAAGAAAATGAAACAGATTAATAATTCAGTACAGAAAGGTTGATTAATAAATGGGGAATTGTAGGATAGAGCTTACACTGTCGACAACTATCACATCAACCGACTCGGTGTTAATCAAAGTATTAACTATGCTTAACGAACTTTCAGCACAAACCGGATGAGTGATGAGAAGCTTCTCAGTATCTACACCTATATCTTCGGCAAAGTAAGGGTTGAATGCATTCTCTGCATCTATATATGCGCAACATCCTGTAAAACAAAATGGAAAAATAAAGAGGGATCATGTGGCAAAACAATGATTTATGAAATGACAACAATATTTCATCTACCATTCTTATGATAACTCAAAATATGTCATATTTGAAGAGTGAGGCTATGGTACTATGCATAGCACATACGACTCTGTACTATGGAACGGTATCTCCATTATAAAGTCCAACCAGTTGATCCGAACCGCTCAACATGATCTTCATATTAAAATGTATTTGTAGACCAAATTTTACATTTTTTTTAATTTTGTTACTACTTACGTAGAAAATCACTACTTTTGAACGGTCCAAAATCTTTAGATCCAGTAATTTTCTACCTAATTAAAAAATATAGTAAAAAAATCTAAAAAATCTAAAATTCGGTCTCCACATATATTTTAATATGGAAATCATGTTGAACGGTTCAAAATGATTGTTTGAACTTTAAAAACGGAGAAATTAATCCATAGTACGGACCGATTTGCGCTATGCATAGTACTGTAGCCTCACTCTATTTTTTAAACTAACACAACAGACCAATTGTGAGATTAGTAGAGAGAAACAGTATCGTATGTTAAAACACTTACACTTAGCTACCAAGTAAATTTGTTTTTTTTTTCAATTGTCAAAGCCCTAGTAAACCTAAACATTATGTTTGGCTTCGGGCTATATCAACTAGTCGTCAGAGATTCCATTCAGATAATAGATAAGAAACACAATAATAATATTGGTAATTCCAAAAATGGGCATGGCATTCTTTTTTCTTTTTAACATTTCTTCTTGTGTAATTGATATATCTGTACCTCCACTCTTCTGAGCTTCTCTTATGATGTGAAGAGCAAGAGTAGTTTTTCCGCAAGCCTCTTTCCCAAATATTTCAACCATTCTCCCCTGTAAAACACAAAAAAAGGATAAAAGTTGCAGTTGAGAGCATCTAAAAATAGCACAACTCAGTTTTAGATGCAGTTTTGGTTTCCTTTGCTATCAAAATAGCATCCAAAAAAAAATTTATCTATTTATTTGCTCAATTCAACCTTTACCACAATTTTTATTTCTTTTTTCCTAAGTTTAATTTCTTCAGCTCATCTATTGCTTATTGATGGAATCAAGTTGTAATAGACTTTTGGCCACAATCTCTGTAAGCAAATATCAGAAACATAAGCACTTTCCATTAAAAAGGTTAAAACTATACCTTTGGCAGCCCTCCAATGCCAAGAGCTTGATCGAGTTTAAGAGAACCAGTGGAGATGACTGAAGTGTACCTTGTGCAAAAGAATCTGTTCAGAGTCAGATTTGATTCTCTGTCGAAATCACATGCAAGTTGAGATAATGCGAAGTTGAGAGATGAATCTTTTTTGGTCACCACGCCATCATCCAAAAGGTGATCCTTTTCATACTCTAGATGTGCATCAGCTGAAATAAAGGGCTTATGTGAAAAACACACTAAGAAACGGTATCTAAGTTACAGCTCATGTACCACGTGTCATTGGTTTTTGGCTTTTTAATCTAGTAAGAAGAATCATCAGAGGGCTCATGTTGCGCTAATTCAATCAGGAAACCATAATTTAAACAACAACAAAAAGAATCCTTTGCTTAGATTTTTTAAGCTACGTAATTGGGTTGGAATAACAGGTTTAGAAATTTCAAATTGTAAACCCACAATTTAAGCACATAGATCTGTGCATTAAAAGTTATACTAACCCTAATTGCTACTGCATACAGACCTCTAAATCCTGCCTTGACCACAATGATTAAGTGATTGTAGTAACATTCTAAGGTACCCTATATTTATTGAGATAGGAGTAGGTCCGATGGGCATCGGACCTAGAGTTAGGTTCAATTAGCTCTATCACCGTACGATTAGCATCAAGATCTATGCGCACGGAAATTGATACAGTACTGCACGGATTTTGATGCACAGCACACGCATCTTGATGCAGATCGGATGGTCATCACACCCATCGAACCAAGGTAGGTCCGATGGGCATCGGACCTACTCTCATTCCATATTTATTATAAAGCTGACCTCCACAAGATTTAATTAATTTGCCCATAAAGAACCAGAGCAGACAAATTAAGTTATTTCATGATTTAAAGTTGTAATTAAGTAGTTGTACCATTCTGCTCTTAGTTTGTACTTGCATCTAGCAAAATAACTGCAAAAAATAATTCTCTCTTGCAATACTTTGGTAGCGCAGCATAATTTGATTTGAGTCTTATTCTGTAAAACCCTCGAGACCAACAAAATCCAACCCACAAAATTGAACCGCAGAAACATGAATAGATTGGCTAACATTAATGTAGACATATATACATTGCTCAAACTCAACTAAAATCGCCCCCAAAATAAATGGGAGCAGGAAAGGAACTGGGAATTCTGGTAAATTGAAAGCTTACTATTACAAAGGTATAAAAAAAAGCTCAAATTAGGCTCTACAACCTTGAATGCAAATCTGATTTTTGGCGAAGAAGAATTAAATACATATACAAATAGACGGTGTACCTGTCGAAGATAAAAACTGAACTCTGGACCAAAATGGAGACACTGGTTTTGCTATCTCCTCCTATAAAACCAAGAAAAGCAAAAATATTGTCATAAAACAGGAAAGAACTCCTCCAATTTTATCAAAGGGTGTGATTTGGCAACTACAAAAGTCAGAGAAAGAAAAATTGAAACATAAAAAGAGAATAAACGTGGAACTCACCCCAAAGAGAAAAATGGGAGGCGGAGGAGACGAGAGAAGCCTCTCTCCGGCAGAGGCGTAAAGCGGCCGGAGAAGAGAGGAGGAGAGGCGGAGAGCTCGTATTAGGGCTCTCATTTCTCGTTACACTGAGACACTGGAGAGAGCGGCTCTGGATTTCAGTCAAAGCAACACGGGAAATAACACAAGAATTCATATCACCTAAGGTAACAGATTATTTCTTTTTAGATACGAACCGTCCGATCAGAATCCGCACGAATACTAAAGGATCCTGTGCATTCCATTTCGGGCCGCATTGGCCTGATTCTGATCGGACGGTCCAGATCTAAACAGAAATATTATTTTACCTCAGAGGATTTGGGGACTCGCACAAGGGTTTTGTTGATTTCTGATAATCTGCGCCGAAGTCTGACTTAAAGATTTCTACACCGAGTCGGACGGTCAAAATTTAAATGATTCCTTAATGAGATCGGAGACCCGTTACATTATTAGAAACACATCGATCCAAAGCACCGGATTTCATTCCTTTCCAGCTTTTTGTTGTTTCTTTCCTTGGCAAAATTTGGAGGCGCGCGGCGCGTGCCCGCCTCATTTTTAGGTTAAGGTCGCATTCAAATTGAAATAATTAGCAAAAATTTAATTACTGAAATTTTAAAATTTCATTGTGCTTTCAAAACTACTGCTGCAAGTTTTAATCTCCGACCGTTGTTATCTTGCAAAAATGTGGATCTAGATTCTATAATTATGGTCGAAATTTTGAATATTGACTGTTTAAAATTTCGAAAAAATGACAAATAAACAAAATTTATTATTTTGGGTTTGGAGTTTTTAGTGTTTAGATCGAATATGTCATCACACCAACTTCTTTTCTTAATGGACAGAATGCACGGATTTTTTTTTAAATAGAAATAAACAAAATGGTTTAAAGGAAACCAGCTGTGGAAGCAATGTTTTTACTTTTTACAAAAAAACAACGGTGGAGGTAGAGAGAACAATGGTTCGGTGGAAGCAAATTTTGACCCGTTCCAAATTTCATAATACTTTTAATAAAAAAAAATAAAAAAATTTCTTAATACTTTTGACATAAAATATTTTTTTTTTGTATTTTAAAAAATAATATAACTTTTGATTTTTTTTTCTCAATTGAAATATTAGAAACATATTTATATTTTTAGTAAAATAAATAGAGTATCATAGAATTTGAATTTACTACAAGAACTGCAACAAATAATTTGGATCAACATTTTTCAGGTCAGAATTTTTGCGGCGAAAAAAAAAATTAAAATATTTCTTAGTATGTTGTTGGAACAAAAAAATAAAATTGTTTGGACCCGAATTATTGATCTCGGTTCAAAAATAATTTCTGAGTAAAAAAAAATATTGTGATCCTTCTAGTAAATTCAAATTTCAAGGTATTTCATCTATTCTTTATAAAAATATTTAAAAAATATATTAAAATATTTAAAATATTTAAAACATAGTTCTGATCCGTACAAGCTCATTATCTACTGATCTATAGCTTGTTCACTCGAGATCTTAAAAGATGTTCTTGGATCATCAGAGAAAGAGTATCAAAATAGTTAATATAACATAAAAGAGTACTAATTTGAATAATGTGAGAAAAATATTAATTGTTTGTGTTTGATTTTATAGCTAGAATTAGATTTTTATTTAGAAACTAAAAATTTAATTCTTCAGGAAAGAGAATCAATTTTTTTTTTTCAAAAAATAGATGAAACCGCATCGATACAGTTACACCAGGTGCAGATTTCTGAAACCGCATCAAATTTCTGGAACCGCATTATTTGGTACGATTCCATGATAATTTCATACATTAAATCTAATCTAGACCACATATTTGTTCGAAAATAATTGGGAACCACACCAATTCCATCTATTTTTCATAAAAAAAAAAATTAATTCTTTTCCCAAAAATTTGATTTATTAATTTCTAAAAAAATCCCAGAATTATGTTGGAGATAAGAGCAGGACGAGTGCTAACTTTGTACTACTAAGCAATGTTATCAGAACTGAACTGGATATTAACTCGGTACGAATCTCAAAGCCAACTAATACTGCTCCTGTGCTAGTCCGAATCTCAAAGCAGTTGAGAGTTAATTTCAAACCGTAAAGTGAAGAAAATCTTTGACGGTACCATACTTTTCCAAACTGATGCCGCTAATTTAGTTTTTTTTTAAACTATGATAAAATAATCAACATGACATTTTCTGCTAGAGCAAAATTAAATAAATCAAGTGCCATCGACAACTTGATTCTTTTTTTTTATTCTTTTTAAAGCACGAAGGCACAGTCGACTTGATTTTTCAATAAAAGAAATTTTCAATAGGACATAAGATAGACATATAAATATATGACGACTGTAATTTAATATTAAACTATTATTGAATTGTATTTTGACCTTGTTTGTTGTTGTTTCCGAAATTTTTTTTCTACCATCTAAAAAAAAAGAAGATAAATTAAATAACCACTCACTAATTTTAGAAGATTTTAAGCTAAGTGACAAGTGATGAAATGTTCAAATGACTTGTAAAAAAACATGAATTTCATTTTGATGGACGTCATGTGGAATTCATCAGTCTTCTAATTTGAAAAATTACTACGCGGGTCGGTGTACTTGATGAGAGAGCTTAAGAAAAACAAACAGATGAAAACCGTCAGTCAAATTAATGGCAGGGAGAGAAGAAAATCTGATGGAAGTGCAGGGGAAATTCCACATTGTGTTTGCTATATAACTACCTTAAGCTCAGAAAAACATAAATTTAGACTTGTAGTGAGTACATGTAGTGAGTATTTGCAGGGAAAATTGCTTGTAGTGAGTACATGTCTAAATAAATTTAGACTTCTACACGTAGAAAAACATAAAAAAAAATGCATAAGATTAAAAAAAAAAAGCAGACTATTTGATTGAAGGGCTGATATTCAATCTGAAGTTTCATCTTTAATCACAACCGTTGACAGATTAGGACATCTACGTGCTATATATATATATATATATATATATATATAAGAGTGAGGCTATGGTACTATGCATAGCACGGTTGGGTCCGTGCTACGGCTTCAAATTTGAGTTTTCAAAAACCTAATGGTCCATCCAAACCGTTCAACATGATTATAAAATGAATATGTACTTGCAAACCAAATTTTACATTTTTTTTGAATCTTTTTACTATTTTTTTAGATAGGTGGAAAATCACTTGATTTGAAAATTCTGGACCATCCAAAAACAGTGATTTTCTACCTATCTAAAAAATAGTAAAAAAATTCGAAAAAAATGTAAAATTTGGTTTGCAAGTACATATTCATTTTATAATCATGTTGAACGGTTTGGATGGACCGTTAGAATTTTGAAAACTCAAATTTGAAGCCGTAGCACGGACCCAACCGTGCTATGCATAGTACCATAGCCTCACTCTATATATAATGTACAGTGAACACTACTCTTTGATAAATTATTGTTAGATTTCTAACAATAAACTGAGGCCTTTGGCAAATAATTCTAGGGACTTGAGCAAAAAAAATAAAAAATAAATCAAAAGGTTAATTTAAAAATAAATAAAACTGTATTGAATAGAAACTACTATTTATTAACCATTTCAAATAAATTTCATTGAATAGATCAATTTTGAATGTTTTGAGTTAGGATAGGATTAAAATTAATATTATGTTTAAAAAATCTGGCGATGAATGGAGGTGTCCTTGGACAGTCAGTCTGGACTTTATATACCAAATTCTACAATTCTGACAGATCTGGCAAGCAAATTCAAAGAAAAATTTAGTTTAAGACTAGAAAAAATAACAATTCAAAAGTATAAAAATAAATTATTAATAACTTATTATTCTTAAAGAAAGGTTGGAAGTGATCAAAAGACTTTATTTTAAGATACAGATTTGTACATAATTATTAAACTTTACAAGGAATTTCGATGTGGATCTCAAACTTGCAATTTCTCAAACATGCAACTTAATAGTTGACAATTATTATTTTTTGATAAAGATAATATCTTTTGTGTGAGCTGTGTGAGAGATCGCATGAATCAAAATAAAGATATTTTTATCTTAAACAAATAATTAGGTGACTATGCACGACTTTAACAAATATAGATATTTTTATCTCAACGAATTTTGGTGATTTAGAGGAATTAGCTATGCGATGCAAAATGGACTGAAGCAGAGTTCTGCTTTTTCGATTCCAACCATTCAAATTCGTTGAGATTTGTGCATGAAATTTTTTTTTTATTGAGACACGCGAATGAAAAATTTTGAATGGTTGAGATCGGAAAAGCAGGACTCTGCTTTTCTTGAGAAAAGCAGCAGAGTCGGATCCATAGGATGCGATCAAGTGTCAATTCATCAAAGCGGTTCAATTTGCAAGCCATGCGATGGAATGTCGATGGATGATCAAGTTCCTTAAAAGTTGTCTAAGAGATCGTGGAATGATGTTCAACTTGACCTCACAGATTTGGTTTTGTTTAACAATTTGTCGATGGCTAATCACGACATGTCGAACGTAACCGTTTGTCGAGGCCGAAAATGTTCCACGTGATGGCCAATCACATCGGGGGGGGAGGGGGGGCAGCTGCCCATCTAAATTTTGAGTTTTAGTGGAGATTTATCGGTCCCGACCGACTTTGCTCTCCTGAAACTTTTTTTGTTCTCCTCTGGATGTTTGATTTGTAATTCGAATTAATTTAGGGTTAAAATTGAAATAAATTTGTTAAATTTTAATTGATAATTAAAATTATAAGTCATCATAAATTACAAATCAAAGCATTAGAAAGTACAAGTTAAAGCATTTTTTTTTATCAAGTACTCAATTGGATAATGAATTTAAACCCGATTCGATATTTTTTTTACCCCCTGACGAAAATTCTGAATCTGCCCCCGGATCACATGAGTTCAAAGTTCTATGAAATTCGAGAGTTGGGCAGTCTATGCATTGTCCTTCGAATTGAACTGCTCAGATCGACCACACGAACAATCCGATGCAATGGGAAGTACTTTGAAAAGTATCTCAAGTTTGTGTTACAAATAAGTCACATGACAGTGACGATGAAAACATAAGAGAATCTGCTGCTTTTTTTCATCCAACCTTTTAATTTTTTTAATACACAAATTTCGACGAAGATCAACGTTTGAATGAGAAAGAGCCGACATTTTTATTAATACCCTAAGTCCATTAAAAATTATTAAAATTATCCACGGTCCCAAATCTTTATTAAAAATATCCATACCGGTCAATTATTGGCCGGTACCGATTAAAAAGTCAAACCGGCCAATTATTGGCCGGTACCGATTAAATACCCCAACCGGCCAATAATTGGCCGGCCCCGTGCTTTAATACTCTTTTACTGTTCGAGCCGCTATATTAACCCCAAAAAATGCAGCCTCTTCCCACAACTTCCGAAGGCAGAAGCCAGCGCCTCACAGGTTCTGTTTTTTTTTTAATTATTTTAATTATTTTTTATTTTTAAATGTTTGTAATTAATTGTAATTAAGGTTAATTAATTTAATTAAAATTAATGTTAATTAGTTTTCAATAGTTTAAATTCTTTTAGATTAAGTTCAATTAATTTGAATTAATTTTAGTTAGTTTTAATTTTTTTAAATTTAATTAAATTAATTGTAGTTGAGTTTAGTTAAGTGTAATTAATTAATTTTAATTAATTGTAATTAATTAATTTTACTTAATTGTAATTAATTAATTTTAATTAATTGTAATTAACTAATTTTACTTAATTGTAATCAATTAATTAAAATTAATTAATTGTAATTAATTTATTTTAATTAATTGTAATTAATTAATTGTAATTAATTGTAATTAATTAATTTTAATTAATTTTAATTAACTTTAATTAATTAATTTTAATTAATTTTAATAAATTTTAATAAATTTATTTTATAAATTAATTTTATAAATTAATTTTAATAAATTAATTTTATAAATTAATTTTAATAAATTAATTTTATAAATTAATTTTAATAAATTAATTTTATAAATTAATTTTAATAAATTAATTTAATAAATTAATTTTATAAATTAATTTTAATAAATTAATTTTAATAAATTAATTTAATTTAATTCATTTTAAGTAATTAATTACTTTTAATTAATTTTAATTAATTGTAGTTAATTTTATTATTTAATTTTAATTAATTTTAATTAATGAAAATTATTTTTAATTAATCGAAATTATTTTTAATTAATTGAAATTAATTTTAATTAACTAAAATTAGTTAAAACTAATTGAACTTAATTTAAACTAAATTTCTTTATTATTCAGTCACTGTGTAAATTAGTAACCTGACAAATGATTATCACTTTCAAAATGTAGTTCGATCACAATGCCATTGATTTCTATACACTGTGGTGGTAAGCTTGAACATAATGCAGACGGACCTTATTACAACAGAGAACCAATTGCTTCGGTTATGGTTGACGATAATATATCTCTGTTGGACTTGAAAGTCACAATTTTCGATTACACCCGTTTTAATCCAGAAAGATGCAACCTTGAATTGGGGACCTGAGTGTGTAATGGAAACACCGGGAAATATTCACTTGCGAAAATAACAGATGAAAATACCTGGAGAGGTTTGTGTGGGTATTTTAAGGCCAACGGAGATTTTATAATAGAGATCTATGTTAGAAGAGTTCCGAGAGAGACAGGGGTTGGTAGTTCTAGTCAATGCTCAGTTGCAATGGAGACTCCCGTCGTGCCCCCAACAGAACGAGAAAGCAACTATCCACCTAGTTACCCAGAAACGAACTATCACCCTACTTACCCAGAAACGAACTATCACCCTACTTACCCAGAAACGAACTATCACCTTACTTACCAAGAAACCATCTATCCACCTACTCACCAAGAAACATACTATCCAACTACTAACCCGGAAAACTACTATCTAACTCCGCCGCAACCACGACCTCAACCAATACTCCGAATTTGTTCCCCACCTAGACCCGTGCATGAGGAGCCTTTACCATTCCCAGGCCCAGTACACAATGAAGTTGGGTCGGATTTTGAAAATATCAATGATATCCCGGATGAACGCTTGCAGAGTGGGGATGAGTATGATGGACATGACTGGGACTCTGATCACATAGATGGATGTGGTGAAGACGGTCCAGTTGACACAGCTGAAGGGCCCATTCGGAGCAGCTCTTACTCAGCGCCGCTCAGCGGGCGGAGTGATACGCACCCGTTCCCAGAATTCAATGATGTATCTCGGTTCAGAGAAGCAGATACTGGTTCATATGGGCCACAAATCGAGCGCACGGGTGAGCTGGCCGCAAACCAATATTTTAAAAGCAAGGATGAATTAATGAAGAAGATTAGGGAGCACCATGTCCACAAGAATCAGGAGATAAGAATGAGTAGGAGTGACACCCGCCGGATTCATGTGGTGTGCAAAGACCGGCGTTGTGGTTACGAACTCAGGGGAAAAGCATCGGGATATGGAGATGCGTGGGTTATAACGATGTAAGACAAGCCTCACACATGCAGGACTGAGTATACAAGGATCGACAATGAATGTCTGACGGCATCAATCATTGCCGATGTCATTGGGAACAGCATTAAGACTGACCCCTGTATGAGCATCCAGTCGGTGGCAAACTGTGTTATGGCTGTGTATGACAAAGTCACCCCGAAATACAACCGACTGTGGAGGGATCGTGAGCTTGCAATAGCCCAAGAATTTGGGGGTTGGGAGGAATCGTATGGCTTGCTGAGACCACTATTGATGGCCATTTGCGTCAAGAATCCCAGATCAAAGTACCATTTTCTGACCAGTCCGATACGAGACAAAGACACAGGAGTAATAAAGGAAGGGCAAGTTCAGTTCAGGGCCGTTGCCTGGGCTTTTGGTCCATGCATTGCGGCGTTCCGGTTCTTGAGACCGGTGATCAGCATAGATGCGTGCTTCTTGTCAGGGCGGTACGAGGGGAGGCTCTTGATAGCTTGTGCCTATGATGCCGAGAACCAACTGCTGCCTCTAGCATTTGCAATCGTGCACAAGGAAAACGCCGTGCCACTTCTTGCCGTATGCCGGGCAGCGGATATCGTCGGGCTCTCCCCAAGCCGGCGCCGCATTCGGTATGGGCCTGCCCACCGGTAGCTGTGACCACGACCAGTGCTGAAACAACAGTACTGGTCCGTACATCTGTTTGATATCTGGCTGCATTTGTAATAATTTCATATGTCAGGTGCAACTTCTTCATTTATTATGTAAAAGAGTAAGATAATAGCTAGGGACTTACCACAGAAGCACGGCAGAGGTGGGAGTACAGATGGGCTAAGACGGCCGCACCCCAGTTGTACTTCGACGGGACATCCAGGTTTGCCAGCAGCTGGAGATACATCATCGGCATACAGTCACCGGAAGAATCAGCAAACATGACGGAACCAAATAGGTCCATCACATAGCCCCGTGTATATCTGCAGTAACAAACATGTAATATAAGATCAGCAACAAACGGGAATTCAGAAAAAAAAAAATACGGGAAATTTGAAGTTTGTACCTCTGAATCTCCACATCGGTGGAGTATGCTGTCAGACCCGCGCTGAAATGCTGGCGCAACCTCTTCATCCTCAAGTGGAATTTTGATGTTCCACTCTTCTCAATGAGGGAGTGAGGATCAGCCCCCAATAGCTCCTCAATCTGAGCACCAAACCTCGTGCTGTCAGATACACCACTGACGGGGGTGCCACTGATAGCCAACCCCCACAGAGAACTCACGTCCTGGAGAGTCACTGTCATCTCTCCGAACGGCATGTGAAACGTGTGCGTCTCGGGATGCCATCTCTCAACCAATCCCGCGATGAGAGACGCGTTGATGACGCCACTCCCAGTCCGCAAGATGTCTATCATCTGGTAGAGGCCTAGATTGATAAGATACCGGTCTATCAACGGGTAGTATGGCAAGTGAACGCACCGCAGCTTCACATCTAAAATAAACTTGTCCTACATTGACAAATTTAATCCACATGGGGTTAGCACATCAACACTTAAATTCAAAGAAATTTGAAAATGTGAAAAAAAAACATACCTCACGAGAAGCCAGTGAGACCCGGTGATCGCGGTGCGGCACCCACAGAAGAGGACTGAAATGATCTGTGCTGCTAGTCGCAATCGGCTCGTCAACTATGGGTGACAGTGTCACGTTAAGAAAATTTCATAATAAAATTTTAAATCATTTATTTATTTAGAACGTTTAAAACGGAATCGAAATTTGATCGACGAGCGAGGAATGAGAAATTAAAACATATTAAATGGGTTTATATTGAATTTTAGAATTATTCGGACCATTGATCCATCCTAGCACGAATCGCGAAGCACCCTATTTGATTAACCCTAACCCCTCTCCCTCTTCTCCCTTGTGTGGCCGGCCAAAGAGAAACAAAGAGAAAGAAAGAGAAAGAGAGAGAGAGAGAGCTCCAAAATCCCGTCGGATTGCGCCACCGTTCGGGAAATCGAGGGTGAAACCGAGAAGGCAGCAGTAGATCTCTCCTATCCCTGCTGTCGGTAAATTTTTCTTTTCCCTTCTTCGTCTGAAAATCCGAGATTTCTCGAATCTGCGGATTGTTCGTTTTAAACCCGAGATTCGTGTTAGAATTGATCGAACTCTAACTCCTTTGAGTTTCTCATCTCTCGGTTACCGATTTTCTCTGTAATTTCGTCTCTCAATTTGGATTTCCCAATTCTAGAGTTTTGATACCAAATCCTGAATTTAAACGCGGCATTGATTGATTAGTTTATTCCGACCGACTAGACTTGTCCTCGGTAGGGTTACCGCTGGTTCGGGAAAGGTTAGAACGTATAATGGTTAAATTGAGGTTTCGACCAGATTAGGGTTACACCAACCGGCCAACCGAATTGATGCGTAAACCAGAATAGCGAACCCGTACCGGGATGTGATCTAATTGTGATGATACACGTAATGTAGGTGTAGGCTCGGTTGAGCAAAGAATTGCGGGGCAGTCCGAGGCGCCGGAGCGATAGTTACGCGGTACGCCTATTGCCAGCAGGTGCGGGATTCTTGGACTTGTTTGATAATTTAGATTCATGAATTAAACTGCTTCCAATTGTCATGTTGAACTGCTTGATTGATTGCATAATCGAATTGTTTGAATCATATGCATAACCGTATTAATTTAGAAATGATATGTACTGAAATCGCCTTATTGCGGGCCGCAACAACTTCCATTACGGGCCGCAACCAACTGCGTAGCTTAAAATGCAGGCTGACAGCTCTCTGACTACTTTGTTGCGGGCCGCAATGAACTCATTGCGGGCCGCAATGAATGTAGCAGAATAAAGGATAGTCTCTGAATACTTTGTTGCGGGCCGCAATGAATTCATTGCGGGCCGCAATGAATAGAGTAGAATTCAATAAACCCTCTGAATGCTTTGTTGCGAGCTGCAATGAGATCCATTGCGGGCCGCAATGAGAGCCTGAAAAATGTCAAATGGAGCTGGAAATTGTCTGGTAACTAAGTTGTGAGCCGCAATAACCCCATTTTAGTCCATAATGAATATTAGAGTTATATTTGCATGTTGAATGGTATATCGTTTGTTTGTGTGTTTTTGTTTTGGAACTACGGTCGAAAGTCCCCAACAATTTATGACTATCTAGGATGGTCGGTAATGTTTCGAAATCAACGCTGGGCGATGACTCGAAACCATGTGCGCATATGAGAATAATTAATCACTGCTGGGCGGTGATTGATTAAGATCAGTCAATGCTGGGCAATGACTGATCGTGACGGAGACTTTGGGTGACTGTGAGGAAACGATGGAATGATGTCATATCCAGTCTGGGACAGGAATGACAGTTTGGTTTGACGTTTTGCGAATGGACGATTCTGAGTTTAATGCATACGAATTTTTATCTGATTGTGAACCAGACCTTAGTTAATGGTTAAGCCAAAGCACTACGGATGGGTGTCAGATAAAGGGTCCAGCTGGTGGGCCATCTGTAGGTGTCAGTAACCCTACAGATGTGGGTTGGATAAAGGGTCCAGCTCGGTGGAACATCCGTAGGTGCTACCAGCTGTAATAAAATGAGTTAAGCCAGAAACGTGTGTGTTTGAGATTCATCTTGGAAATTCCGTAACTTGTGTGTCATTTGGTAAATTGTTGTCGATCATATGCACTTGTTGTATTTACGAATATGCATCTGTATGAACTGCTTTTGTATGGTTTCATTTCTGAATATAAATTTTGATTGCAAGTCCAATAATCTAAACTGTGGCAAATTTCGCACTGGGAATTTATTCTCACCCCCACTCTTGGGTTATTTTACAGGATCTGGGGCGTCGGGTTCTGGAGAGGCACGCGAGCTGTAGACCATTGGTAGTTGCCTCTGTGTGGCCTAATTTACCCTTTTTGTTGTACAGTTTAGGATAGGCCTGATGGTGAGTATCTGTACGAGATACTTTTGTTGTATGATATTTGACCAGACTGTATAACCTTATATTCGGATTTATATGTGTATACAGCGGGATGTGTTGGATATTCATTAGTTGTACATTTTCTGATTGAACGGGTAATTGCCTTGTAAACATACACGGTGTTGTATGTTTACGGCAGGGGACTGTTGCAACCCGTGGCTGCGGGGTGTGACAGTTCTCTTTGGTGGTATCAGAGCTCAAGGTTGTAAGCCCTAACCGGACCGATAGGATACGTGAGTGGGGTACATTACACTTGGGTTGGTCCTACTAGCGACGGGTATGTTATATGAAATATGTACATATAAACTGAATTAAGATTTTATTGCAATTTAGAATCATGGACGGGCGTCGAGGCCGGGGACGAGGTAGGGGACGACCGCCTCGCACGAGAGCTGGTGGACGGGTTCAGGACGTACTGATCGAACCCGCTACTAGCAGAGCGGAGTCCGGACCGGCAGGGCCGGAAGGTCAAGGAGTTGAGCTCGGGCCTGGAGGTGCACAGGACCGAGATCGAGCTCTCGACGAGAGGTTGATAGCGGCGTACGAGAGAGGTCGCCAGGCAGAGAGACGTGACGCGGCACCTGAGGTCCAGAGAAATGCTCCTGAAGAATTTAGGAGGTTGTATGACTCCTTCCTGCGCCTCCATCCACCGCGTTTCGATGGCACGGGTGAGTTTGCGGTGGCAGAGGAATGGCTCGCGAGTACGAATGCGAAGCTGGTTCTATGTCGAGCGCCAGGAGAAGACATGGTAGAGCTGGCAGAGCAGCAGTTGGAGGGGGGTGCCAGATTTTGGTGGGATGGAGCCCGACGTAGCTTTGCCGGGGAGGAGGCAAAGATTCCGTGGGAATGGTTTGAGCAGCAGTTCACCCGACGGTTTCTGAGTAGCTTGCAGCGAGAGG
Organism: Carex kokanica; assembly: GCA_025461125.1. Lineage (NCBI taxonomy): Eukaryota > Viridiplantae > Streptophyta > Magnoliopsida > Poales > Cyperaceae > Carex > Carex kokanica. Next base: position 331,133 of record JAJGRX010001417.1, read on the forward strand.
CGCTGCGAAGAAAATTTTTGGACTTAAGGCAGGATGGGAGATCAGTGGCAGAATACAACAATGAATTCCTCGCCTTGTCAAGGTACGCAGTAGACGTGCAGAATGATAGGGGAAGATACCACAGGCAGTACTTGGACGGGTTGGATGGGGGTATCTCGATGATTGTTGACACCCCGTTAGCTACGGAGCTTCAGGCTATGATGGACCACGCCGAGCAGGTAGAGTTGCACAGCAAGAGAAAGAGGACCCAGATGTCCGAGAGGAATGTCAAGCAGAAAGAGGATCAAAATCGACAAATCGCGAGGTCAAGTGGTGGACCGTCGACGGTTAGACCACCCCCTAGACAGATGTGGACACCGAGACCCCCTCCCAGGCAGATAGACGCACCGGGATTTAGGCCGGGGTTTGCTCCGACATGGTGCCGTACCTGCAACCAAGAGCACTCTGAAATCAACTGTAGGCGTCGCAACAGTGCGTGTTTTACATGCGGCAGTATGGAACATTGGGCGAGAGAATGTCCGAATGCGGCACTGGAGTTTCAGGGGTACAGGGGACCTGGAGGACCGGCAGGACGCGGGCAGGGAGGACCACCATCACGCGGTCGGGGCTTCCCCCAGATCGGCGGGGGCAGGACCGGAGGTCGAGTGGCGGTTCATGCGATTGAGGCACCAGGGTTGACATCCGATGCGGTAGGGATTCTGGAGGAGAGGGATGACATGAAACCTTCTGGTTCTCGAGCGGATGTGATGACAGGTATACTTTCTATATCAGGTTGTTATGCGCACTGTTTGATTGATACCGGGTGTAGCCATTCCGTAGTGTCAAAGACGTGGGTAGAGAAATGTGACTGGCCAACCGAAACCTGTAACCAAGTCCTTAGTGTCCAAACCCCTTTCGGTTCAAATGACCGAGAAATCACCGCATGCCGAAACCGAAAGGTCAGAGTTGATGGTAGGGATCTCGAGATAGACCTGTTGGTTATGGAGATCACCGGATACGATGTTTTATTAGGGATGGATTGGTTGACAAGACATGCGGCGACGATCGACTGCCCGCACCGCAGGGTCTGTTTCACAACTTCAAGAGGTAGTACGTCGTGCATGCTGAACTGTAGAAAGGTCGGAGGGGTAATACCGTGTATTTCAGCAGTGGAAGTTAGGCATCTGATCGATTCAGGATGCAATGCGTATTTGGCCGCGGTAGTGTATACTGCTACGGAAGTTCCTGAGATGAGTGAGATACCGGTGGTGGCGGAATTTGCGGATGTGTTCCCGGATGAAATAATTGAACTACCACCAATGCGAGAAGTGGAATTCGGCATAGAATTGGTGCCAGGCACGACGCCAATTTCCAAGACTCCGTATCGGATGGCTCCTGCGGAGTTGAAGGAGCTTAAGGCACAGTTGGAAGAGATGCTGGAGAGCGGGTTCATCAGGCCAAGCACGTCTCCATGGGGTGCTCCCGTGCTGTTTGTGAAGAAGAAAGATGGTACCTTGCGATTATGCATCGACTACCGCGAACTGAACAAGGTGACTGTGAAGAACAAATACCCGATACCCCGAATCGATGACTTGTTTGATCAGCTGCAAGGGTCTTCGATTTATTCCAAGATAGACCTGAGAACGGGGTATCACCAATTGAGGATACGGCCGACTGACGTGGAGAAGACAGCCTTCCGAACCCGTTATGGACACTACGAATATCTGGTAATGCCGTTTGGACTGACGAACGCACCCGCCGCGTTTATGGACCTTATGCACCGGGTGTTTCATGATCTGCTAGACTCGACAGTAGTGGTTTTCATTGATGACATCCTGGTGTACTCGCGATCACGAGAAGAGCATGAGATACACCTGCGGATAGTGTTGCAGAGGCTGAGAGAGCACAGGCTGTTCGCGAAATTCTCGAAGTGTGAATTCTGGCTCGAGAAAGTGACCTTCCTCGGCCATGTGATATCAAGAGAAGGATTGGCGGTAGATTCCGAGAAGATTCGAGCAGTGACTGAATGGAAAAGACCAGAAACGGTTACAGAGATTCGCAGTTTTCTGGGGCTAGCAGGATACTACCGACGATTTGTGCTTGGATTCTCGCAGTTAGCGGCCCCTCTTACGAAACTGTTGCACAAAGGGGTGAAATTCGAGTGGGGTGCTGAACAAGACCAAAGTTTTCAGGAACTGAAGGATCGGCTGGTGTCTGCACCGGTTCTTGCCATGCCAATTATGGACGAAGAATACACTGTTTACACCGATGCATCCCGAACAGGTTTAGGATGCGTGTTGATGCAGAAGGAACATGTGATTGCATATGCCTCTCGACAGATTCGACAGCACGAGCAGAATTACCCGACCCATGATCTGGAGCTAGCTGCAGTAATCTTCGCTTTGAAAATTTGGCGGCATTACCTGTATGGAGTTAGGTGTCGTATTTTTACGGATCATAAAAGCTTGAAGTACATATTTACGCAACGAGAGCTGAATTTGAGACAGAGGAGATGGCTGGAGTTGATGAAGGATTATGACCTGGACATTCAGTATCATGCGGGGAAAGCGAATGTGGTAGCAGATGCTCTAAGCAGGAAGAGTCAGGTAAACCTGGCATCGATTATCACCAGTGAGACGCATCTCCTCGAGGAAATGCAAAGAATGAATTTGTACGTCGGTGCATCACATGAGTTCGCATTGGAGACATCGTCCCGCTTGATGGGAAATAGTACTAAGGCAGGCACGTCTGCTGTCGTGTCGGTTATCTTGGCTGCGGTCGAAATTCGACCGGAATTACACGAACAGATCCGAACAGCACAACAGGAAGACTCAAAATGTCAGAAGTTCCGACAACATTATGAGTCGAATGCAGACTCGCCATTCCAACTTCGCGAAGACGGTATCCTATGGTTCCACAATCGCATATGTGTTCCGAATGACTCAGAACTGAAGAATGTGATTCTCTCAGAAGCGCATGACTCGGGGTACACCATTCACCCTGGAGAAGTTAAGATGTATCAAGATTTGAAACAACACTTCTGGTGGCCAAAGATGAAACGGAACGTGCAACATTACGTCGAGAAGTGCCAAGTGTGTCAACAAGTCAAGGCAGATAGACGGAGGAGGGCGGGATTACTAAGGCCCCTTGCGATACCCACCCGAAAATTTGAGTCGATTACCATGGATTTTGTGACTGGATTCCCAAGAACGGTCGGAAGATACGATGCCATCTGGGTGATTGTAGACAGGCTGACGAAGATTGCGCACTTCATTCCGCTTCGGATCGAGACCTCTGGAAGAGAGTTAGCGGATTTGTTCTTGAAGTATCAATTCAAATACCACGGCTGCTCGCGCAACATTATCTCCGACCGAGACCCCCGATTTACCTCCCACTTTTGGGAAAGCTTTCAAGAAGCCATGGGTACGAAGTTGAGATTCAGTACCGCGCATCATCCCCAAACCGATGGTCAATCCGAACGAACCATACAAACATTAGAAGATATGCTGCGATCCTGTGCCCTAAGTTTCCGAGGATCTTGGGTCGATCACTTGTACCTGGTGGAATTTGCATATAACAATAGTTATCATTCGAGTATCGGAATGTCCCCACAGGAGGCTCTTACGGGACAGCAGTGTCGCACACCGCTGTGGTGGGGACCAACAGGTACATATTCACCTACCGGGCCTCAGATGCTTGAAGAGGTCACGGAAAAGACGAAAGTCGTCCTGAGTCGGCTTAAATCAGCACAAGAGAGACAAAAGAAGTACGCAGATGTTCATCGGCGGCTGTTGGAATTTCCGGAAGGAGACCATGTTTGGCTCCGAGTTTCACCCGTCAGGGGTGTACACCGGTTTGGCGTCTCAGGTAAATTGAGTCCCCGCTATATTGGGCCGTTTCAGATTACGCAGCGAGTGGGACCGGTGGCATATGAGCTCGCATTGCCACCAGCATTGGACCGGGTTCATCCGGTGTTTCATGTGTCACAATTGCGCCGGTACGTGCGAGATCCATCTCACTGCATTGATCACTCCAATTTGCATGTCCAAGAGGACTTGACATATCAAGAAGAGCCGATGCAAATACTGGATAGAAAAGAGCAGCGACTTCGGAGCAAGGTGATCAAACTTGTTCTGGTCAAGTGGGGACGCCATTCAGATAAGGAAGCAACATGGGAAGGTGAAGAAAGTATCCGCGAGAAGTACCCCGAACTATTCGACGATTCAGGTATGAAATTAAGTTCAGAGGACTGAACTTTATCTTAAGGGGGGGAGAAATGTCACGTTAAGAAAATTTCATAATAAAATTTTAAATCATTTATTTATTTAGAACGTTTAAAACGGAATCGAAATTTGATCGACGAGCGAGGAATGAGAAATTAAAACATATTAAATGGGTTTATATTGAATTTTAGAATTATTCGGACCATTGATCCATCCTAGCACGAATCGCGAAGCACCCTATTTGATTAACCCTAACCCCTCTCCCTCTTCTCCCTTGTGTGGCCGGCCAAAGAGAAACAAAGAGAAAGAAAGAGAAAGAGAGAGAGAGAGAGAGAAGAAAAGAGAGAGAGAGAGAGCTCCAAAATCCCGTCGGATTGCGCCACCGTTCGGGAAATCGAGGGTGAAACCGAGAAGGCAGCAGTAGATCTCTCCTATCCCTTCTGTCGGTAAATTTTTCTTTTCCCTTCTTCGTCTGAAAATCCGAGATTTCTCGAATCCGCGGATTGTTCGTTTTAAACCCGAGATTCGTGTTAGAATTGATCGAACTCTAACTCCTTTGAGTTTCTCATCTCTCGGTTACCGATTTTCTCTGTAATTTCGTCTCTCAATTTGGATTTCCCAATTCTAGGGTTTTGATACCAAATCCTGAATTTAAACGCGGCATTGATTGATTAGTTTATTCCGACCGACTAGACTTGTCCTCGGTAGGGTTACCGCTGGTTCGGGAAAGGTTAGAACGTATAATGGTTAAATTGAGGTTTCGACCAGATTAGGGTTACACCAACCGGCCAACCGAATTGATGCGTAAACCAGAATAGCGAACCCGTACCGGGATGTGATCTAATTGTGATGATACACGTAATGTAGGTGTAGGCTCGGTTGAGCAAAGAATTGCGGGGCAGTCCGAGGCGCCGGAGCGATAGTTACGCGGTACGCCTATTGCCAGCAGGTGCGGGATTCTTGGACTTGTTTGATAATTTAGATTCATGAATTAAACTGCTTCCAATTGTCATGTTGAACTGCTTGATTGATTGCATAATCGAATTGTTTGAATCATATGCATAACCGTATTAATTTAGAAATGATATGTACTGAAATCGCCTTATTGCGGGCCGCAACAACTTCCATTACGTGCCGCAACCAACTGCGTAGCTTAAAATGCAGGCTGACAGCTCTCTGACTACTTTGTTGCGGGCCGCAATGAACTCATTGCGGGCCGCAATGAATGTAGCAGAATAAAGGATAGTCTCTGAATACTTTGTTGCGGGCCGCAATGAATTCATTGCGGGCCGCAATGAATAGAGTAGAATTCAATAAACCCTCTGAATGCTTTGTTGCGGGCCGCAATGAGATCCATTGCGGGCCGCAATGAGAGCCTGAAAAATGTCAAATGGAGCTGGAAATTGTCTGGTAACTAAGTTGTGAGCCGCAATAACCCCATTTTAGTCCATAATGAATATTAGAGTTATATTTGCATGTTGAATGGTATATCGTTTGTTTGTGTGTTTTTGTTTTGGAACTACGGTCGAAAGTCCCCAACAATTTATGACTATCTAGGATGGTCGGTAATGTTTCGAAATCAACGCTGGGCGATGACTCGAAACCATGTGCGCATATGAGAATAATTAATCACTGCTGGGCGGTGATTGATTAAGATCAGTCAATGCTGGGCAATGACTGATCGTGACGGAGACTTTGGGTGACTGTGAGGAAACGATGGAATGATGTCATATCCAGTCTGGGACAGGAATGACAGTTTGGTTTGACGTTTTGCGAATGGACGATTCTGAGTTTAATGCATACGAATTTTTATCTGATTGTGAACCAGACCTTAGTTAATGGTTAAGCCAAAGCACTACGGATGGGTGTCAGATAAAGGGTCCAGCTGGTGGGCCATCTGTAGGTGTCAGTAACCCTACAGATGTGGGTTGGATAAAGGGTCCAGCTCGGTGGAACATCCGTAGGTGCTACCAGCTGTAATAAAATGAGTTAAGCCAGAAACGTGTGTGTTTGAGATTCATCTTGGAAATTCCGTAACTTGTGTGTCATTTGGTAAATTGTTGTCGATCATATGCACTTGTTGTATTTACGAATATGCATCTGTATGAACTGCTTTTGTATGGTTTCATTTCTGAATATAAATTTTGATTGCAAGTCCAATAATCTAAACTGTGGCAAATTTCGCACTGGGAATTTATTCTCACCCCCACTCTTGGGTTATTTTACAGGATCTGGGGCGTCGGGTTCTGGAGAGGCACGCGAGCTGTAGACCATTGGTAGTTGCCTCTGTGTGGCCTAATTTACCCTTTTTGTTGTACAGTTTAGGATAGGCCTGATGGTGAGTATCTGTACGAGATACTTTTGTTGTATGATATTTGACCAGACTGTATAACCTTATATTCGGATTTATATGTGTATACAGCGGGATGTGTTGGATATTCATTAGTTGTACATTTTCTGATTGAACGGGTAATTGCCTTGTAAACATACACGGTGTTGTATGTTTACGGCAGGGGACTGTTGCAACCCGTGGCTGCGGGGTGTGACAGACAGTGGACGAAGCTTAGGCCGTCCTCTAACCATCCTAATTTCATTAATAAGATTCTGTTAACCGACGCTATATGAACCGTAAATCATAATTGCCGTAATCAATGTAAAAAAACGGCTAAAATAAGCTTAAACACGCTAAAAAGGGATAAAATATGATTAATTACTCTAAAATCGGTTTAAAATAGGCTTAATAACGGTGAAAACCGCTAAAATAGGCTCAACTACGCTAAAAACGGCTAAAATATGCTTTGTAACGGAACAGAGCTAAAATAGCCTTAATTACGCTTCAACATGGATAAAGTATGATTAATTATACAAAAATGGTTAAAATAGGCTTAATAACGGTAAAAACCGCTAAAATAGGCTTGCCTACGCTAAATACGGCTAAAATATGCTTCATAACGGTAAAAATAGTTAAAATAGGCTTAATTACGCTAAAAAGGGATAAAGTACAATTAATAACGCTAAAAACGTCTAAAGTAGACTCAAAAACTATAAAAACAGCTAAAATATTTTTCATAACGGTAAAAATATTTAAAATAGGCTTAATTACGCTAAAAAGTGATAAATTATAATTAATAACACTAACAACGTTTAAAAAAATTTCAATAACGAAAAAACCCGCTAAAATATGATTCATAACGGTAAAAATAGTTAAATAGGCTTAATTACGCTAAAAATTGATAAAGTACAATTAATAACGCTAAAAACGTTTAAAATGGACTCAATAATGGTAAAAACGGCTAAAATATGTTTCATAACGGTAAAAAATGTTAAAATAGGCTTAATTACGCTAAAAAGGGATAAAATATAATTAATAACGCTAAAAATGTTTAAAAAATAATCAATAACGGTAAAAACCGCTAAAATAGGCTCAACTACGCTAAAAACGGCAAAAATATGCTTTACAACGGTCACAACATCTAAAATAAGATTAATTACGCTTAAAACGGAAATAATAGGCTTACTTACGGTAAAAACTGATCAAATTGGCTTACTTATGGTAAAATCTGATCAAATAGGCTTCACGACGGTACAATATGCCAAAATGTCTTTGATTTTGGTACAATAGGCTTAATTACGTAAAACTATAATTACGTATGCTAAAATATCCTAAATGTACCAACATGGGCTTAATTTACCTAATTATGCTAAAAATATAGTCAACAATGCTAATTATATAGTCAACAATGCTAATTATACTTAATTAAAAATATATTGACCTAAATCATAAACTGTATACCCTAAATTTGACTAATTACTCTAATTACTATTTAATTTCAACCATTTCTACTAATTATACAAATTCTGGTAATTACTAACAATTTCTAACATTTTACAACTATTTTACTCTAAAAAATAAATTACAACAAAGAATAGGGACTTACTTGCAAATCTGGGAGGAGAAGGAGAACTCCGGGAGAAACTGCTCAATCGAGGAGAGAGAGTGTGAAATTTGACGAAATGAATTGTGAGAGAGAAGAGGGAGTGTGCATGCCAATATATAGCACCGGATTAATCTCGGAACCGGCCAATTATTGGCCGGTTGGGGCTCTTTAATCGGATCCGGCCAATTATTGGCCGGTTGGGCTCTTTAATCGGATCCGGCCAATAATTGGCCGGTATGGGTATTTTTAATAAAGATTTGAGCCGGTGGTTATTTTTAATAATTTATAATGGACTTAGGGTATTAATAAAAATGTCGGAGAAAGAGCATGTTCTTGCTTTTAGATTAAAAAAGAAAAACAGATTTCTTTCGATGAAAATGACTTGTGGTTGAACCAAAAGGAGACTCTAGATGTTTAAATTTGGAACAGAAATGAAGATAAACTCGATGGCTTTCCAACTAGTGAAAGCTCAGGCGTTCAGAGAAGCATTTTCTTCTCGCAACAAGGAAGGATTCTCACCTAGCAACAGGGAGGGAGCAAGGCTCAAACCCACTTTCGTTGAAGTGGTGAACAGACATACAACCGCTCAGCAAGGACACAAAGTGATACAAGCCAACCGCCCAAGCTCCCATACTCGGAGCCAAATACCACCCCGCCGTCCCATCGCTCACAACCACCAGCCCCCAAGAGTAAAGACTCACCAAGCCAAAGATTTAATGCAAGATGAAGATGGCTGGACAACAGTACGAAGGAGAAGATTTCCAATGCAAAAACCTCATGTCCACCTCAGCCTACAACAGAGACTTTTGAAAGAAAACAACAAATGCTTCAAATGTCTCGAAAAGGGACATAAGAAAGCAAATTGCAGGAACAAGATCAGATGTATTAAATGTGATGCAACAGGCCATATATCTCGATTCTGTCCCTCGAAATATCCAGACAACTTTAGGAAGCAAGTGAATCTACAGAGAGTGAATGCAGCCACCAACCAGGAGAGGACTGAGCAACCCAAAAAGATTATAAAGGAGCAACACTTCGAGAGTAGTCATCCCCAAATTAAACTTCTGAAACACCAGAACAACTCTCTTCATTCCAGTCCTAAAAAACAGAACCAAACAAAGAGCAACATGGATATCTCAAACTGGGAAAACATGGAACTCATGCACCCTGACTTGGTTGAAACCGAGAGAGGGGAAGAGTTGGAGGTTTTTATAAACCCCAGAGAAGAACTATTACCCCCTAACATGCATCTATACCGTACAGCAATAGTGCTTGCCGGGCCAAACCAAAATGACTCGTTCCTGGCACACCGCATTGCTACCCGACTAGCTAGTTACTTCAGAAAACAACCCCGAGACTTCAAGATACGCAAAGCCCATTCATCAGTCGGGGATTACCTCGCAATATTTCCGACACACGACATGATGAAAGAAGCAACGGAAGTATGTGTCTTTGTACTGGGGCCAGGTATAGAAGTGCAAATGACCCAATGGACCAAAGAGGCGGGCATGCTCTATGACCCTTCCTCTAACCTGGCTCGGATCAAACTGTATGGAGTGCCTTATCAGAATTGGAATACTCATGACGTGTCCGACATTGTCTCCGGCTTCGGGGAACTCATAAAAATGTCCCCAGTCCATGAAACGGAGAATTATGAGTATGTCCATGCACTGGTAGACTGTCACTCTAAAACGAAGGTTCCACGATATTTAACAGCGAGAGCAGGCGTACATTACGCCCCGATTGATGTAGAACTTGATGGCTGGCTACACACCTCTGAACCAACACTACCTCCGATAAGGCGCGACAACACTAGGGATGATAGATCTTCCCACGGTTCTCATATGGGAGAACGCCGGGTCTCAACTGCTCGACAGAATTCTGCACCTTACCAAAGAACCCGCCCGGCAGCTTCAAGAGACCGACCGGGCCCCAGTAACACACACCGCCAGAGACACGGTCCAGAAGAGAAAGGTCCAGAAGAGACAGAGGAATTTTCAAAAATTATTTCACTGGAGACACCATTGAAACAATCAAATGGAGAGAGCAGCAATGCAATGGTACAAGGACTTTCAAAAGGAGAGACAATTCTAACCGTTGCAACATTTCTGATGGAAAACATGGTTACAGGTACACTTGGGGAATTAAATGTGACAAGCCATCTTGGAGAAAACTTTAGAACAATCATAATGGCTGACATTCCTGGAGCAGTGTGCGGTCTCAGTGTTACGACAAGAAAGACATTTCCCTCTGACTGGCAGAAAAAGTCCTCATTTGAATTAATGTGGAAGGGACATTCCTTTTTATTTTATGAGGATGAAACACGCAAGCCACTTATGGGCCACAATGCAACACAAGATAAAGAGGCAACAAAGATAGTTTCAGCAACAAAATCACAGTCCATCCTTTTTACCCGGGCGGGCCCAATATTTTATTTAGGCCCAACATCTCCCACAGTTTTGTTGGAACTCGGTCCAACAAATACACAGCAGGCCATGCATATTCCTGCCGACCCAATCCTTCTTCCAGGCCCAACAGAAATGGAGCTGCGTGATCAAAGGAGAAACCTGGTCCCGATTAGTGTTGAAGAAAGTCGAACTGCTCTAATTCAGTACACCCCTCTAATTCTCCAGGAAACTTCCTCAATCATCTCAGGGACAAATGGCGAGATTGATGTACACCCCAGCCACTCTAGTCCGGCAATCTCCATCCCGGGCTCTCCCCCAGTTTCCTCAGACAACACCTCCGCAGGCTCGCCTCCAGGCTTCCCGGGTCCGCCCCGCTATGCAAAAGGCCCGATCAGGCACAGTGCACGTCTCTCCGCCAAAAACAAAGGGCTGTACTTATGCCCAGAAGAAAGAGCACGTCGAGTTTCAAAGTCGTATACTGTCTCCTTCCACAAGAAAAAGCAGATCAGAAAACGCAACATCTCGCCGATCAAGTTGGATTATTTCAAATCCTTCGATCCTCTGTCAGAAAGCCAAGCTGAGGCGGTTATAGCGCAAGCAGGCATCGAATTAAATGCCCAGTTGGAAGCAATAGCCATGGAGGCAATAGCCGTGGAGTAAGTACTTAGTATCTAGGAGTGTGAGATGAGGCAATTTTGTTTTTTAATGATAACAAGACCTTATCAAGTAGTAGTTTGTTTTGTTAGAAGGGGGATCCTTCTCTGTAGAAGGATGGAAAGGAATTTCCAAGGGCAGCCAGGATCTATAAGGGTAGACAACAGCAATAGAAGCTGTTTTGGGGCTAGTTTGGTATGTTTTCAGATTTCTTGTTGCAAGCCGAGGTTGGCTGTAGTTGTAAGAAGGTGTTGTTATAAGCCCTCATCTCTGAAATTTACCAAGTTTTGTGTTTATATTGGTGTCAAAATTAGTTCCAAATGAATTACAAAACAAAGGTGAAAATCATTACATGGAATGTAAGGGGACTCAACGAAAAAGAAAAAAGACTGGCAATCCGACAAACCTTTTTCATAGAGAAACCGTGCATTGTATGTTTGCAAGAAACAAAATTGAGACAAATAGATGACAACATACAAAAAGAAATCTGTGGAAGAAGATTAGATGGCTATCAAGTGATGAATTCGCAAGGTTCAAAAGGAGGTATTTTAATTGCTTGGCAGAAGAAGAGATATGCACTGTTATCCACTGTTACAACAGAATTTTGTTTATCATTAAAGTTAAGGGATACATTTATGGAGGAAACCATTAAGATAACAGGGGTATATGGGCCATCCAGATCAGACTCGAGAGTTCAGTTTTTTCAAGAACTCGGGTCAGAATGTCCAAATGATGGCACACCTTGGTTAGTTTGCGGGGACTTCAACACAACCCTACAAACTAATGAAAGGAACACACGCACGACAAACTGGAGATGGCCAAGGGCATTTGCAAGGCTAATTTCAGATTTGGGATTAATAGACATGAGAATGTTGGGAAAAAGATTCACATGGTCAAACGCAAGATCTACACCGACCATGGCCAAGCTAGATAGGTTCCTCCAATCAACAGACTGGAGTGGCCTCTTTTCAAATGCAAAACAAGAAGTTTTACCCAACACAAATTCCGATCACAGTCCAATCATGTATACAGCAGCCACATCCTTCAAGAAATCTAAGATTTTCAGATTTGAAAATCTATGGTTAAAATCAGAGGAGTTCATCAAGTTCATGCAACAGCTATGGAGTACACTACCAGCAGCCATCACCCCAACGCAATTGCACAGCAAACTGGAAACAATTCAAGTGGAGATATCAAACTGGACAAAAAACCGAATTGGAAATATCAAAAGGCAAATCGGAGTCAGCAGAGATTACATAGGATGGATAGATAAAGTGGAGGAGAGAAGAACACCAACAATGCTAGAAAAAAGAATTAAGGCATTGGTTAAAAGGAGATATACTACTCTAGCGGTATATGAAGAGGAATTATGGAAACAAAGAGCGAAAACAAAATGGCAACTTGAGGGAGACAACAACACAACATATTTTCACGGATATGCCTCATCCACACAAAGACAGAAACTAGTAGGTGTGATTGAACACAATGGAAGAGTGTTTAAAGACCAACACAGCAAAACCCAGATTTTTCGAGAATTTTACATAAATCTGATGGGCAAGAAAGAAGAGGAAGCACCAAACATCGAATGGCAACATCTCTATCCTATTCAACATGATCTAGCAAATTTGGTAAATCCCATCACACAAGAGGAAATTGCCCAAGTGATAAAAGAATGGCCAAACAACAAATCCCCGGGCCCCGAGGGCCTGACAGGAGAATTCTACAAGACTTTCGCATCATGGCTCATTCCAGATCTAATGGCGGTCTTCACAACAGTTACCTCTACAAATCAAACCCTCACACACCTAAACTCCTCACACATCATCTTGCTGCCAAAGAAAGAAGACTCAAGAACTCCATCAGACTTTCGACCAATAAGTCTAATACACGGATGCCAAAAAAATTTCTCCAAGATTTTGGCTAATAGACTACAAGGTCAGATAGACTCTCTCCTTCATCCATCACAGACAGGATTCGTGAAAGGAAGACAAATTTCAGAAGGCTTCATATATGCAAGAGAGATGCTGCAATTTGCAAGAAAAACCAAATTACCACTTGCAATCTTCAAAGCGGATATACATAAGGCGTTTGATACGATCAGTTGGGACTTCTTGATCAAGATAATGAAAGCGTTGGGTTTTCCAACAAAATGGTTAATCTGGATAGAAAACTTGGCTCTGCAAGGTTGCTCTCAAATAATCCTCAATGGCCTCATTGGAAAGAAGATAAACCTAAAAAGAGGAGTGCGTCAAGGAGACCCCCTCTCGCCACTACTCTTCATCATCGCAATGGATTTTCTACCTCGATGGATGCAAAAACTGAACCACTCAGGAGCACTTAGAACGCCTATCAACCCCATGGAAACTTTCTTGCTATATGCCGACGATGCTCTATTCTTCATTAAGCCCGAATTGCAACAAATCCAAGTTCTCAATCTGATCTTAAAATCCTTCGAAACATTGTCGGGCCTAAAGGTAAATATGAACAAATCCGAACTAGTGGGGGTGAATGTGCAAGAGAGAACACTAGAAGCTATAATAACAAGATTAGGGTGCAAAAAAGGAACTTGGCCCCTTAAATTCTTAGGCTTGCCATTAACAGAGGCAGCAGTGCCTAGAGCAACATACAAGGAATTAATCATGAAAATCGAGCAACGCCTTTCAGGTTGGGAAGCAAAATTTCTCTCATTGGCAGGGAAAATAGTATTGATCAATGCGGTCCTATCGGCCATACCGATCTATTTCATGTCAGTATTTAAACTACCAAAATGGGTGATTGCAGAAATAGATCGGATCAGACGGAATTTCCTATGGCATGGGGCAAAAATAGAGCAAAGGAAAATTCACTTGACAAATTGGGAGATGATTTGCATCCCAAAAAAACTCGGTGGCCTAGGGATCATTAATCTCAATCTCTTCAACACAGCGCTTCTAACGAAATGGTTGTGGCAGTGGCATAAACCGAAACCAAAAATCTGGAAGATGATCATATCAGCACTATATCACCAACAGGGTCCAATGGCTCTGTACGAATCAGATTTCTTCTCAAGGAATTTGAAAGAAGCCCAAGCTTTAAGTGTAAGAAATTTTTGGAGAATACCTGTACAAGGAACAACAATCAGATTCTGGAAAGAGGATTGGGGACAAGGGATAATTAGAGACACTCTCCCCATACTGTTCACCTTCGCCCTCAATCAAGACTGTTCGGTTAGTGAGTTCACCAGAGTAAACAATCTAGCAGGGTTATTTAAGCCGATCAATTCAGACCAAGGGCGTCAACAACTCGCACAGCTATCTCTCATCAGCCAAAGCCTAAACCAACAAATCGCATCAACCCAAGAGGTGATAGATGAAACAGCATGGAAACCACACTCGCAAGGTATTTTTTCAGTCAAGACCGCCTATTTCAACCTATGTGATAGCTCAAGGATCGGTGCACCAGTGGGCACAATCTGGAAACTTCGTGTCCCTCCCCGTTTCAAAGCTTTTGCATGGCTACTCTATCACAACAAAATTCTGACAACCAACAATTTACAAGCAAGAGGATTCGCATTGGCTGGAATGTGTTATATGTGTAGAAATAATATAGAGACAACAAATCATCTCTTCCAAGAGTGTCCGAGAGGAACAGCAATTTCCAGAGAAGCGTTACAGATTTTGAAGGTGAATCAAAGAGGCAAAATCTGGAAGTTCATTGAAGATATGGTGGACATCACAATTCCAAAGAAAACAAGGGAAGTAATTCTCATCACAAACTTTATTATATGGCGGGAAAGGTGCAATCAAATCTTCAAAGATCAAAGCAAGTCAGATATTCAACTAGTAGAAGAAATAAGGCAGCAGTGGCAAGAAGCAACTAATGTTGGTACATCATTCAGAGACAATGGATAATTGTTTGTAGGCTTAAGTTCTTATTTTATTTCTACCATTCTTATTTTCTTCTCCTCTCCCCACATCACTTAGATCCTGGTTTAGGATTTTTCTTTTGCATTTCTTACTTTCTCTTTTTTCATCCCTGTACACGGCACAAGGTTTCTTCTCCCGGAAACCTAACAACACTGTAACCGTTCATGGTTAATCTAAATGAGGGCATGACCCTTATTGTTTCTCAAAAAAAAATTTGGAACAGAAATCTAGCGAAAATTTTATTTTTATCATCTTCAAAAAATAAATAAACCCGTTAACTTCTTTTCTTCTGAGAATTATAAAAATATCAGGGACTGACCAGTTTTCTTTTTTTCTCCGAACCAATTGTTTTTTTTTATGTTTGAAATTTTGGTAGAGACTACCAAGTTGTTATTATTGAATTAAAACAGTTTTACAGCATTCACTTTCTCATGCTTACATTCTCTGCCGGAAATACCCCTTACAGAAATTGCCCTGATCCCCTCAAAGAATTCGGATCCAGTGAAGTAACCTAACTTTTGAGTTTTAGATCAGGACCGTCCGATTCGAATCCGCGAAAATCCATTTCCAAAGTAAGCGCACCGATCCCGACGACAAATTCGAATTCTGAGACAATCCCGAGCGATGAATTCGAATTGGACGGTCTCGATCCAAAACCCAAAGATTGGGTTACTTTAGGAGATCCGGACCCTCAACTCGAATTTGGATTCAGTGAAGTAATCCAACTTTTGAGTTTTAGATCAGGACCGTTTGATTCGAATATGCAAAAATCCATTCTCGAAGTGAGAGCCTTCATTGTAATCCTCGAAATGAGGGTGGGCCCCACTTCGGGTCCGCTAGCAGTAATTGGCTCCTATTTTCCCGTTGGCTTTATATTTAAGTGGGGTCCACCCTCATTTCATCATTGTCCTTAGGGGTGTCAATGACACCTGTTTACCCTACCCGTATCGTATTTGATAAGACGGGTATAAGTAAGATTTTTTTTTCGTTAACTTATTAGGTATGGATATGGGTAAAGATTTTTTTTCATTAGATAAGCGGGTATGGGTACAGATAAAGATTATTTCGTATACATTGGGTAACGGGTAATTATATGAAATAAATTATATATAAATATATCAATATTATATTCAATTTATTTATTTTCCTATTTTTCATATTGCTGAATGTTTTATTATTTAGTTAACGAATTGAATTTGCTAGAGGAGATATTGTGATTTTTATTTTATTTTTGCTTTATAAAAAACTATTAGTTAGAATTGATTGCATATTTGTATTTGTATTTTTATATTAGTAATTGTGATGGCGTATGTATGACATGATGAATTTAGATGATTTATTTGTAAAAAAAATAAAACCATTATATTTGTATTTTCGTTATTCGTCCGCTACCGTTTCGTTACCCGTTAATTATAACGGGTATGGGTAGGATAGGGTAAGACAAATTCTTAACGGATATGAGTAGGATATGAGTATAAAAATAGTTCCACCCTACCCGTATCGTACCCATTGACACCCCTAATTGTCCTCCTCTAGACTTATTTTTAATATTTATATTTAAGTGGTGCCGCCTTCATTTCAATTGTATGGTTAGAAAGGAAATGAACAGTCCTCCGTTCTACCGACTGAGCTAAGGTCGGTTTGTTGGGTAGTACAAGTTTCTTTTTATTGACTTCGCAAATTTAACAAACGAGATTCATCTCTGTGTATTATCAATGTTAATAGAAAACATTATTCACATCAGATTGTATGCATCAACGAAACAACCTACGTCGTTAAGATTGGAGCTAATTCTATTATAATTGTAATAAATTATTAGAGATGAAGTGACTCGTGAAAAAAACTTAATATGCCACGAAATTCAAGATGGGAACGAAATGCAACGTTACATTCTCATTGACTTGGGCACTTAAACACAAACTCAGTTCTTCCTTAGTTCACACTTTGCATTGTCCTTAACTCACTTGACTTGAGAGTAGGTCCGACGGGCATCGGACCTACTTTGGTTCGATGGGTTTAATCACTTTCCATTTTTTTTAAGATTAGTGCGAAATGCTTTAATTTTCGTGCGCATCTGTTTTAATTATTGTGCAGAAAATCTTAAGTTAGATCGGACGGTCATCATGCTCGTTGAACCTAAAAATAAATCCGATGGGCATCGGACCTACTCCGTTCTCAACTCACTTATATTTAAGTGGGGCCCACCCTCATTTCATCATTGTCCTCTTGGCATAATTTAAGTGGGCCCACCCTCATTTCATCATTGTCCACTTGGCATAATTTAAGTGGGGCCCACTCTCATTTCAATTAATTGTCCTAAAATGTTGAATTTTTGGATTTAAACTTTAACTAGTTTCAACGAATTGAATTCGTCACTTGAATCTCAGATTTTGGAATTAAATTCGTCAAAAGTTTGATAAGTTTAAGAACCCACGTACGTTTACTTTCCTACATATATTTATGTGTCTTATGTTTCTGTATTGAACTCTAAGCAAAATGAATGCATGAAGTGTCTGTTATTTGTTTATCGCTTCTTTACTGCTTTTTATCATTGTCCTCTTTATGAATCATTTTTATTTAAATTATATTAGTTTCTTCTAATAAGAGTAACTTAATTTAAGCTTTGAAGTTTGATGTCATGGACTTCTCGGTTCATGATGTACTGCAACATGATCCCTCTGATCAGAGAGCAGCTAACTTAAATAAATGACAATTTTTTCCATTACTTTCAATTTTAATACAAACATACGTAAACTCATAGAATGAATATATATAGAGAGAGATAGGCTACCATGCTTTGCAAATTAAAGGGCCTGTTTTGCTTTGCATTTGTAGCCGTTGGATGTTCTTCAATAATCGTGCAGATTTCATCAGATTGTAACTCATTTTTTTGGAACTGGACTCTCCAGTTGAGAGCAAAATCGCCCAGCCCCCCAGTCCCAACCCCTCTCCCTCTCTCTCACACGAAAACATTCAAAGCATTCAAAGTAAGCATTCAAAGTAAGCATTCAAAGCATTCAAAGTATTCAAAGGGAGAGGAAAGGGGTCGGGACTGGGGGACATCCGTCGCTGGAGAGGGAGAGGAGAGGGGTCGGGACTGGGGGTTTAGGGTTTTCACGTAAGAGCGAGGGAGAGGGGTCGGGAACGGGGCGTCGCTGTCTAGGGTTTTTGCATGAGAGAGAGGGAGAGGGGTTGGGACTGAGGGGCTGGGCGATTTTGCTCTCAACTGGAGAGTACAGTTCCGAAAAAATGAGTTACAATCTGATGAAATCTGCACGATTATTGAAGAACATCCAACGGCTACAAATGCAAAGCAAAACAGGCCCTTTAATTTGCAAAGCATGGTAGCCTATCTCTCTCTATATATATAGAGTGATGATACGGTGCTTTGGGAAGTAAAGAGGGTGTTTTACTTCTCGCTCATATCTCCATTTTCAAAGTTCAAACAGTCGATCCGAACTTCTCAACATGATCTTCATATTGATATGTGCTCGGAGACTAAATTTTATATTTTTTGGAAATTTTTTACTATTTTTTAGAATTTTTGAAATCAGTGTTTTTGTCAATTTTTTATTATTATTTTATTTAATGAAAAGCTGTGATTTTCAAAAATTATAAAAAAATAGTAAAATATTTCCGAAAAATGTAAAATTTAGTCTCCAAGCACATATCAATATGAAGATCATGTTGATAACTTCGGATCGACTATTTGAAGTTTGAAATTGGAGATATGAGCAGGAAGTAAAATACCCGTTTTACTTCCCAAAGCATGATAACCTATCTATATATATATAATCCATAATGGATGAAACCACACTGATCAAGCAATTAGTACTCAACAGCCAATTCCCCACAAATCCTTCTCCCACATGCCTTAGTAAACTCTGATCACTCCATATATATCCATGTAAAAATGACAAAAAACAACACATGCAGTAATTAAGTGCGTAAATGAGAAAATAGAATTAATTTATTGAAAATAGCATATGTCATATCCAACGTCTCTCATAGTAAACAGTATTATCGCTGGTGAGGGCGACAGCATTCCGACCGCCTTGCCTCACAATATCTCTAATCGCATTCGCAGCCATCAGCTCCCCTTGGAGACGCATCATTTCCAGCTGTGCGGCTTCATGTGGTTGTGGTTCTGGCGGTGCTTGCGATAACTGAAGACCAGGGGACAGCACTTCGATTCTCTGAGGAGAGAGGCATCCAACATGACCGCCAAAATCACAACGTTTACAAAGATAAAACCATCTGTTAACATCAAGGTTGTTCTTGCACAAGTCACAGATGTATATCGTGTTGGGCGGATAGGGATTCTTGTATACAAGAATGAGCGGGTGATGGTGCGAATGGTGGTTGATTTCGTGAGGGATAGCGGCACAAGGGAGGTGTAGATCGTAGCTGCATTCTCTGCATCTTAAGCAGAAGGAGCTACCATCGATCCCACAACCATCGCACCCGTATTGTCCGTGAGGGTAAGCTGGAGTTAGCTCAAGATTCAGGGTGTGGTATGGATGAGAGGGGTGGTGCACGCTTCGGACGGTAGTGGCGCAGGTAATATGAAGAAAGTAGCGGCATTGAATGCAACCGTAAGACTGGTCGGAACATAGCATGTTGCACGCGTGACATATCGGTTTTGGTTCCGGAGACGCGACGAGTTTTAGCGGGTGGAGGTGGCTGATGTGGATCAAGGTTTTGCTAACATTGTTCAAGCTCTCCATTTTTTCCTTTGTTTTCCTTTTTTGTGGCTTATGAGCTATGATCTTAGAGAGCTATTTATAGAGATGAGACAAGTGCATTATTGAAATTAGAGGGGCTTTTCGCCGCATGATGCACTTATTTTAATTGAAATTAAAACAAGCAAAGCAAGTGTGTAATTCCATTTGTAGGATTCAACATTTTTTATATTTTTTAGTAACCTTTTCAAATGAATTCAACTTACTCCAATTGTAGGACCTACCGTCAGAGACAGATTCATTTCTCAAATTATCTACTCTCATTAGTTGATAATTTAAACTGTAACATAAAATAAAAATATAAGAAATAAGATATCATAATCAACTTAATCTTCCTTAAATTTAAATAGCAATCAAACATGACCTTCAAAATAGGTTTGTCAAAGATTACGGCTGCCACAAGTGCCAAGAAAAATCAAGTGGCAGACAACGTGATCCATCTGTCAAGGTCCCATCTAATCAATACATTTGCAATTGGAGAGGATCCAAACTGACGAGCACAGAAATAATATTGAGCTCTAAATCAAGTGTAAAATATTTTAGGGTAACCGAAGAAAAAATAATAACGAAAAATATTGAATTGTAATATGAATGCAACATATTTTACATGTATTATAAGAATATATGTTACACAGAAAATTGTTTTTTCATTTACATATTTTATACAACAAGTAAAAAAAAACACTACATACTACTTGTAAACATAGTAACAAGATTCAATAATTTGTTTTTTTGGTGACAGCGAACCGAACGCTGAATTATTCACGAATTTTACATAATTATTTCCAAATTTTCCCGAATTATTCACTAACTTTTTCCAAAAAAAATTGGCTTTTTTTTTTTTGCTCCCTTATGAGACTGAGATCTCCAGTCTGGATAATTCTAAATTATTACTAAATTATACCCGAATTATTTCCGAATCACGAATATTTTACCCTACCGAACCGAATCCAAATAATTCATTTGTCACTATGCTTGTAAACAATTATATGAATATTTAAATACCCCAGGGAAACATTGATCCCTCACTACACCGTGGTTGCAACAGAGAATCTGCACTAAACACTTCATAGTCAAAAAGGCATCCTTCTTTAGTACAAGCAATTTAATACTCCAAAGAAGTGCCGTTTTGTCAACTATAGAAGACCTTGACTTCATATAATTTCATAACCCAACAATAAATAATGGCCTCCATTGCATCACCTCTGTTTCGATAAAGACACTGAGGCCAGATTTGAGTGGATCCTATTGACAGAGAATTTTATTTCTTTCGTGGTGATCGACATCATTTAGGGAAAATGTTAAAAAATAGCACGACGGTAATGATACATCCCGTCCATTTTTTTTTTTTGTTGGTGTTGTTCATTTCGTCCAGATTTTTTTTTTTGGGGGGAAACAGTATTGTTCATCTCGTTCAGTATTTTTTTTTACTGTAAACCTATATAGTTAAGCTGGTAGAAAATAATAAAATAAATTCAAAAATTATTTTTAAATTTTTTTGACATTGTTTTAAAAATTAGAAGTGGAATTATTTTTCAGAATGTTATTTGAAGGAATAATTATTTTTTAAAATACAGAAATAGTTATTTTTAAAAATTCAGGAATAATTATTTGTCAAAATGTCACTTGAAAATTATTTTTGAATGATATTCCTGACTTATTTGCAAATTATTTGAAAAAAATATAAATGTCAACCAGTAATTCAGATATAATAGACACTAAATCCGTCAGTCAATGAATTTAAATTTTAGACGCAGTTGATATAAGTTTAGACATTATATTTTTGTTATAATATAAATTATTATTTTATTAAAAATTATGTGTTAATTTAAAGCTTGATTTAATCAAAACGGAAGGAATTACTTGTAAATAAATTATCTTTACACTCTTGACAATAAAATATAGACAAATTTAACATTGTAAGTACAATTTATATATAATAAATGTATTATATCAATAAAAACAATAAGACTTAGTTCATATTTTGTTGCCCATTAACAAATTTAAATATTTTAAAAAACAAAAATTCATGATTATTATTGTTGTATTACCAACTATACTGAAAAATGTCGTTGTTCAAGAATTTAATTGCAAGCTATGCATATGTCAAATAACATAGAATATATAGTTTGTAGCTATCAATAATGTTAAATTAGATTTTAAAAGATAAAAATTCATGCCTAATCATTAAAATTTATATGGAACTTTCATCTGCTTTTCAAACTTACAACCTCTTTACAACCTCTCAAACAGATGATATTATTTTTAACCACTAAATCAAAGATTAGATTTTTAATCCATGACCATTTAATAATAACAAAAATTCGCTAACCTGAATTAGTGCTATTCCTCTGATAGGTTGTCCGAAAATTCGGTACACCCCTGTACTGAATTTTGATTTCGGTACGTGAGTGTTTTTGGTGTAGCCATCTGTGCAGGGATCCAAATCTGTTGAAATCCGAGATCATCAACAGTAATTCTGAAATTTCTAAAATTTCAAATCCAGTCATTGAATTGTTTTGAGATGCGTACACAGAAAAACCAGCTGTTTCGAGAAGCGTGCACATAAAAAGTTGGACGGCTGGATCTTAGATTTCAGAAATTTCAAAGTTACTTCATGAATCTCGGATTTCAGCTCATTTGAATCCAAGTGGCAAGGGGTGCACCAAATTTTAATTTTGATACTCCATAAAGTGTACCGATTATTTTTGAGTAAACAAGAGGGGTCATAGTGTACCGATTATTAATTTTGGTACTGTTGTTTTTTGTAAAAATCACCGCACTCATCTCCTTTTGTTTTTTTAATAATGGTCCCCAGCTGTAGATTTTGAGAAAGAAAATAAGTTGAGGTATGCAATTATAGAGGTTTTGGGTTTTGAGCGGGTGTAGAATTTAACACCGCATTTATAGGATCCGTATCCTCTGCATTAACTCAAAAGGGAATGAATTTGAACTGTTTGATTTTAAATGGAGGCAATCTGGCTTGTATGGGACTTTTTAGATTTAGTTCGCACGAATCTTAAAACAAATTAAACAGTCGAGATTTATTAACTCAAAAGATTCTCTTTTAAGTTAATGCAGAGGATATGAATTCGCATTTATGACTTAAGCAACGCATCAGTCAAATTTGTTTTTTTTTTAATGACAAATAAATTACATCCGTTAGATAAATAGTAATTGGGCTCAATTAATTGTAAACATTAGTGTGTTCACCTCTCAAGATATTTTTGCAATCTTAAACAGAACACAGTTTTCTGTTTTCTGTAGCTTATGACCTAAATTAGTTTTTGTTCTACATAATTTTCCTTGAGTGAGTCTATGGTACTATGCATAGCGGATTGGTCCATAATACGGATCAATATTTTTATTTTCAAAATGTTAACGGTCGATCTGAACCATTCAACATGATCTCTATATGAGTATGTACTTGCATACCGAATTTTATATATTTTTTTTTTTATTAAAAAAGTTAGGTAGAAAATCATTGTTTTTGGATGGTTCAGAATTTTCAGATCAAGTGATTTCTACCTATCTTAAAAAATAGTAAAAAAAATATAAAAATATAAAATTTGGTTTGCAAGTACATATTCGTATGGGGATCATGTTGAATGGTTTGGATTGACACTTAGGATTTTTAAAACGAAAATATTGATCTGTATTACAGACCAATCCGTGCTATGCATAGTACCATAGACTCACTCATTTTCCTTTATAAACTTTCTATATGCTTTTTCGTCTGCTTCAACAGCCAATTAATTAGGGTTGAATTCCTGATTTGTTTCCCCCTATCCGAGAAAAAAATTGCTAGATTTAGTTTGGTTTATTGTTTATAAATATATTGATTTAGCTTGAGATAACTTATGGATGGTTTGTGGTTTTCTTACATTTTAATACAGAGATCGTGCATGTAAGGTGTTTGATAGAATTTTTCATGACCTGTGAATGATGGAGGGTCAAGATTTAGCCATAGACAGAATTAGGCTATGTTTGGATGACACAAGAATAGAAGCTATTTTAGAATAGTAGCTATTCAGAATAGCAATATGTATCCAAATAACATTTTTGCTATTCGGAATAGCTAGAATAGCTGCTATTCTCTATTCCTTATAAATGTTGGAATAACTACTATTCGGAAGTGTGAAAAGAGAGAAAAAAAATGCTTTCTTTTCGGATTTCCGCCAACACAGTTCCGAAATGACAAATTTGACACCACTTCCGCTATCTCCATGTCGTAACAATTCGTTTGAGATCTCACTTGCATATATTTCCTCTTAATTAACACATTGTTAACACTATTTTTTATTATTTACAACTATTCACTATTCCACATGTACAATCCAAATAATATTTTTACTAATCCGAATAGAACAATTCTTACACTAATATGAAAATCACTATTTTTTATACATTCTCATTTGCTATTCTCAAATCTCACTATTCTAACTATTCTAGCTCTCATCCAAACATACCTTTAGTGATTTGCCTGACCCGCTTCTTACCCACATTCTCTCTTATATAACTACCGAAGATGTCGTTCGCACATGCATATTGTCCAAACGATGGATAAAAGTTTGGACTTCTTTGCGTGTTCTCGTATTTGATGACTATATAACCCCAACTGGTGGTATAACCCAAGAAGAATACCAACAACGAGAAGCTCAGTTTCTCGGATTCCTTGACTGATTCATGTTCAATCGAGAAAGCACACCCCTGGATACATTCAAATTGGCATGTACCGTAAATGAGTCGAATTCTTCGCTGTGCAGTCATGAGTAGACCTCGCGTATTATCAATCCATATCGGTAATTTTCGAACTGACACAGTTTTCAAAGTGCCTGATTCAATTTTCACATGTACGTCCATAGAGGAGATGTCATTGCAGCTTGAAACTTATTGTTATGATCCTCTTAAAGATAATTTTATTGAACTGAGATCAATAAACCTCCCATTCCCCAAAAAGCTGGAGCTTGGTGACCTGAATTTGGATGATGATTTAATGAGAATGCTTATATCGGGGTGTCCTTTTCTTGAAGAATTAGTTTTGCTGGATTGCTGGTTGGAACTGAAGATGATTTCCTCTAATGTGCTGAAGAGGTTGGTACTAAATGATATTGCCATCAATTTAGTATTCCTCTAATGGAGATTTCTTGTCCAGGAGTTGTCTCTGATCATTAGATCTAAGGGAATGCAAGGGATTACATTGAAGAATATGTCATCTCTTGCCACGGCTGACATTTCTTTTGCAGTTGAGAATGTAATTTTATCTAACTTGAGGCTTCTCGGTGGTCTTTCAAATGTCACAAGTCTAAATCTAGAAATAGATAGTACCGACGTGATGGTATTCTTCATTATAGTTCTGTCAAGTAATATTTATCACTGAAAAGTGGAAACATCAATTAATTGAAAATAATATAAATAATTGTTAATTAAATAATTTGTTAGTCAATAAGAAAAAGATGAAGGACGGGATGTAAAAAAATTATTCTTCTATGAATTCTTTTGAGTAATAATTTTGTTGAATGGTAAAGGAAGGCTGAGAGTGGAGAAATGACAGAAGGTGAGTGGAGAACCGTAGTCCGCCGGAAGCCCTACCCATCCAACTGGCGCCATGCCCCTGAACCTTCCCCTACCACCAAGCCATTCCTCCCTTTCAACGCTTCCTTTGCACAGATAGTCCAGCGAACCCCCACCAATGACCTTATGCCTAGCCGGTTCTCCTCTCCTAACACTTCTCGCCATACAGCAGCCTCAACCCCGACCATTGCCTTACCTAAACCATCCCCTAAACCTTCCCTCACCAACACTACAGTGGCCTCCCCAACCAAATCGCACTATATCTCTCCTCACACCTCTCCCGGCCTAAGATTTCCCCCATCGCCAAACTTCCCCGAGTGGAGAGGAAGGTGTTTCAGATGCTGTCAGAAGGGTCACTCGGTGGCTAACTGTAAGAACCTCACCAAATGTGGGAAGTGCTGGGGTGATGGCCATATTGGACATCGCTGTAAGCTGGCCCTCTCCCCGTCAGCCAAACCATTCCGTCCTGTCAGTGTGGTCAGTGTCACCTGCTTTGAGCCATCCTTTGATGAGCTCTTGGAGGGAAGTTATCCTCATTACCCCAGGCCGTTACCACTTGATCGACCAACCAAGACCTATTGCTACATCGCCAGAGATGAGAGCCACTACAGAGAGGTTGAAAGGCTGCGAAAGGCAGTGATTCTCTATGCCCCGGAAATTGAGTTCGACCTCTCCATCGACCAAGTAGCTGAGTATGCAGCCATGACTAAACTAGTCACTGTCCAGCAAGTCTCTATTGGAATTCTTACTAGGTCTAGATATCTCATCCATTTGCCGCCTGAGATTGATCCGGCTAGTTTCATCAAGGCAATCCCACCAAGGCTGTGGGATATGGGATATATTTTCAGCCAGTGGAGTCCAGCAACTGACACAGCAATTCACATACCCAAATATAAGGTCTTGCTAGACCTTCTTGGGGTTCCTCTTCACATCAGCAGAGAAAAGGAAATTGCTCAGGCGATAGGGGCGTTCGGGATGTATATGGGCACAATTGAGCAAAGTACGGCGGGCGATGTGGCTTGTTGGACAGTTGCGGTTGCAGTTCTTGAATTTTTATTAGAAAACATCCCACAGCATATTGGGTTTGTAGTGGCAGGACAGGAAACGACGGTAGAGGTTCTACCAAAAACATGGCTTCCAGTCCCTCTCTACAAGCCGGAAGACCTGCCCCGACCTTCAGAGGAGTTCTCGCGACCAGTGGAGGCGGGCTCGGTCCAACTCGGATCCGTAGGCAATGGTTCAGGCGACACAGTTCAGATCACCAAGAGGGCCGTTTTGGAATTGTGTAGAGGCAGAGATCTTAATTCGCTATCGCAGGAAGTAAGGGAAATAGTCGCCGGAGAAGATGTGCTCACAGGCGGCGCCACGGTGACCATACAAGCTGCCACACCGGATCCACCTAACAACCTCTTAGCCCATGTTGCAGAGTCAGTAGATGAAGCGCCAACACCCAATGGAGATGTAGCTTCGCCGCAGCAAATCCCAACCTTGGCTGACATTGTTTCAGGTGTTCCTGACATTCCTGCATTTTCGGCAGAGGCACCAGTGCTAGCCAACAAAAAAGTGCAGGAACCTTCTCCAAATCTCCTTCGAAGAACGAGTGAGTCCAAGCTCAAGCAGATCAAGACAAACAGCTGTAAACCACGAGGCATAGAAGGTTCTGGGGTCAAAATTTCAAAAAGAAGAGGGGCACCCAACGTGTCTACTGGAGGCAATGTGCTTCTCAAACACGTTCTGAGAAAGGGCCGCCAGCTAATGGACAGAGGGGCACCTGGAGGTTCAGCAAATCATCCCCAGGCCTCTTTGGGCTGTAAATCAACCTTATCCAGGGGGGAACCTTCTACCAGGCCACAGCCCACTACAATTACAGAACCTAAAATAAAGGGGAAGACAAATAGAAGACCAAAAGCTAAAGAAGTTCAAATGGCCCGGTTAGATTTTGACCCAGAGGGTTTCATTGAAGTTAGAGTGGTAGCCCAACACTGCCATAGCATAGCAGAGGCCTGCGGCATTCCTGTTGAACAGATTAACTCTCTTCTCCAAGAAGACAACTCAGAGCGAGTGCTGCACCAGAAAATGTCCCAAATTAGAGACGAACCTGAGATGGAGACAGGTCAGGGAGAGCATCTCTCAGATTTCGACCCAGACTCAGAGGATGAGTTGAGCTCGGGCTCAGATTAAAGCCCTCTAATGCTCGGTACCCTGTTGAAGTTTCTATTTTTCTTATGAATTTAAAAAAATTTAAACTTCTGTCGTGGAACTGTCAAGGTCTTGGATCTTTGGAGAAGTGCTCAGTTGTTAGGAATGTAATTCGTGGGTCACGCTGTGATGTAGTATGTATGCAGGAAACTAAATGGAATAAACTAGATTTTATCTATGCTTCAGCGGTTTTACCGTCTTTTTTTGAGAAGGATTGTATGTTTATTAATGCAATCGGCTCTAAAGGAGGGTGTTTAATTTCTTGGAAGCGTAACTTCCGGCTCTGTTCGGCATGGTCTACTAGTCACACAATTTCGGTACTGCTTTTGGAGATCAATTCGGGCCAACATTGTTAGTTTGTAATAATCTAGAAGTCAATAATACGATAAATTTGTTATATAAAGCTTTGTTCATGAATTGAATGTTTAATCATTTTGTTACCTTGAGTATTATTGAATTTATGAATCATTTCGAGTTCATGACTGGAATTGTGAAACTTCATAATATAGATGATAATACTCTTAAAAGTCTCTAACCAAGGTAATTAGCAGGAACACTAATTACCGCGATAAGGTTAGTGTGTGGATTAAATGATGGTTAAGTTTTACAAACCATAGACAAAGAGTTGTCATTTTAATCACACAGATACATGTTAGAGAACATGATATTTGACAGACCCCAAATGAAACATTAAATGGAATTGTGTTTGTGTCATTAATGTTTTCATTTTAGTGTTAAGTTCTAAAGTATGAGATATTCATTTTTCCTACATAAGAAATGTATATGTGTGATTGCTGTCTAACGCTATCCGTAAAAAGTAGCTATAAGGATAGTTCTTCGGTATACATAGCTTATGCGGAGGAAAAGATGGTTTATCAAAAGTACTATTGTCCCTCGTATCTCAATACGAGCTATAGCATCACTGGGCCCCTTGATAGAATATGATTATCTGGATCCAGTATGATTACAAGAGTAAACATATTTGATAATCTATTCAGGATCAAGAAAAGATTAAGTTTGCAAGGATGACACACACCTACCTTGAAACTAATCTGATAGCTATGAGACAAAAGAATTAACACGAAGTAAATTGTTTACTGGATCGTGATATTGTACGGTACAGCATCATCTGTGTAATTGGTGTCATAATGTACTTGCCAGGTGCCACCTATGATTATAGAAGTTAGAACAGTTCTAATTCCATTTGCCAACATAACACAGATCCTATCGGGTCACACCAATAGGAAAGTAATCAGAGAAATTTTATGATTAATTATAAAGTGTTATAATTAAGAATAAAATATATGTCATGGAGATGACATGCTTAAACCGAATTAAATTTATAAACGTGTATGACACGTCGTATAAATTTATCGCAAACGCAAGAAATACAATTATTCAGAATAATTGTATATATATATATATGGATTAAAATATTAATTATGAATTAATATTTTGGATCAAAAAGTCCAATTTGAATTTAGGCCTTAATTAAATTTAGAATTTAATTAAAAGCCTAAATTAAATAAATTAATTAAATGAAAATGTTTAATTAAATATATTAAACAAATTAACAAATCCAAATTGGATTTTGCATCTCATAACCGACTATGCAAAACCGCCACAATTATTGGCTATATAAAGGCATGAAATGGTAAGAGAAAAATTAACAAGTTCATTTCTAAGTTCTAATCAAAGTACGAATCAGAATCTGATTCGATTCGTATCTAATTTCTCTCTCAAATAGTGATTTGCAGAAAATCTGATTATCCATATATATATTTTTGCGAGAATAAAAGTTATTCTTGTGAATAGTGTTTTGTCAGAAATTTCGTACTTTCGGTGAATAGTGATTTACCGAAAACCGCGACTTTTCGAATACCGTTGGTATAGTATTTCTGGCAAAAGAAATACCAACTCTCTGGTAGTTCCTGGTGGATAACCGATAGAGGCACTATATTTTTGGTGCTTGCTTAGCCGGGTCAAAACAGCCGGGTCAGACTGCATTCCAATTTGAATTTGGAAGCAAGGTAAAGAAATGTTATATTAATCTATTTAATTGTTAAATAGATTTAATCTTTTAGAAATCAATCAAAGGAGTAGATCTATAAACTGATTAAAATACAAGTAAATACGGTTTTACTACTTTGGGTCTATACAGGATTAATCTGGTATGTAACTCTCGGTTATTATCCGACATACTACTTAATCTATGATCTGATTAGTAAAGTTTTACTTACGGTTTTTAATCTAAGAAAAGGATTGAACAGGTATGTAACTCTCGGTAGATTATCCGACATACCACTTCAATCCTTTTGGCTTAAGTTAGAAGTAAAATTTTTGTTTTACGGTCTTTCCGCAGCTTAAGCCTAATGGCTTTGGGTAGCCTCAAAACCCAACAGTGGTATCAGAGCGCAAGGCTCTCCTGCTGATTGATTTTCTAAAAGTTATAACTTATGCAAATTGTTTGCATATACCGCGTATCGGTTTAATTCTTAGATTTGCAGCTTAAGTCCAAAACCGATTAGAAATGAGATTTTCTTGGTTCGGTTTGCCGACTGAGAAAGTTAAATTAGATTTAAGCTTTCTTTAATATTTTCTTTATGTTTTTGTTTTCAAAAACTTTCGACTGTGGTAAAGTTAATCTAAGAATGTGATGAAGCAATAGAGTACCCAAGTAAGAACTGTTTATCTCCACCGTAAAAGAGAAAAAGGTTGAGTCAAAGAAGAAAAATGGTTTTCTTTCTGGCGAATCCTATTCTTTTTACGTGTCCTGATAAACTGGCCCAAAGGGGACTTTGTCACGTTACCAAATTGCTTTACTACTGTCGAAGCATGGCAAAATGTAATTCTTTCGCCTTTTCGAAAACCTTTGGTTTTGTAAAGTTCATCGAAGAATGTGATGAAGCAATAAAGTACCTGAGTAAGAGCTGTCATTTCCACACCGTAAAAGAGATGGTTCTGTCTAGGAAAGACCGAATCTAAAGCGGTCCTCGTGACCCCGGCTTTCCTGGGAGCCCCTTTTCGTGTCCTAATGGCTGGCCCAAAAGGAACTTTGTCATATTACCAAATTGCTTTACATGCCAAAAAGAATATCTGCTTTAAAAACATATAAACTGTTTATATGCTTTCAAACGGTATAACTAAAGAACTGAGTATAGCTGCAAAATAAAGAATTAGGAACTGATAAGTTGTATACGTAACTTGGTCACGTATATAAATAAATAGGATTTATTACTTTGATATGAAATGCATAAATTAGATTTATCGCTTTCAAGGAACCGTGAAATTAGTCGTTAGTCAAAGAAAGACTGGAAGTGGATACCTTCGGTTGTCTTTCTGGCAGACTCTTTTCACGTATCCGTAAGACTGTCTAAAACCAGATTTATGAGATAAACATGCTTAAAACAAAGTCAAGCATGTGAAAGAGTGTCTTAGTCAAAGGAAGACTGGAAGTGGATACCTTCGGTTGTCTTTCTGGCAAGACCTCTTTTAAAGGTTGCTTACAAGGTTTAAAGCATAAAACAAACCCATCTAATTAAGTAGTATGCCCTTCCTACTCTATCCTTCTCAAACCATTGTTCATTGGTTGACGGACTGCTCAGCAGACGTCGCCTTTTACCTTTGGTGGTCGAGGGTTATGTTCGACATAACAAACCAAATAGAGTGAGGTTACTTACCGGTGATTTCCAAAATCGTTTTGGGCTCGGGGCAAAGTCTTCGTTAAAATATACGATGTTTAACGAAACCAAGAGTCATATAGAGATATGATTAACAAAGAGTTGCTTACCTAAAAATAATTAATAAGCAAGCTTCTTAATCGACTTGTCTATTAATGAAAGATAGGGATCTTGGTCCTTCTGCAAAATGGGAATAGAACAGATTTGCAGTGGGAGTTTTATTGTTAAAAATAAAACATTACATGAACAAAGCTAAAATCTTTACATTTAACATTGTAGAACATGTCTAAAGAAACATCATTCTCGTTGCGCTCCCTGCTCGAGAAAGAAAAGCTGAAAGGAGACGGGACTAATTTTACTGATTGGTTCCGTGCTCTCACGATCGTACTAAGGCGCGAGAAAAAGGAATATGTCTTAAATACCCCTTACCCTGATGAACTCAAAGCAGGTGCTACTGCTGATGAGCTCACGGTGTACAACAAGCACAAGGAAGATGAGCTTGATGTACAGGGTCTCATAGTTGGGATTATGGGTCCTGAATTGCAGAGGCGATTCATGGATACCAAATCCAACGACATGTGTGTCCAGCTTAAGAACATGTTTCAAGAGCAGGCACGTGTGGAGAGATTCAAGGTAACCAAGTCCCTACTAGGTCACAAGTTGGCCGAAAGCGGCTCTATGGGCACTCATATGCTCCGTATGACGAGTGATATTGAGCAGCTGCATAAGCTTAATAGTCCGTTGAGCAAAGAGTTTGCTACGGATATTATCCTGAACTCGCTTCCACCCAGCTTTTCGGGGTTCATCATGAACTTCCACATGCTTGGGATGGACAGGAGCTTACAGGAGCTGCAAGGGATGCTTAGGATCGCAGATGGAGACATGAAGAAAAGTTCTTCTGTTCTCATGATCCAAGCGGGTAAGAAAAAGATCAATAAGGCAAAGAAGAAAGTGGTTCCGAAGTACACGGGCAAAGGGAAGCAGGTTCCTAAACATAACGCTCCCAAGATAAAGGTCTCTGCTTCCTTTGACTGTTATTATTGTAATAACAAAGGTCATTGGAAGAGAAACTGCCCTAAGTATCTGGAGGATGTAAAGTCTGGAAAGGTCTCCAAGGCTTCAACCTCAGGTATTTATGTTATTGAAGTTAATGTTGCTACCTCTATTAATGATTGGGTATTAGATACTGGATCATGTGCTCATATTTGTTCAAATATGCAGGCATTAAAGAATAGAAGGAAACTTGGCAATAGGGAAGTACAACTCCGAGTTGGAAATGGAGCAAGTGTTGCAGCCATTACAGTCGGTAGTATAGAGTTGTGTTTGCCCAGCGGACTTGTAATGGAACTGGAAAATGTTTATTTTGTTCCTAGCATTTCCAGAAATATCATATCAATCTCATGTTTAGAGATGAATGGTTTTTCATTTGTTATAAAAGACAAGCGTTGTTCTATTTATAAAAATGAATTATATTATGGATCATCTTATATGATAAATGGTCTTTATATGCTGGAAATGGATAAACCTGTGTTTAACATTAATAATAACAAACGACTCAAAACATCTCATGAAAGTACGACTTACATGTGGCATTGTCGCCTTGGTCATATAAACGAGAAACGCATTAAGAAATTACAAGAAGTAGGACTTCTTGGTAAATTTGATTTTGAATCAATTAACACATGCGAATCCTGTTTACGAGGAAAAATGACCAAAGCGCCTTTTTCTAAAAAGGGAGAAAGGGCAAGTGACTTATTAGGTCTAATACATACCGATGTATGTGGACCTATGAGTACTTGTACAAGAAACGGTTATTACTACTTTATCACTTTTACTGATGACTACAGTAGATATGGTTATGTCTACTTGATGAGACATAAGTCTGAATCTTTTGAAAAGTTCAAGGAATTCAAGGCTGAAGTAGAAAATCAACTGAATAAAAGTATTAAAGCCTTACGATCAGATCGTGGAGGCGAATACTTAAGTTATGAGTTTAAAACGTACTTAAAGGAATGTGGGATAGTCTCACAACTCACGCCTCCAGGGACACCGCAATGGAACGGTGTTTCTGAGAGAAGGAATCGAACTCTGTTAGACATGGTTCGTTCCATGATGAGTAACGCCACTCTACCAAAATCGTTTTGGGGCCACGCACTAGAAACTGCTGCACTAACGATAAATAGGGTTCCATCTAAATCAGTAGAAAAGACTCCGTACGAGTTATGGTTTGGAAGAGTTCCAAACATATCTTTTCTTAAAATTTGGGGTTGCGAAGTATTTGTCAAACGCCTGACGTCTGACAAACTTGGTCCTAAATCTGATAAATGCTTTTTCGTAGGGTATCCTAAGGAAACGAGAGGATATTACTTCTATTACCAATCCGAGAACAAAATAGTTGTTGCTCGTAATGGTATATTCTTGGAGAAAGATTTTCTTACAAGAGGAAGTAGTGGGAGTAATGTAATACTTGAAGAAGTTCAAGATACATCACACAATATAATATCTGAACAAGATCAGATAAACCCACCACTTGTTACTTCAGCTGATGAGCATCTGGAAGAACCAAATCCACAAGTAGTTGTGGAAGAGGTTCTAGTCCCGAGCTCAGATACTTCGACTCAAGTTGAAGTAGAACTGAACCCACAAACAGTTGTGGATGAAGTTCAACAGCCAGAAGAACAAGTGCTACGTAGGTCAGCAAGGATAGTCCATGCACCTGAAAGGTACATGGGACTACACGAGATTTCAGTGTTTGACACTGAAGATCCACTGACCTATGCGGAAGCAATGGATAGACCCGACTCTGAAAAATGGCTGGAGGCCATGAGATCCGAAATACAATCCATGTATGACAACACGGTCTGGAACCTAGTTGTACCACTTGATGGGGTAAAACCCATAGATAACAAGTGGGTTTTCAAAAGGAAAACAGACATGGATGGTAATATGACTATATACAAAGCACGGCTAGTAGCGAAAGGTTTCAAACAGATTCTCGGTGTAGATTATGATGAAACTTTTTCGCCCGTGGCTATGTTTAAGTCAATTCGGATGCTCCTAGCAATTGCCGCATTTCATGATTATGAAATATGGCAAATGGATGTCAAAACCGCCTTCTTAAATGGAAATTTAGAAGAGGACGTGTATATGATACAGCCCAAGGGTTTTGAAGATCCAAAGAATGCTGGGAAGGTGTGCAAGCTTCTTAAATCCATTTATGGATTGAAGCAAGCATCAAGGAGTTTGAATCTTCGATTTGACGAGGAAGTCAAAAAGTTTGACTTCGTCAGATGCGAAGAAGAACCTTGTGTGTACAGAAAAACTAGTGGGAGTGCCATCGCCTTTCTAATCTTATATGTAGACGACATACTCCTGATGGGAAATGATATTCCGTTATTGCAACAAGCCAAGTCTTCATTAAAGAAAGTGTTCTCGATGAAAGACTTGGGCGAGGCAGTCTATATATTAGGCATCAAGATCTATAGAGATAGATCGAAAAGACTCATAGGATTGAGTCAAAGCACATACATTGACAAAGTGCTGAATCGGTTCAGCATGCAGGATTCCAAAAGGGGATACCTGCCAATGAATCATGACGCAAAGCTTAGCAAGACTCAGTGTCCTTCGACAACTGATGAGCGAAGCAACATGAGTAAAGTACCATACGCTTCGGCTATTGGCTCTATCATGTACGCCATGTTGTGCACTCGCCCTGATGTCTCGTACGCTTTGAGTGTTACGAGTAGATATCAGGCTAATCCAGGCATGGAGCACTGGATTGCTGCAAAGAATATCCTTAAGTACTTGAGAAGAACTAAGGATATGTTTCTCGTCTACGGTGGTGATTCAGAACTCGTGGTAAATGGTTACACAGACGCAAGTTTCCAAACTGACCGAGACGACTCGAGATCACAGTCCGGGTATGTGTTCATACTCAATGGTGGTGCTGTGAGCTGGAAGAGCTCAAAGCAGGAAACTACTGCAGACTCAACCACCGAAGCTGAGTACATAGCAGCATCCGAGGCAGCAAAAGAAGGTTTCTGGATTAAAAAGTTCCTTAGCGAACTAGGAGTGGTTCCCAGTGTTCAAAGTCCTGTGGACCTCTACTGTGACAACAATGGAGCTATAGCTCAGGCCAAGGAACCAAGATCGCACTCAAAATCCAAACATGTTCTACGCCGTTATCACCTCATACGAGAAATAATAAATAGAGGTGATGTAAAGATCTGTAGAGTTGACACAGCCAGCAACACAGCTGATCCACTTACAAAACCTCTTTCTCAAGCCAAGCATCAGATGCATACTGCTTCTATGGGTCTGAGACACATAGGAGATTGGCTATGAGATTTTCTTTAGATCTATGAGATTTTTAGAAAATAGAGATTTGTATAAGATAGGGCCTACGATGATTGGCTCCTAGCTTAAGTGGGAGATTGTTAGTTTGTAATAATCTAGAAGTCAATAATACGATAAATTTGTTATATAAAGCTTTGTTCATGAATTGAATGTTTAATCATTTTGTTACCTTGAGTATTATTGAATTTATGAATCATTTCGAGTTCATGACTGGAATTGTGAAACTTCATAATATAGATGATAATACTCTTAAAAGTCTCTAACCAAGGTAATTAGCAGGAACACTAATTACCGCGATAAGGTTAGTGTGTGGATTAAATGATGGTTAAGTTTTACAAACCATAGACAAAGAGTTGTCATTTTAATCACACAGATACATGTTAGAGAACATGATATTTGACAGACCCCAAATGAAACATTAAATGGAATTGTGTTTGTGTCATTAATGTTTTCATTTTAGTGTTAAGTTCTAAAGTATGAGATATTCATTTTTCCTACATAAGAAATGTATATGTGTGATTGCTGTCTAACGCTATCCGTAAAAAGTAGCTATAAGGATAGTTCTTCGGTATACATAGCTTATGCGGAGGAAAAGATGGTTTATCAAAAGTACTATTGTCCCTCGTATCTCAATACGAGCTATAGCATCACTGGGCCCCTTGATAGAATATGATTATCTGGATCCAGTATGATTACAAGAGTAAACATATTTGATAATCTATTCAGGATCAAGAAAAGATTAAGTTTGCAAGGATGACACACACCTACCTTGAAACTAATCTGATAGCTATGAGACAAAAGAATTAACACGAAGTAAATTGTTTACTGGATCGTGATATTGTACGGTACAGCATCATCTGTGTAATTGGTGTCATAATGTACTTGCCAGGTGCCACCTATGATTATAGAAGTTAGAACAGTTCTAATTCCATTTGCCAACATAACACAGATCCTATCGGGTCACACCAATAGGAAAGTAATCAGAGAAATTTTATGATTAATTATAAAGTGTTATAATTAAGAATAAAATATATGTCATGGAGATGACATGCTTAAACCGAATTAAATTTATAAACGTGTATGACACGTCGTATAAATTTATCGCAAACGCAAGAAATACAATTATTCAGAATAATTGTATATATATATATATGGATTAAAATATTAATTATGAATTAATATTATGGATCAAAAAGTCCAATTTGAATTTAGGCCTTAATTAAATTTAGAATTTAATTAAAAGCCTAAATTAAATAAATTAATTAAATGAAAATGTTTAATTAAATATATTAAACAAATTAACAAATCCAAATTGGATTTTGCATCTCATAACCGACTATGCAAAACCGCCACAATTATTGGCTATATAAAGGCATGAAATGGTAAGAGAAAAATTAACAAGTTCATTTCTAAGTTCTAATCAAAGTACGAATCAGAATCTGATTCGATTCGTATCTAATTTCTCTCTCAAATAGTGATTTGCAGAAAATCTGATTATCCATATATATATTTTTGCGAGAATAAAAGTTATTCTTGTGAATAGTGTTTTGTCAGAAATTTCGTACTTTCGGTGAATAGTGATTTACCGAAAACCGCGACTTTTCGAATACCGTTGGTATAGTATTTCTGGCAAAAGAAATACCAACTCTCTGGTAGTTCCTGGTGGATAACCGATAGAGGCACTATATTTTTGGTGCTTGCTTAGCCGGGTCAAAACAGCCGGGTCAGACTGCATTCCAATTTGAATTTGGAAGCAAGGTAAAGAAATGTTATATTAATCTATTTAATTGTTAAATAGATTTAATCTTTTAGAAATCAATCAAAGGAGTAGATCTATAAACTGATTAAAATACAAGTAAATACGGTTTTACTACTTTGGGTCTATACAGGATTAATCTGGTATGTAACTCTCGGTTATTATCCGACATACTACTTAATCTATGATCTGATTAGTAAAGTTTTACTTACGGTTTTTAATCTAAGAAAATGATTGAACAGGTATGTAACTCTCGGTAGATTATCCGACATACCACTTCAATCCTTTTGGCTTAAGTTAGAAGTAAAATTTTTGTTTTACGGTCTTTCCGCAGCTTAAGCCTAATGGCTTTGGGTAGCCTCAAAACCCTACAGCAACATTTCATTATCACTAATACATACGGCCCCTCTGTTGATCATCAAAAAAGTGACTACATTGCTGAATTGAGAAAGTTGGCGACACTCATTGATAAGCCATGGATACTTGCGGGTGATTTTAATCTGGTCCGTTGGCTGGTGGATAGATCGGGGGACTTGAGGGGTCTTTCTCTAATGGGTCAATTTAATGATCTCATAACAGACATGGCTGTTATAGATGTCCCTCTTAAAAACAGGTCGTACACGTGGTCAAATCGAAGGCCAAACCCCACCTTCTCAAAGCTGGACAGAATCTTCGTCACTAGCCAATGGGAAGTACACTTTCCAAAAATTCTGCTCACTGCTCTAGAAGCCTCGGTTTCTGATCACTCACCCCTACTCTTATCTTGCCAACAGCTCCAATCCCATCCCAAACCTTATAAGCTTGAAAGATTCTGGTTCCAATTTGAGGAGGTCAAACATATGGTGCATGAAATTTGGTCCCCTCAAATTAGTTGTGAAGAGAACCGAGTGGAAACTTATGACCAAAAATTGCTGCAAATGCATAAAACTCTGAGGTCATGGCACTGCTCTAACCATAGCCAAATGTCGATACAGTTGGATAACTGCAAAAGGGCAATTTCGGTCCTGGACCAAATAGAGGAAAAGAGGCCCTTGAGTGCTTGCGAGTTCAGTTTGAGACTCTGCCTAAGAAGGAGAGCTTTTCACCTAGCAAACCTTTATGAAACGAAATGGAGCCAGAGAGCTAGGTGTAGATGGCTCAAAGAAGGAGATAACAATACACGTTACTTCAATGCGGTTGCTTCTGCACGAATGAGACAAAATGCAGTGCTATCGCTGACCCATGAAGGCCGAACTATAACCCTTCCTCAAACCATTAAAACCACCTTTCTCCAACATATGCAGAATATCCTTGGAACCGAAGTCCCTGTGCAGCATTTTGACCCGACCCACCTCTACCCAAACCCCATCCCGCTAACATGTTTACTTTTCTCTTTTTCAGTGCAGGAAATCGAGGCGGCAGTTTTTAGCCTGGCCAAGAATAAGGCTTCAGGTCCTGACGGCCTTCCCAACGAGTTTGCTCAACTCTACTGGCATGAGATTAAAGAAGACATTGTGGCGTTAATCCGACTTTTTCATGCAGGAACCTTGAATCTACAACCAATCAACCGAGCGAACATTTTGATGATACCCAAGAAAGAGGGAGCGAATTCAGTGGGGGAATTCAGACCAATTAGCACCATTAACCTCTTCCCAAAAATTCTGTCCAAAATCCTAGCCACTCGGTTAGCTAACCACCTTCCTGACCTTATCTCCATTAAGCAGTCTGCATTCATTCGAGGCCGTCAAATCTCCGAAAATTTTTTGGCAACGAGAGAAATTCTGCAACACATCTCACATGTCAAGAGTCCATCGGTGTTTCTTAAATTGGACTTCACAAAAGCCTTCGACTCCATCAATTGGAGTTTCTTGATTAACACCATGATGGCAAGAGGGTTTCCTGACAAATGTTGTGGCTGGGTACTACAATTGCTCCAAACCTCCTCATCCCGTGTAGTACTAAATGGTGAAGCCTCCTCCTACTTCACACATAAGAGAGGCTTGCGACAGGGGGACCCCCTCTCACCCCTGTTATTCAATCTAGCTGTTGATGTCCTACAGAAATTAATCGAAGGGGCGAATGGTACGTTGCAACAGTCGCTATCTTCGAAATTGAGAGACCCGATCATGGCCCTTCAATATGCCGATGACACGGCTATTATTGCACGGGCTGACCTAACAACGATGATCACTCTCAAATTGGTGCTTAGGCTCTTTACGAGCATTTCGGGCCTTCACATTAATTATGCAAAGAGTGTCTTCCTTCCACTAAACTTGCCCACTGACCAACAAGATTTGGTTAAAATAATTTTTGGTTGCAATCAAACTGAGCTACCAATCACTTATCTAGGAATGCCGTTAAGTTTCAAGAAGCCGACTAGAAATGATTTCATGCCCCTTATAGAAAAGTTAGAAAGAAGATTTGAAGGATGGCAAGGTAAACTGATTTCAAGAGGTGGGAGATTATTGCTACAAAATTCTGTTCTAGCCTCGATACCGGTGTATTTCATGACATGTTTTGTATTGCCCAAATGGGTTATCAGAAGAATAGACTCCATCAGGAGGAAGTTCCTTTGGGGAAGGTCTAAGGGGCAGGGCACCTCAATCTCATTGATTAATTGGAATCTGGTTTGTACACCGAAAAAATGGGGAGGTCTGGGGGCTACTGATCTGGTGATAAGAAACATCTCACTGATTTTGAGGTGGTGGTGGAAAGCTCAAACTGAACCGGCTTGCCTATGGTCATCGATAATTTATGCGCTGAGAGGAATACATTCCCAATCTGAGGGGCCACGCATTTGGGCAGTCAGCGGTTCGCACTTTTGGGGACAGCTCCTGAAGCTAAAATCAATGTACCACTGGAGCATTACAACCACGGTTGGTCAAGGCAACACCATCTCTTTCTGGTATGATTCTTGGGGAGGCACTCCGTTAAGAAAATTCAGAGATCGAATGCCAAGGCCGCTGCTACAGGGAATCTCCTTAAAAGATGCATGGCCCATAGTGGAATACTTGGCACCACAGGTAGCTGAGGACCGCGTGGTACAATTTGGGCAAGGTGAGGATGAGATACTA
The DNA here is from genome assembly GCA_025461125.1 of Carex kokanica. NCBI lineage: Eukaryota > Viridiplantae > Streptophyta > Magnoliopsida > Poales > Cyperaceae > Carex > Carex kokanica. The sequence continues at coordinate 371,600 of JAJGRX010001417.1, forward strand.
TGGCGATGGACTGCGCAGGGGAATTACTCAGCCTCCTCTATTTACAATGTCTTGTCAACTGGAGGATTGATTCAATGGAGGTTTGCTTTCATATGGAGGACTTATACCCCAGCAAAGGTCAAAGTCTTCACGATACTGCACCTAAAAAACAGGTTGCTAACACATGACATCATGGCGCGAAGGGGCATGCATTGCCAGTCTAGGTGTGTAATGTGTGCGAACTGTACTCATGAGACGGCAAATCACCTTTTTTTCAGATGTGGCTATGCTGCAGTAATATGGCGCGGAATTTCAAGCTGCATTGGAAATGTGGTACTGACTTTAGGCAACTCAGTGCAGAAAACGTGGGATAATTCTTGGGCAACTCTGTAATGGATCGTCAGCACTTAGAGAAGGGGTAGGTTAGAAATCAAGGTGGGGTCTGTATAGTTTCACAAGTAGGAAGTGATCTGTGTAGTGATGTAAGTTTGTGTATTGGTAGCCTCTACCAATAATTTCAAAAAAAAAAAAAAAAAAAAAGATAAAGGAAGGCAAAACTCGTGATTGGGTTGGGTTGGATTCTTCAAACATGCTCTCTAAGCTATATCTTTAGGGTACCAGATCTGAGAAAATAATTTCTCTTACTTTGATGCTAGTATTGAACCGAAGCGATGCATATCTTCTTTTTGCATTGAAGCTAAAGAAACTAAAGCAATGCTTCGGTGCCATTAAATTTTGAATTTTCTGTGATTAAATTTGAAAATGTACAATTTTTAAAAATGATTAAGGGAACCGAATAAGATAAAAAAAAAAATCCATCAGCCTCTTTCCTTTCTGAAGAAATATTTAATATACTTTTAAAAATAAAAAATTCTGCCTCTCATCTCATATAGCACCAACACATTTCAACTTTCTACGTCAGCTTCTGTCCGCTAATATACAAACCAACATAATTCATTCCATAAAGCGCAATCAAACTGGAAATAAAATTGCTGCGTTCCAAAGGAATTGCAGGGTCCTGTTATTCCAAATCCAACCTTTAATTTTTTGGAATGCACGAATCTCAAAACAAAGAAAGGTTGGATTTGGAATTCCTTTGGATCGCAACAGCCAATTAAACTATGCTTTATTTAGGTGCTCAGATAATCCACTTAATTATGCTAATTTGCCAGTTTGTCTGTGGCGGTAGCGATACAACCCACAGTGTGGTGTTTTAGTGACAAAGTAACTTCGCTAGCATTAAATTTAACATCCCATTATCTGTTTCCATATCATTTCATTTCTGTGCCATGTCACTGCTGCATCGGTCATACGACTCATACCTTAGCTAGCACAATGTTTGCACACTTCTTTTTCTTTATCTAAAAACCAAGATAACATAGATAACATAAACGAGGAGAGTTCAAATGCCTCCATTTTTAGAAACTTTAATAACTCAAAATTTAAAACTTAAAAGTAAAAAATAAGACCGTTGGATGTGATCTACATCATTTTATCTATGTGCTCATACAAAATTATCACATCTTGATTTTGTTTTTATGTGAATCAATAAGTTGAAAAATCAACGTCTAGAAATTATCCACATTAGTACGTTTTTTACAAGCTCTTGATGACAACCAAAACAAAATTGAAATGTAATAATTTTTTACACGTGTATAGATAAAATAATGTTGATCATATCCAACGATTTTATTGTGACTTTTAAGTTTTAAATTTTGAGTTATTAAAGTTTTTAAAAATGGAAGCATGAAAAATGGAGGCATTTGAACTCTCCTCAACATAAATTTAGAGTTGCTTATGTTTCATAATATATTTCAATAGTAAAAGCTCATTCATTAGCCAATTTTAATTTCTCCGTTAAGCCTCTGCATGTTAAAAATCAATCAAAATTAACAAGAATTACCCAAAATTTATTTTAGATCTACTTGCACTTGATATATAGGATTCAAGTTTCCTACTGAGATGGAGAGATTGCTGGTATAGATTTAAATCTAGCCCGTCTACCATCCTCCCCACACGAGCTTGCAATAACACCTACAAAAATATTAAAATAAAATAGACCTTTAGTAAATAAAACAAAAAAAGACTATGGTACTATGCATAGCACAGATTGGTTCGTACTACGGCTCAATATTTTCGTTTTCAAAGTCCAATTAGTCGATCTAAACCGTTCAACATGATCTCCATATGAAAATGTACTTGCATATTAAATTTTACTTTTTTTAGAATTTGTTTACTATTTATTTAGATAGATAGAAAATCACTACTTTTGAATGGTATCTTTAGATCAAGAAACTACCTATCTAAAAATTAGTAAAAAAATTCTAAAATATGTAAAATTTGATCAACAAGTACATTTTAATATGGAGATCATGATGAACGGTTCAGATCGGTTGTTAGGACTTAGAAAATAGGGATATTGATCCATAGTACAGATTAATATGAGCTATGCATAGTATTGTAGCCTCACTCAATTTAATTAGAAGCTTAATTAATTGATAAAAGATACATACATCGTTGATATTGAAACCAATTACCAGTTCACCAATGAACTGGTACAAAGATCCAGTACAGAATACGAGGTTGGTCAAATGCCGGGTGTCGATTTTTAATCTGACACCTCCATCACTGATCTCAGCAATTCCAGTCTCAGCTTGATAAGCTTCAAGCCTAGACAAAATAATAAAAACAACTAATAGTATTATTACCTTAATATACCAATACTAATACATCAATGCCTCGGATACCCTAAAGTAACCAAAATTTTGAGTTTGAATCTGGGCCCCGTGCATTCTACCAAGGGCTGGATTGGCCCGAATTTCCGATCGGATGGTCCGGATCCAAACTCATAATTTGGGTTACTTTAGGGGATCCTAACCCCCGACTGTTATGGTACGAACATAGTGTAAGGATGGAACAAAAGGAATCAAACGGTACCAAGCAATACATAATTGTGATTCACTTTACAGTATCAGTGCTGCTACAAGGTGGTATGTTAATAAAACAACTAATACTGGTACATCAATGCCACACCGCCCGGTCACTATGGCACCAACATACAGTACCTGTGCTGGTACAAGGTGATATATATATATTTTTTTTTTGAGAATAGCCCGTAGGCACGCACACACACACAACACCCCACAATCCTGCCCTCGCAGGATCGAACCCCTGCCCTCCTGAGGGAGAGCAAGTGCCTTTACCGCTTGCACTAGGCAGCGGTGGCAGCAAGGTGATATGTTGATACTTGAAAAGGGAAATGAAATGAAGAGAGATTAGTGCTCTAACTCACCTTCCCGTAACTCGAAGGGATTGACCATGCTTGAAAAATGGAGAAGAGGGTTCCAATTCTCGCAAAATTACAGGAACACCAGGCCTCATTCCAGAAGCAGCCATGGGATGCTAATGCTATGCTATGGTGTGAATAGTAAGAACAGATTTCGTTAATTTGGAGCAAATTTCACCGTACTAATGATATCATATAAAAGGGCGATTTCAAAGGAGAAAACTAACCTGCGATTGCAATTTGCTAGTGCGAGTGTAGAGAGAGGAGGCGTCGAGATCTGTGTTGGTCAAGATCTTGAGCAACTCTTGCTTGCTGAGAAGAAATGTTCCCTGAATGACATCGTTTTCTCTATCGGGAACAAGTTAATGTTCCCTGAATGACCTCCTCTTTCTCTATCTGTAATATATGCAAGTAAATAATAAGCAATAAGGCAGTATAGAATTAACTTAATGTAATATATATCCCCTTCTAAAGAATGAAACTTTTAATTAATAGGTTATCCTACAATTTTATCCACCATGATTGTACCAATTCTTAGAGTTCTACAGACCCGTCAGCTGAAATGGTCACTCTGCCCTGACTAGAGTGGGAAAAACGTGCCATGCCGTGACTAACACGCCATGATTTTGGTCACGTGCCGTGCCGTGCCATGACAAAAATTACAAGGGGTGGTCACGGCACGCGAATGGTCACGGCACGTGAGTCACGGCGTGACTCGCGTGCCATGACTAAGTCGTGCCGTGATCAAACGTGCGTTAGTCACATTTGATCGCATTTAACGTTTAAACAAATATATATATATGAAACGATTCTTTAAAATTCAAATATTTTAATTGAAATTGAAATATAAATATTTTAATTAAAATAAAATTATACTTATAGGAAGGTATGTTAGTGTATTGCCTCGTGACTGGCGTGTCTATCGTTCCATGACTCGTGTGTCCCGTGTTGTGCCATGCCGTGCCGTGCCGTGACTAAGACAATTTCCGTGCCGTGTCTTCTTTGCCAACAATTGGTCATGGCACGGGTCACGCGAGTCACGGCACGTAACCGACAAGCGTGTCGTGCCGTTACCGTGCCATTCCGTGACGGAGCCGGCTCCGCCGTGCCATTTTTCCCACTCTAGCCCTGACTGCCACGACCCAATTAATGCCTAATTTTATCTCGTATATTCAGGATTGACGAGGCAAAATCTTGAAAAGCTTTCATTGGGGCAGCCCATTTTTCTTGCTTGCCCGTTAAATTTTGAGCTTGGAATAACTTATCTCATATTTGGATTAAATCTAATTTGGATTTGCTTCAGGGTCCAATAATTTGGATTTAAACTTTAAGTAATAAACAATTCACAACCCATTACAGCTATTTACGGATTTTTCATCTAAATTTGGGCTTATACCTTCTCAAATCATAAATATAAAATACAATGCTTTGGAAAGCCTAAATTGGAAAGGCTGAAGTCTAAAGCCCAAATAAAATATTTATTCATTTTAAACCCAAAAATAGATGGACAAGAAATAGCTCACGGTAAATTTAATTTGTTGTTTAGACCTGTACTTCTAAAATATTCCCATCTACTACTCAACACTGGTCCCGCAACCAACTTCTATGTTCTACAAGAAAATAATAGACCATGTCCAGTTTATTACCTCTCTAAGCATTTTCTCAATTTTACGTCCCATTTCCCTATTTGTTACACTTTCTTCTTTCCAAAGAAAGCCTCAGATAGACAGATACCCTCAAATCTCTCTTCCGATCGATTCCCATCCGACAAACCCTTCTACGGTTCTCCTTTTAATAGCTGATTCATACTTCACGCTACCTCCAAATCTCTCTTACGATCATCAATCAATCGCATCCACCTTCGCCTTGGAAGAATCGAATCGGTAAAAAAATCAAATCTTACTATTTATATTTTGCTGGAAATACAACCTGGTCTTGGTCGTTAACCGATACGCAATTTTCGTAGATTAGTGTCCTTTTACAAGGAATTGGAACTATGTGCAATTTCCGAAGATACTTTTGCAAAATAATTCGGTGAAAACTGCTCCTTTTATGCAAAATGTAGAAAGTTTTGGTAAAATGTTAAAACCCTATTTATTTGGAAAAAAAAACATCTGACAGTTGCAAAACTGTTAAAACCAGGGCTACCAGATCTTTTTATTTATGTTTAGCTGCAAATACAACCCGGTCTGGTTGTAACCGATATGCAATTTTTGGAGATTAGTGTCCTTTTACAAGGAATTTGGAACTGTTTGCAATTTCAGAAGATACTATTGCAAAAATCAATAAAAAAATTGCGAAGTAATACGGTGAAAACTGTTCCTTTTATGCAAAATGTAGGAAGGTTTTGTATAATGCTAAACCTTATTTACTCTAAAAAAAAATCTGACAGTTGCAAAACTGTTAAAACCAGTGCTACCAGTAAATTGACCCTACAATTATGTTTTTAACTTTTCCTTTTGTAGGAACACTAGGCAGAGTACTTCTGACTGCTGAGCTTTGATCACCATGGTATGCTATTATGCAAATATATTTATTTCCTTGTTATATACATTTCCTGTATAAATATTTATCACTACTATATGTTTGTTTATAATATTGCATTATTTATGTAGTATTACGAAGGATATGGATACCATAATGGTCCTTTTGAGCAGACCTACCGTTGCTACCCAGCATCCTTTATTGACAAGGTTACCTCTTGCCTATATTTTGAATCAAACTGCTTTTCAATTTTTGACTTTCATTTCCTTATTGAAATTTTTTAACTGAGTTACTATTTTTTTTGCTCTCTTTTACAGCCACTACTTGAAGCTGGAGACAAGAGTACGCCATTCACTTCTTATTTTATATTTTTTTGTTTCATAATTCATTTGTGTTGTTACTAGTTAAAAAATACTTACTATTGATAATTTTCAGTTATGATGCCGCCGTCTGCTCTCGACCGTCTCGGTACACTACTACTATTAACTCTAGATATTTCTATTAAATTACATCATATTGATTAGTAGTTTGAAAATTATGATTTTGTTGTTTATAATTTCAGCACATCTCAATGTAGAATACCCAATGGTATTCGAACTACGCAATGTTGCAACCTCTAGAACTTCGCATTGCGGGGTTCTAGAATTCACTGCAGAGGAAGGGATGATCTATATGCCCTACTGGGTATGTTTCTCATAAGATCCTTAATTCACATTCATTTGATGTTACAAACTTACAATATAAGAAGTTGGGTTTATTATATATTCCATCTTTGTTATCTCCTTTGCTTTTTCAGATGATGCAAAATTTACTACTACAAGAAGGAGATATAATCATGGTTAAAAACGTGACTTTGCCCAAGGGCACATACGTCAAGCTCCAGCCTCATACCACCGATTTTCTAGATATTTCTAACCCAAAAGCAATGTTAGTATTGTCATTGTCAAGTTTATTATAATTGTCAAAAATCCTTTTAATTTTCCTCCACTCCAGAATTTTTTTTTATTTATGTGCTTTGAAGGTTTATATTATAGAAATTTCTCACGATATAATTTCCCACATATTTCCCTTGTTAACATGTGTATTTTAGATTGGAGAAGACGCTGAGGAGCTTCTCGTGTTTAACCACAGGAGATAGCATAATGGTGGCGTATAATAATAAGAACTATTATATAGATATAGTTGAAACAAAACCTTCTTCGGCAATCAGTATCATTGAGACAGATTGTGAGGTCGATTTTGCCCCTCCACTTGACTATAAGGAGCCTGAGCGTACCAAGCCTGCTGATCCTGTTGGCCCTGCAGGTACAGTGTGTCAAAATGGTGCTTTTGATTTTTGAGCATATACATATATTTTCAGTATGGTTTGTCAGTATGGTGTGCCCGTATGGTTCTGTGAAATTTTTCAGTATTCTTTTTTTATTTATTATTTTTATGTGCATATGTTTTTAATAGATGTGCCTCATCTTTATGTTTAAGCATCCTGTGTTTATTTATTGAACTGGAAATGATCAAAGATTCAAAACGTCTCCTACTGATCATACGAGGGGCAGTAAATCATGATAAGATTATTTTTAAGTATGTATAATGTTTTACTCAACTGCGTACTTAACATTTGTTTCCACTTTCCAACTAACATTCAGCATCTGTGAGATTTGCAACAAAGAATTAGGGAGTATATAGGTGTAATGGTGAAGGCATAATATTAGATTTTGGAAATTTTTACCCTTTATCAATGAGCCTTAATCTCTAAGTCCGAATGTAATGAATATGTTTTTAACAAAAGTTTAGATGCTGACTTTCTCAATTTTGGTTAATTTTCCTATTTTAAGTTTTAACAATTCATCGGTATTGGCATGCAACTCAATTTGGATATATCTCCTGTTGTAGTTCTCTGTCTAATTTATTTTTTAATCTCAGCACAAGAAGATGTGCCAGAGGAGCCGAAATTCTCGGCCTTTACTGGTACTGGAAGGCGCTTAAATGGCCGACCGGCCAAGCAAGAAGATAGTGTACCAGTTGCAGTACCATCTACTTTGAATCACCAGGCTAAGTCTACAACTGGTAACAAATCCGGTACCAGTTCCTCTGCTGAAGCCAGCACCTCTACCAGTAAGGCTCGACCAAGTGGGAAGCTTGTTTTTGGTGCAAACTCAAGTCGGCCTTCGAAAGAGACTCAAAAGGTTTGTAAGTTGTTACATTATTAGTTCCCTAATTCTATCATATATATCAATGTTCTAAATTATGTAGCTTTTAAAGTAGGATATACAGTATAGTCAAATATTTTTATGTGCACTGGTACCATTCCATTAAACGTTGAAACGAAAGATAGAATAATGCTAGATACGAATCCTGTAATGCTGTCTGTGTGTGCGCTTGGGAGTATATATCCTTTTGCCTTTTTTGTATATTTTTTACGAGTGAGGCTATGGTACTTTGCAAAGTGCGGATCGGTCCGTGCTATGAAAATGTAGACCAAATTTTATATTTTTGAAACTTTTTTTTACAAATTTTTTTAGACAAGTAGAAAATCACTCGATCCAAAAATTCGGACCATTGAAATTAGTGATCTTCTACCTACCTGAAAAATTCTAACAAATATAAAATTTGTTATCTTAGTACATTTTCACATGGAGATCATTTTAAATGGTTCAGATTGACTATTTGAATTTTAATCTTGAGATATGAATACATATCAGACCAATCCGTGCTTTGCAAAGTACCATAGCCTCACTCTTTTTTTTTACTTTGTTACTTCTTTGGAGTATAAGCGGCATCTTTTATTACTGCCAAAAATTACTGGAGGATTATTCTTATTCACATTGTGTAGCAAAAAAAAAATATATATATATATATTTTATTCATCCAAAGATCAACCTTTGTGGTGATATAACACTGTACAAGTACTGATGTCATTATAGGTAGCACCAAAAGAGGAAAAGCAAGAGGCCCCAAAGGAAGAGCCAAAATTTGCAGCCTTCACGGGAAAGAAGTACTCATTGAAAGATTAATTTGTCAAACAGAAGGGATCTAATTTATCTTTCGAGAACCTTTTGTCTAGTAGAACATGTGTTTTATCTTGTAAATTATATACCTTAAATTGACTTGTTCAGTTTACTGGTGAACATGATATTTGTGCTGATGAAGAATCTGTTCGTCTGATCGGGTGACCACAAGATGATTTTGCAAAATGGGTATGGATTTTGGTTACTTTTATAAAAATTATCCAATGTAATACCTGACCATGTAGGATGTGATCTGAGTTGTCCGTTTTAATCTGGCACGAATCTCAAAACAGACTTACCTATATTCTAAATAGGCACCAAATTGATTTTTGACCTGGCTCCGAGTATTTTATACGGTCAGGTACCTTAGGGGATGCTCTCGAAACTGTATTAGAAAATCCAAGCAATAGCAGGTTCCTGTTTTCCTTTTTGTTTACAGTCTTCATCATTTCTTTTATCTTATTTACTCTTTGATTAGAGACTTAGCACTGGTGTCGGCTGTCTCCCTCTTTTTTTCTTTTTTTCCTTTTTAAGTGTTACAAAGTGAACTGATTGAAACAGATTAAGAGTTTTGCGACTTGGACAAACAAATTCAAGTTTAGTTAATAGCTTGTGATAAAGTACGAAGTTATGTAACCTCGAGAGAAATTTATTAATTTATTAGAATTTAGAAGAGTTCAAGCCCCTTTTTAGTTCTCTCGAGGTCTTTGTTTCGTTATAAAAATTTTAAAGCTCAACTGCTTAAATGGCTCCAAAAATTCTGGAAATGGGTAGTATTCTTTAAGGATGATGTACTTGCTATCGTTGAGATAATTCTACCCGCCGACATTTTTATTAATATCCAAAGTTAATTACAAATTAATAAATATACCCAATTGGGAATTAATAAAACTATTCATACCGGTCATTTTCTGGATGGTTTTAATTGTTTTCGGTACCAGTCAGAAAATGGCCGGTAGTTAATTTTTTTTTTTTTAGAGAGCATAAATGCTGAAATCTAATTCTAAAACTTCAAAAAAAATTTAAAATATTTGTTAGATTACTTTTTTTTATATATAATTAGCATATTTATACTAAAATACGATAAATTACTTCAAATTATGTTAAATTACGCTGAAATACACTAAATTACGCTAAATTACAATAATTATGTTAAATTATGCTAAAATACGGTAAATTACGCTAAATTACGCTTGAATAGGCCGATTTTGTATCATCTTTCATAAATCATAAAAATTAGTAAAAAAATTTCAAAAATAATAAAAATTGGTATTCTACAAGCTTATTATAGGCGGAATTTCATGTATATCCCTCAAAAGTTTCAATATTACATATTTATCCCTCTAAAATCAATAATTACATATTTATCCTTAAAAATTATAAAAACTCACATATTTATCCAATCCATTATATTTAACATTAAGTTTCTATGTATTCCCATTTTACCCTTCTAAGGCCATTGTTAGAAAACAGTATTAAATCGTACCAGTACCAATATTGAACAGTACCGTACCAGTACCAACACTGAACCGTACCAGTACCAAAACTGAACCGTACCAGTACCAACACAGAATCGTATCAGCACCAGTACTGAACCGTACCGTGCCAGTACCAGCACTGAAACCGTACCAGTACCATTGCTGAACCGTACAGTACCAGCATTACAAATACCAGTACCATTGGAGAGAAGAGGCGAGATGTTTTGGCGCTCTCAAGACTCAACAGATTAAAGGGAGAGGAAGAAAGGGTATAGTGGTCATTACAATATTAATTAATATTGTAAAATAAATTTTAATGTTTAAAAAAATATTATTTAATTATTTTTGGAGATATTTGATATATAATAGAGTTAGATTGGAGAAATATGTGAGTTTTTATAATTTTTAAGGATAAATATGTAATTATTGATTTTAGAGGGATAAATATGTAATATTGAAACTTTTGAGGGATATATATGAAATTCCCTTATATAACAAATTTACTGAGTTACGTAGATTGAACAATAGAAATGAAAATCTTAATCGAAAACTTTAACTCAAGTTTTGAGGCTCTTCCCTTTGTTTTTTAGCAATTCTGAATTTCGAAATCTAATAAAATGGGCATTGACGCATGTGCATTTTCGTAACCTTTCTGAAAAGTGGTCATTTACCAAAATCGAACACTTGAGCACCGTTTTATAATCATTTGAAGTTTCGTTGTCATTTTTCACCTTCTCAGTGAAAATATCATCCCTATTCAAGCATAATTTAGCTTAATTTTCCGTATTTTAGCATAATTTAACATAATTATTATAATTTAACATAATTTAATATAATTTAACATAATTTGAAGTAATTTAACATTTTAGTGTAAATATACTAATTATATATATATATATAAAAAAATCTAACAAATATTTTAAAAAAAATTCAAATTTTTAAGGTTAAATTTCAACATTTTTGCTATTTGTCTCTTAAAAAAAAATTTAGAAAATAACTAGTACTGAAAACAATTAAAACTGGCTAAAAAATAACTGGTATAGATAGTTTTATAAATTTCCAAGTTGTTGGATATATTTATTAATTTGTAACTAACTTTGGATATTAATTTCTACCCGCATTTCTAAAATAAGAATGATAATAATAATAAAAATAATAGTAATAAATAAATAAATACACACATGAATAAACAGTACTGGGTTACTAACCCACTTTCAGAAAATAACCTAGACTTATCATATACAAATAAAGAGTACAGCACAAATTGTATAAATTGAATATGGCATTAAATGATAATTTACATGCACACTTCTCAACATGACCGGGTTGTGACTTGTGAACTTGCATCAATGGTGATACATACTTTGTAACAATCAGAGAGAGATTAAAGATAATTCAGTGCAGTACAAATAAAAAAGATAACAAGCATAACTAACTTCACCTACAAAAACAGCTCAACCTGAGTGGCCTCATCTCAAACCCCCGAAGGTATCAAAAGGAGCACCAAAATAAAATAAAAAATAAACTGTACCACCATGTACCACCATTGGTCATTTCTCTAAATATTTGCTTGGAGAGCTAGTTCTATCCAGGTTTAGGCTCCATTTCTCGTAACTAATCTCCGTATCTTAATTATCAACAGATTTGCATCTTTCCACCCGTATTCATTTCTGGTAAAGCTGTTTCACAAAAACAATCTATCAATAGTAGTCGTCTGACCAGTGGTGATGGTACTTCCAACTGTGCCTCGAGCTGGACCTCTCATTATGCCGTTTGCTGTTGTACTCTTCATACTCGTTATAATGGCTTCTTTTCCCTGACCGAATTTCCTCGTCTACATCATATTTTAACCTCTGCAAAATGCACATTGTAAGAAATTGAGCATATAGTAGGAACCTAGTTGTTTCTGTACAAAGTGTGATACACTGTAACACTGCATCTAGGGGTGTTCACTGGGTTCGGTTTATTTGGTTTTCAACCAAACTGAAAAGGTTTGGATTAATTGGTTCGGTTTTTTTGTTTAAATGGATCGGTTCGGTTGAATTACTTCCATATGGAATTGAACAATGTGTGTAATGTCAACAACTAATATATATATTCATATTTATTTCTATGATTATTAAATGGTTTTCGTGTATGTATTGAGTTTTGACCTTTTAAATTTTAATCTCTTATTTCGGTTCAACCAAACAAATGGAAAATTTACTTCGGCTATTTTGGTTCGGTTGTTATTTGGTTGGTCCGGTTATATTTTTGAAAACCGAATAAAAATTCAGTTTGACTATTTTAATTTGGTTTTAACCGAACTAACCCAATGAACACCCCTAACTGCATCAACAGCATCATCCTTTTCTTTGATCTTTTATTCTCCTAGAATTTACTTTTGTTGGAGCTTTTGCAAATAAAGCCAATATTTAACATTATTTGCACATTACACCTAACATGTTTGGGACCAAGTATCACTAGCATTTTCACATTAGTTCAAATGCCAAAGTCGAAACAACATCTAAAACTTCTGATTTGGATTTGGCCTTAGTTGCGATTATTGTTGTTCAGAGTTGCCCGCAGACAAAAATTCAAGATGCAGCATTCTTGGTTCCAGTTTAAAAAACACAAAAATATTTTAATTGAAGGAAAAGAAAATACCTTGGTTTCATCAGAAAGTACATTATAGGCTTCCCCAATAGTTTTAAATAAATGATCAGCATCTTTGTGTACTGCTTGCACAATCTCATTCCAAAGTGTATCATCTAGAGTTTCGCTTCTCACAAGTAATTGTCCAGCCTAAATTAAAAACCAATACTTCAATAAAGAAAAATAAATAAAACATTTACACTAAAAAAACAATGATATAAATGAAGAAATTGGAACCTTGTCAGGATGATGCCGCAACGCTGCCTTACGGTAAGCCTTCTTTATGTCGGCAGCAGAGCTAGTTTGCTCAATTCCCCTGTTGTATTAAATACATAAAAGAAAAATTACTCTATCATGTTTACATTAAAGAGTTAATTTGCACTAAAGCCTCCCCCATCACAGAATTGCAGAAATGCCCCTGTTTATTGTTTTTGCGAGAAGCTCACAAAAAATTAATAATTCAGTTATTTACTGGAAAATTTGTTCAAGCTTGTCGTGATAAAGTAGTAAGACGCGTAAAAGGGGATCCAATTAGCAAGTGTAAATTAGGTATTTATGTATTTACAAACCAACTTACGGGAGAACAATATGTTGGTAGTAGTACTAATCTAGGATGACAGATTAGTAATTATTGTATTCGCTAATATTTGTGAGCATTCTCTAAGTACTTTCACACCCAACCTTTATATTAGTAAAGAAGGTTACACTGAGAATGAACATGATACAAAGGTTAATAATTTTCTAGTTCTAAAACAATACTACATCTTACACTCTCAATTCTGTACTTACGGGTCTTTAAAATTACAGTCTGTGCACTCATGAGTATTTAACCTAAGAGAAGTTATCTTAACATGATGCAATTGAAAACAAAATCAATAGAACGCAAGCAATTATCTAAATCCCTATCATCAATAAATCCTAATTAACCACATGATTCAAGTGAAAGGGCAACTATGTTTAAACTCCAGCTTATTAAGAACTTTCAAATGAATAGAACTTTCCAGCTTATTAAGAACTCCAGCTTATTCAAGTGAAAAGGCAACTTTGTAGAGAAAATTGAGAAAAAAATAGATGGATGGGAAGGGAAGGGAAGTCAATCTCAAGAGGGGCAGACCACAATTGGTTAACTCGGTGCTATCCTCTATTCCTATCTACTTCATGGCAGGCTTTCGGCTACCAAGATGGATTCTTAAAAGAATTGACATGATATGAAGACATTCCTATGGGGCAGAACAGATGGTAGCGTGAATGGAATGGCTCTAATGAATTGGGATAGGGTCTGCTTACCTAAACACTATTGAGAGGAACTCTGTGTCAGAGCTAGAGGAGGGCAGTGACACTATGCTACACCGAAGCATCTCCCTCAGAGATGCGCACCCCATAATTCACATACTGAAGCCAGACATTGACCAACAGGTGAATTTACAATTCACTGATGCAAGAGATCAAATCATGTGGGGATGGGAGAGCACTGGACTCTACTGGGCAAGGTCAGCCTATAACACCATGATAGGAGGAAAAATCGGTTGGCATTCGAAGGAATGGGCATTGAGGTTTCTATGTGCATGCTGGCACATTTGGAAACAGCGCAATGTGGTGATGTTTGGTGGTCATCAGATGTAGCACCCCCCCCCCCCCCCCCCCCCCCCCCTGCTGATCGAATTCTAGTTGAAATTACACTGTAGAGGAGATACTGCTAGAACTACAGTAGTCATAACATACTTACTGGTACAAGTAATCTAGAAGTTAGGGTAAGTGGCTGTGTTGTTTGTAATTTAGTTGACGTAAACGGGGAACTTGGAAGTAAGATGGAGGTATAATGTGTTGTTTGTAGAATGGATGTGTCTGTGGTGTACATTTTAATTTTATCAATACAACTCTTGGCAGCCACTGCCAATTTTCTAAAAAAAAAACTTTCCAACTTAATTGAGAAAGGCATTAGATAGCACTTACAGAATAAGGTACATGTTCAAGGGAGTTCTCCTTCGTGACTCGTCCTCCATTGAACAAAGCCTGGCTGAGGCACGGTGAAGTTCCGTGTTGCCTTTCGATGATTTCCCGTGAGAAGCCGGCTTTTCAAGAAGTGAGATCAAGATACGGAGATCACTTGCAGCCTGACCATAGTCCCGAATTGTTTCATATAAGGTAGCCCTCCTGGAAATTGCCTGACAAAATAGAAAAGAACTGTTACTTGTCCATTTTACTATTGATTCTTTGTTTCATCAGTTTACGAGTTTTACTGTTTACTCTTTCCAGGTGATATGTAGTATACACCACACCAAAAATGAATTCGCATCCCCTAATATATCTCAAATATTGAGTTGATCCGTACATAATCCGTACATAATGAATTCCCATGCATCCATTAGACACCGAAAATACTTTTTCACCTGGTTTTGACATAAACTGAAAAGTTGAGATAACTCAGAGGATGCGCACCCACCAAAAATGGCCTCTATATACTTATTTAAACTGATGACAGAAACACAGATAACCAGCACAAAAGATAAAAAAAATCAGGAGGAAAAAAAAAAAAAAAACCAATCTTACAAGTATGCTAACTTAAATTAACCCTAGCATCATAATCTAAGATACGAATTATGAACAAATCGAGCTTATTGTCTGTATGTATAGTAAGTACCAGAACAAATTGTTGACACATAAACCCTAAAAACATAAACGAAAACCTCTATCTGGAGAGCAATTACAGAAAATCAGATACATTCAAACTACTTGGGCCAAAGGACAAGCATATATACAAGAGGGTTCAATTACCTCCATTTTTTGTGCCTCCATCATGCCTCCACTTTTAAAACTTTAATAACTAAGAATTTAATACTTAAATGTCAAAATGAAGCCGTTAGATATGATCGATGTTATTTTCTCTATATGCACATACAAAATATCACTTTTCAATTTTATTTTTATGTGAATCATTAAGTTGCAAAATCAACATCCAGAAATTATCCACATCATTGTATTTTTACAAGCTATTGTTAACAAACAAAACATGTGCATAGATAAAATAATGAAGATCATATCTAACGGTTTAATTATGACATTTAAGTTTTCAATCTTGAGTTATTGAAGTTTTAAAAAATGGAGGCGTTTGAGCCCTACTCAATATATAATCCCAGTTTTCGAAAAAATGCAACAGACCTTGGCATAATTGGGATCTAGAGCTATGGCCAATGAGCAATCAGCGATGGCATCCATAATCTGGCCTTGGGCTTGGTAGGCAGCTGCACGGTTTCCAAAGCATATGGCAGTGAAAGGGCGAGAGCTTCCATTGTATGTCAGAGCTGCAGTATAATTCTCAATTGCCTCGGCATATCTCCCCGCTTGAAATGCTTCATTGCCACTTGCCTGAAAAATAAAACAAAATTGAGAAGACAGCTTAAAAACAAATTTTGGACGCAAGCCTTGACAGTGGTCAAATTATATATAATTTTTCAAGAGTAGGGTTAAAACGCCCCCTTATTATTTTGCCTCAATCATGCCTCACATTCTTATCTCTGTTTTCAAAGTTCAAACCATCGATCTCGACTGTTCAACATGGTATCCATATTTAAATGTGCTTGGAGACCAAATTTTATATTTTTCAAAAAATTTACTATTTTTTTACATAGGTACAAAATAACTTTTGTTTCAGAAGATGTTGGACCATCCAAAAACAATGATTTTGTACTTGTAAAAAATTAGTAAACAAATTATAAAAAATATAAAATTTGATCTCCAAGCACATTTTAATATGGAGATCATGTTGAGCGGTGCAGATTGACTATTTGGACTTTGAAAATGGAGATAAGGATGCGAGGCATGATTGGTGCATGAAAACAATGTGGCATTTTAACCCTACTCATTATTCAATGAGTTTTCGAACCTCCAAAATGAGGACTGCTTATGAAAGTAAAGCTAGTATGAGCATAGGCTTGCTAAAGGGTTTATGAGCTTATCCTGAAGTACATCAGACCAGCTTCAAATGATGAATTTAAACTGTTGATCTCAACATACATGACAGTCCAGACATTTATGTTCCATATTTTTCATATTTGAGTACTCTGTGTATTCAAGAGATTGAATAATGAAGTATTTTGGTGCATTCATTTTCAACGATTTTCAGTCTCTTTATCTTACATAGAGAACTCGCAAAATAGAAACCTGGAACGGAAACACTTCACTTCAAATGTAGATCAAGGCCAACCATTCAAATCACGATTTGAAGTTGACCTGATGGTCTTTGAAGTTAGCATTACCCATGCTTGTAAAGTCAATTGACCCAATTTACCCTCAGTCGAGTTAAGAAAGAGAAGATGTTCAAATAACCCAAGATTTTTAGTTCCACGTCGCTTGGGAAGAGAAAACGTAGATAACCAATCCTAATTAATTCCAAGGATTTCTACTTTTCTTGGCAAACGGGAATTTCATCTAGTGCTGGCCCACATTAAAAATTTACAAACCATTTGAGGTGGTACTATTTAAATTATGTGATTACACCAAAACCAAAGCCAATTTAGGATTTAGATTATAAGCTAAGCATCGATTCATTATTTTGTACCAACTATAACTCAATTAAGGCTCAATTAAACACAAAATAAAAATCGACTATGCAAATTGCTGAGGAAAAAGCAAGACCAAAAAAAGAAAAACGAACAAGAATCAAAACTGAAGTCTGACATTAACCATACCGATTCCAAAATAGTTACTGCTGCTGTGATAGGAAAAATTACTTCCCTCAATTAAGCTGGAGATAAGAATAGAAATAGAGTACCTTGAGGCGCAAGAGCTCACAAATAACAGCAGGAGATGGATAAATTTCTGAAGACCTATAAAATCACAAGTGCTTTTATTACTAAAAAAATTATTAGTTTACTGAATCTCACAAAATGCAACGATAAAGAGGCACATTTATGCACTGATTCATGCATATAAACTGAACAAATGAAAGCAAAAAGGAAAAAAAAAAATTCATGACACAAATAGCCTCCTATAAAATCCTAATCAATTCAGGATGCAAGCAACAATGCATCTAGGTCAGGTCAGAAGTTCCTTTCCACATTTCTTGTCAAAAAATAAACAAATTCAGAAGAATACCTCCCATCAATAGGTTTTACTTCCTCATACTTCTTCAGTACCTGGAGCGCCTCTTCAAGCTTACCCAGATAAAAGTAAGACTTAGCAAGGAGAATCCATCTCCAAAGCCGTGGGTCCCGCACACCAGACCTCCCAAAGTTAGAATTTTTCCCAGCCAATTCTGAACTTTGTTCACATAGTTGAATAACTTCTTCATATCTACGCAACTGCAATTCGCAACAAAAAAGGGGGGAAATATATCAGTCTTCTATTTTGAAATGACCTTATTTTTAATTCAAACAAATGAGGTAATCATAAATTGTATTGTACCAGCAAAAGAGCCTTCGCTTTCATCTCTGTTAGATTATCGGAATTAGTACCGATTAGCATGGCATCAGAGATCAATTCCAATACCCTTGTTACTTCAGCTGATGTTCCTTTCTGTAAGAGTTGAGTGGCTTGGTCCACATATTGAGTGAATTTCTATAATAAGAAAAAAAAAAAAAAAGGAATTGATATTGTTAAGTTAAAAGTTTCTTGCTTCTGTATAGCTGATTCACTTATTTATTCTATTGTAATTAGTTCAGATAATCTCTATTTAATGAGAACAATTTGAAAACTTGTGATAAAGCATTATTGCATAAAAGAATACCATTGCCTTGCCAACCATTTTGGCCTCGATTTAGTGGTTGAGCCATTGTATAATTGGGACTTTAGTTGATTGGAAAGCTACAAAATAGCTTATGTTTTTCTGTACTATACTCTGTCAGGAACGAAAGATTCCCCATGCAAAGAACTACCAAAACAACATGCCAAACATGGATAAGGTACACCAAATCACCAATAAGATACCTCACCAGAGAGGTCAGCAGGTATAGAGACATCAAATTACAAAATAAGTAGAAGCAGAACCAAATTACAAACAACAACAACAACAACAACAACCAAGCCTTCAGTCCCAAACAAGTTGGGGTAAGCAGAACCAAATTATAAAACAAATAAATTAATAAAAGGCAAAAGATCATATTGTTACCTCAGTTTTACCAAGACCTTCTCTCGCCTCCGCCAAGATCTTTGAATCAGCACTGTCAGATTTAATACACTGGTTGTAGTACTTGATCGCCTCGTCAACCTCTCCCAAGGCAAGCAGACAACTGGAAGTAGAAGTACATTAATACCCTTTCTTTATAAATACATAACATGAGATAGTATGATGGTGCTCACAAAGAAAAAGACAGAGCACTGAATGCTATTATTTTTAAGATTTATGGGGCACACGTGAATTTCCTGTTCTTCCAAACTTATCTCACCACCCCCCCCAAAACCGCCCCACCAATTTCCTTTCTTTCAAATTAAAATCAAAGATGGAACTGGTTCCACATAATTAGTTGTCACAACTGTGTGTCAGTTTTGAGGCCACATTGCCCCAGCCACATATGGTCAAAGAGTGTTGAGACTGCATCCAATGAGAAATCTAGGCCGTGTTCCCCAAATTATTACACACTTACTTTGCAGCTCTAACACGAGCTCTGAGAAACCCAGGATCAGCTTCCAAGGCAATAAGACAGTCAACAAATGCTTCCCTCATTCTTCCTAGTGACATGCGTGTTGCTGCACGGTTGCTGTAACAAAGCATCAGCGCCCGGGCACAGCTTCCAGAACGTTCTTCAGAAGTAACAGAGTTTATCCCTCGAGTGTAGTACTCCTCTGCCTTCTGTAGACGCCCATCTGCATAGGCCTGATTTCCCCTGGTTAATATTAAAACAGATATTAGGCTCAATGATTAGAACTTAAAAGAAACTCAAACATGCCCTATAATTGAACAGTATGTTAATATTTCCAAAAAGAAAGATGATGATGTATCATTACAGAACTGGTATTGCACAGTACCATTTTGGAGAGCCCCGGGATTGGTATGATACAGATACATAGTGTTGGTATCAGATTAGTACCAGCCTCCATAACAGCGCAGAGCAATAAAATGTACCAAGTTTTTATAAAGCAGACATTGCTTTGTTTTGGCTTTTAGGAGTATAATGTTTAAGCCTCAACCTACTAACAAAAAAAAGGTGCAACAAATAAAAATCTGCCTGGAACTGACTGCTACAATCATGGTAATATATGTTGCTTTATATGCTTGATATCGACTAAAAAATATGTCAAGTACAGCACCTTGTGCGCCACTTTTCACAAGCCTCCAGCACACCACCACTTGTACCACTTGTTCCTGCCATCTCCTTCTTTGTCTCCACTCTACTCCTTGTTTCCTGTCTTCCACTGTCAACACTCATACTGACAGGTGAAGTGCTGGCATCGGTCCATTCGCTACTAGGCTGCACGGAGCTACTGGTAACCCTATTTTTCCTCCTAAAATGCCTTCTGATTACTGGTACTGGGCCTTGAGTGGAAGTCGATGCAGTAAATCTGAAACTGGATCCGGATACAGTACTTCCTGTTTCAACATTAACTGAACTACTTCCCACATAATCCATGCCTTCTACGGCCTCTTCATTGATTCCTGCATTAAATGCAACAGATGTTGTTCCAGAAGCCAACATTTCATCACCTTCACCTTTAACTTCTTTCTCCTCCGCCTCTTTGCTCCTAGGATTTTCGTTTACATTTAGGGTTTCCTGCTTTATCTCAAGCCGCTCAGCTGAAAAGGCAAGTCCAATTTCTGCTTCTAATTCCAGGGAAGTAGAATTGTGTGTTTCATCAGATGTGTAATTCTCTCGATATGGTGAACAATCCATGGGAGAATAACCAGCTGGTGAACCCAGTGCTGGTTCTGTTACTGGTATTTGTTCATCTTTTTCTGATGAACTTGCTCTGTCGCTGTATTCTGGTACCAAGGAAGGGATCCCAGGCTGGGCCGTTTTAGGTTTACCTAGCCTATTTGGCTTTTTCTTTCCCTTATCCCTCAACCCAGCTTTTTTACTGGCACCGATTCCCAATTTCTTTATTGCATCAGGAAGTGCAGTTTCCGGGATTTTTGTTTCTGTTTCCCAATCTCGGAAATTAAAAGAGAATGTGCTAGGTGTATGACTCTCTGCCTCTTTGTTTGTTTTGAAATTCTTCGTGTTGTCACCAAATGTATTAGCTGAAGAACCAAAAACAAATTTTTCCGCATAAGTAGACTCACTGGAAGTCTGCATAGACCCGGTGCTTTCATTTACCTTAGTTCCAAATATATATACTGGCGGCTTAGATTCTAAATTCCCACTTCCACTTCCCAAATTCAACCTTTCCACCTTTTCTGGCAAAAGGTCGGCACCTCCATTTGCTATACCATCACCAGTCTTCGCATTTTTTAAGTTGAGCTTCTTCATATGTTCTGGAAGCGTTGAAGCAGGATTCTCGTCAGAGCCAGGAACAAAACTACCTGTTTTTTGCTTTTCATTGGTTGAATTCTCCTTAGCAAATTTGCCACTTACATTCTCAACCTTCTCCTCAGCCACAGAAGAACTACTTATATGAACTGTCTTTTCCAGTTTTTCCCTCAAAAAATCAGCATTTGCAGTTGCATCCTTACCTTCAGGCACAGAAGTACTGCCCCCAAAAGTAAAATTCCTGCCCAAATCGGAGCTACCATTTTCTTTAGCGGTCCCATTTTCCACTGGGATTTTCTCTTGGGTGCCGTGGTTTCCCTTTAATTTATCTCCAAATACAAATGCATCATCTTGGCTAGGAATACCTTTTGATTCAGTATCTGAATTAAATGGATGCCAAGTTTGCACCTTCTCAGGTAAATTCGAAGGACCAAACATACTTTCAGAAGCCCCAAAAACAAAAACTGGTTTGTTTTCCTTTCCATCTTTCAAATTATTTTCTGGTGGTTTCTGGGTCGAACTACCAAAAATAAAGGGACCCCAACCAGTCTGATCACTTCCTTTATTAGTAGAGCTATTAGTTCCTTCAACAGAGTTCAAACTTACATTCTCGTCTTCATCTTTTTGTTTATCAGCATTGGTTGATGAACTGAAACCAAACACAGAAGTATCGGGTGAATCCGAGAAAGTGGCACCAGAATCAAACGGGCGCCAGGATTGGATCCGCTCGTGAACCGGGTCAGAATCCAACTCGGGACTAAACGGGTTGTAACCCGAAACGGGAGGCTTAGGCGCTCGGGAAACGGACCCGCCACGACTCCTTAACTTAACGAAGCGAGGTCTACGATCCATCGGCTTCGAGTCGGATAGGCGGTCGGGAGGGAGACCTACGATCGCCGGTGGCATCGAGCGGAGAGCAGCATGAAATGAAATAAGATGAAGGAAGGGTTTTGTTTACGATGAAGAGATTACGGAAGCGTGTCGGCTTGAAATAGGGGTTAGTACCGACAGTTGTCGATCACCGGCGATGAAGGGAAACGGGAAAAGAGAAGAGAAGAGAGTTTTGATTTGGGGGTGGGAGGGATTGAGTGGTGATTGCGCAAGGCGGCGAGGTTTCGGGTTTGATCCTCTCCATTTTAAAAACTGGAAGAAAAAATATCACCGACATGATCCTCTCCGTTTTAAAACTGGAGTTATCCTGTTCGTTCACAAACGTTGGATCACGACTTCAAGTGAAATTCAGAGGCACAGATGATTCCCGCCTATCTTTTGACGAATGGAGGAGGATTGAGAAGGTTGCAACCCCTCCGTTTATTTCTTAAATGGAGAGGAACTTATGCCGCTTTGAGCTTGTTCTGATCGGAATTAGAAATTTGATTTGAATTTTTTTGTTCTTTTCTTTGGGGATTACATTCCAGTTTCCATCAAATCAAAACTAGAAGCAATGGATGTTATCTAAAAAGACTTATTTACGGGCCGTAGTTCTTCCTTGGGCCTAGATCTGGCCCATTTTTGAAATCCTCTTTAGTATATACTGTCCGATAAGTGATAAATCAATTGCATGTAAAATAAGGAAATTGGTACCGTTGGTCAGGATTTAAATAAAGGTTGATGCACCAGTAGAGAAGTACACTAAAAATATTTCAAACTGTCTATATTGATTTCGAAGTATAATTCTAATTTAATTAGAACGTTTATATTTAGAAATATTCGAGTTATTTTAATCTTTTGAATTAACGAAGAGGATATAAACTAGATGCAGAGGACTTCATGTATGTCGAACTCTTAATTATCACAAAATATTATATTAGATTTTATAAAAAAAAAGTCAAATTGATTTTCTTTTTTCGTATTATTTTGCTTAACCGAATGGCTTAAGATGGACCGAATAGTGGTGTGCCTAAGTAACATTCATAATTAATCACAACATTTATTAAATTTAATTTAGTCTTACAACGTTTCTTTAATTTACCGAAAATAAACTGGATCATATAAAAATTTCAAAAATGAGTTAAAATTTTCAAAATTAAAAATTACTTGATAAATGATAAAACTTATATTGCAATTATATTATTTTTCATGACAATGGTATAAATTTAGTATAAATTGACTTGTCCATATTGAATTTAAAATTAAAATTTATTTTAAGTTATCGTCCAGTAAGGGTGTTTCCAGATAAGAGTCTGCATACGTTACTTGTATAAGTATATCAAGGTATATACTTATAAGTCATATGCTTGTGTTCAAAGTTCAACTTGTTGATTCAAATTATTCAACATGATCTCCATATTAAAATGTGTCTGGAGATTAAATTTTACATTTTTTTGGAAAAAATTAAAATGTTTTTCAGAAATAATGCATCAAGATGCGCACAAAAACGATCATTTTTTTACCACTTGACTTGATATCAAATAAATTCGAAAATTTTAAAATATTATATATAAACAAAGCTCTCAAGAAGATTTGTCATTTGAATTTTGAAACCAGATATATGACTTATACGCATATGTCATAATATGCTTATATAAGTAGCGTAGTTGGCTTCTTCAGATAAGATAAAACAAAGAATAGTCAAATCTCATTTGTACCCACAATAATAAATCTTAATTGAGGATGTAGTAGTATGACTAATTTGATAATTGGCCTAAATATTATTAATTACGCTGATGATATAAATGTCAAAGCACAAACTACGATGACATATAAACCGGATATTCAAGTATCAAATAAAAAAATGGATAATTATTTGTATTTATATCTCTTTTTGAATTTAAAATCATATATGTAAGAAGTATTAACATCTACCAAAATATGCATCTAATTATCTGGATCGACCAATATTCAAATACAAATTTAGACTCGAATGGATATCATCTACATCATTTCTATTATCAAGTTAATTCATTATTAGTAATTTAATTCCATTTCTTTTTGGTTGCAGAAATTTTTTTAAAGAGGTAAGATTTTTTCTAAAAGTTACACAATTTTGTATTTAGTATAGTTTTTATGTCTAAATTGAAACATATGAGTGTGCATAAAGTAATAAACATGTGTATACTGCAACAAATAAACATATATTTTTAAGGGTGAGATAATATTCATAAAAGATATTTATGCTATAATTTTAGCAGCCCTTTGACTACTTATTTGTTATGTCATTATTGTCATCCCTCTTTTTATATTATTCCAACAACAAAAAAGATGTCCTTGTATGCAACTATGCATGGAACAGAGACATCTTGGATAGAAGTTGTTGTGACTTGTGAAGATACGCTCTGTAATCGGTCTAAGATTTTGTGGAGTGTGATAGTTGGATTTGTTTAATAAATAGACAAGAAAAATTCTATAATATCTATAGTTGGTAGAGAGATGTCAATTTTTGTCAGAGTGAAAATCACTGGAGAGAAAGCATCACTATGTAATATCTCTAGTTTCATTTATTCTATAACATACATGTCTCTATACATCTCATTGTAGTAGAAGAAAGCAAATAGCATATAATCTCCACAAGGCAAGCAAAAGCCACCGTCGGCTGTCATCAGGGCGGATTCAGGATTTTTGTCAGGGAGGGCAAATAAACTATCGAATCGGGTTTAAATCCATTAACTAATTGGGTACTCGATAAAAAATAATGCTTTAACTTATACTTTCCAATGCTTTGACTTGTAATTTCTAATGCTTTGACTTATAATTCTAATTACCAATCAAAATTCAACAAAATTATTTCAATTTTAACCCTAAATTTAACCCAAATTACAAATCAAACGTCCAGAGGGGGGCAAAAAAAAAATTCAAGAGAGGCAAAGTCGGTTGGAACTTATAAATCTCCACTAAAACTCAAAATCTAGGGGGCAGCTGCCCCCCCCGGATACACCTGGGTCCGCCCCTGGCTGTCATGGTTGTCCTGTTTTGAGTTTAGAACATAGTTGAATTCAAGTCACTCTTGATGCTCATTTAAAGAAAGAATCCACAGTAAAAATATAGGATCCTTTTGAAAAACAATTTTAAGAAAATTATTCTAAATAATAGTATAATATAGGATCCTCCTGAAAAATAATTTTAAGAAAATTTATATATTAGGTATAAATGATTGCCCCTTCATTTAATTAACAACCAGTATTGTGCATGTACGTTGTAACAAGAACATATTATAAATAAATAAATAACAAGTAGCATTACTAAATGACATATTAAATGACACTACACGTAAATAATATTCCTTAAATGACATATTTCAATAAATGACATATATATTTTTTATTATTTTGACATAATTTCATACAAAAATGACATATTAAATAACAAATAATATTTTAAACAATAGAAAGAAATGAAGACATGATCAATCAATCTAAAAATTCTTTAAATGACATTTAAGAAACAGAAAGAAATGATGACCAATCAGAAAGATGATACAATTTGCATGTGGCGAGTACGTGTCTAAATAAATTTAGATTTCTACACGTAGAAAACCATCAAAAGATGCATAGAATCAAAAGAAGGAAGACTATTTGATTGGAGGACTGATATTCATCCAAAATTTCATCTTTTAATCACAGTTGTTGGCGAATCAGGACATCTACGTACTTAATATAAGAGAATAAATATCATTTAGTTCCTCTTTGTAAAACAAAATTATATTACATAAGTTATTAAGTCTTATCAATCTCATTTTTTTTAATTTCGTCCCTAATTTATGCACATGACAAAACCTATTGGATATTTTTAAAGAACGAATCCATAGTTTTATCTTAAGCAGTGTTGTTGTTGTAGATATTTCCTAGCTAGCATAACACTATAGCATGGTAGAGATCTATGCACATCATGTCAAACTACAAAATAGGAAACATCTAGCTCCAATCTAATAATATCAAATTAATCCATCCAGGTTCTTTCTCAATTGAACTGTGACTCAAATCAAAATAAAGTTCAGATTTGACTTTCAACCGTTAGAAAAAAAAAAAAAAAAAATTGAAGGTTCACCTTTAAAATAACACTTGTGCAATTACCACATCAATACATCTATGCTTTTACTAGACAAAATCATGCTATATAAAGAGGAACACATCATTTATCCAAATCAACAAAGTTGTACAACTAACAGCCCCAAATTATGATATTAAAATTTAAAAAGCAGTCAGCAATCACTTCCAAGAGATTTGTTCAATCATGGATCTAACAATTTGGTTAGATGTTGGAAGGATGTAGGGCTCCCAAGTGGGCACTTTGTTGGGCCTTTATATGGGCCTTAACCAGACAAGCGGTGTGACATGTTGTGAATTAGTGGAAACACATGGACAAACTTGTTACCTATGTTTAGTTTGTTATTTTACTGTTTTACCCCTGTTATCATAAGCTATATCCATATGTTAAAGAGTTATTATTTAAAACTAGCAAAAATATGTAAAACCAATAATTGACTATAACCTTAGCTTATCTAGTTTCTTGGTATGGTCACAAGCTTACTATTCAATACATCATTTGCTAAATTGAACAATCCGCTGAAGTATCATAATTATTCAGCACTATGTATGTCTATAATTTAACTAGAGCTCACATATATTGGTATAATGCACTAGGTTTAATTTTGTGAAAAATAAAATCTTAAATTTTGCTCAAGCAATCAAGTATAAGGTTTAAATAACGTTTATCACGTCATAGTGGAATGGCTAAAATAATTGTGCTATGCCCATATTGCGTCGCTATAGTGCGCTATAGTGCCGATAGCGCTATAGCTTTTATGGTCCGAAAACGCTATAGCGCTGCTATTTAGAACCCTGAGTATCTTGTAGACAACAAAGACCAATTTCAGTTCCTCAGATGAGGGTGCAAGTTGGAGTCGTGGAAAGACGTCAGTTAAGAGAGAATAATTTGAGTCCAACGCTCATCAGACTCAAATTTGAGTCCGATGGATTTTACGTCCGTCTGATTCGTTTTAAAATATGTACCATGAATATTAAAGCATGTGCGCACAGATATTAAAATGGTGTGTACGAATCCTAAAGAAATTAGATGGACACAGAATCTATCTGACTCAAATTTGAGTCTTATGGACGACCGACCCAAATTATTCCCTAGTTAAGGACATTGACTGATTTTTTTATCTCTAGCATAAAAAATATTTAAATTTACGATGTCATAAATTTAATTCTTTGTAATGCTACAAATAAAGCCGCATCTTTTGGATGCAAGTTGGAGCAGCCTAACATAATCGTAGTGGTATCTTGTTCATTTTTTAAGCAAGGTTACTTAATCTCCACTTGTTATATTTAGGCTCTTTTGTTTATTACCCTCCAAAAGTGGCATCATGATGTTCGCTCATTTTGTGCTTGATGATAAGATTGATGACGTGTCTGCTTCCAACCAGAGGAGTATATTCCTTCTGATGATCTGGTGACAACGCATGCAATACTCTATATTTGAATTAATGATCGCATGTTCAAATTTCGAATTGATATCCATTGTGAATATTTGTATATAACTAAGGATTTGATCTTTAGTATTCTCAAAAAAAAAAAATGAACATTGATTGCTGATATCTATTAATTTGTGATGAATAGACTCTCTATACTTGACAGCCACCGTCAAAGTTTAAAAAAAAAAAAAAATAGATTCTCGAACTTTTAATTTTGACAAAACTCGAAGATCACATCTAACTTATGGTCATTAAATGTTAGAATTTCTCCATGCAAAATCAAACAAATATATCATGATATATGGTTAATTTTTTTTTTCAAAAATGCATTTTTAGTAAGTTTGAACGTGTTTATTTTACTTGTGGGTTTCAAATAAAAAAAGAATGTGTTTATTTTAATAAAGTGGCTGAATTTATGAATCTAAAATTAACAGAACTCACATATCAACTCTAAATTATATCGTTCGAAATCAAACAAATACATCAAATATCTTGCATTTCATAAAAAAAAATGCATTTACAATGTGTTATGTATCGTTGATGTTTTCAATTAATTTCAGCACCATTTACAATCCAAAAGTTACCGAAAACTCACATATCATCTCTAACATATGTCTGTTATATGTTCTTGAATTTATTCATCTGAAATCAAACAAATACATCAAAATGTGCGCATAAAATTCATAAAAAATTCATTTGTCGTGCATTAGAGTGTCTACTAATGTTTTTATTCAATTTTGGCAGCATGTAAAATCCAAACAATAGTCATTCATATGTTTCATGATCTTATTGTGCTAAATCGAAGAGATAAATCAAATATTAGGCTTAAATTCCTTCAAACATAAAATTGTTGTGATTTTGGTTGTGTTTGTTGACGCTTTTAAAATATTTAGGCTGCAATTAGGATGCTTAATTCACCAAAATAACATATAACATCGCCTTCCTTGAGGCAGTGCATTACAAATGCATTTAGCAAAAAAAAGAAAAAAAATATAACATCAAACTTTTGTCTTGTAATTAGGCTGCAATTAAGATGCTTTAAATAGTGATCTTCACATTAAAATGTGCTTGCAGATCAAATTTTAATTTTATTTTTTATTACTATTTTTTAGATAGGTACAAAAATTATTGTTTTTGGACCATCCAAAAACAATGATTTTGTACCTATCTTAAAAAATAGTAATTTTTTAAAAAAAATATAAAATTTGGTCTCCGAACTTATTTTAATATGGAAAACATATTGAGCGGTTCAAATCAACTATTTAAACATTAAAAATAAATATAAAAAATGTGAGACATAAAAGATACAAATCATTCAAACCCTAGTTTTTTTTATATAATTAACCACGAAAATTTTAACCATCGTTATTATATTGTAATAATTTTCACGTGCGCAATTATTGTTAATATATTGTCAATACAAAATAAGTTCACTCACACACATGCATGTTTTGTCCATACACATCTACTTTTGAGTGAGGCTATGGTGCTATGCATAGCACTAATGGCTAGTGTACTACGGCTCAATATGGTACTTTTTAAAATCCTAACGGTCGATCCGACCGTTCAATGTGATATCCATATGAATATGTACTTGCAAACTAAATTTTATATTTTTTTGAATTTTTTTACTATTTTTTCAGATAGGTAGAAAAATCAGTGTTTTTTGAAAATTCTGGACCATCAAAATTCTACCTATCTGAAAAAATAGTAAAAAAATTCGAAAAAATATAAAATTTAGTTTGCAAGTACATATTCATATGGTTATCACATTGAACGGTCGGATCGACCGTTAGGATTTTAAAAAGTACCATATTGAGCCGTAGTACACTAGCCATCCGTGCTATGCATAGCACCATAGCCTCACTCTCTACTTTTTCAGTCTGTCCGACAACGAGAGATTTATTTAACAGCTTGATCTTGTTCATTATAATATACCCATCAATTAATTTAAAAATATAATGTCTTAGAAAAATATATTACTAAAGATATATACATGATTTGACGATTAACGCGCTTTACGGGAATATGAGACGCACCGTTAAAATTCAGAATTGGATAAATTCATTGAGGAGAGATCGGATAACACTTTTTTTGTGTGACATCGGATGACACCCTACATTTTAAAGTCCAAATAGTCGATCCAAACCGTTCAATATGATGGATATATTAAAATGTGCTTGTATATCAAATTTTACATTTTTTGAAATTTTTTACTATTTATTAAGATGGGTATAAAAATTCAATGGTCTGAAAACAACAATTTTGTAAAATACTTAATAAATAGTAAAAAAATTCAAAAAAAATGTAAAATTTGATCTGCAAGCACATTTTAATATATCTATCATATTGACAGTTTGGATCGATTGTTTGAACTTTAAAAACTTTAAAAATACACGGTGTCATCCGATTCCTCCTCAAATTCATTACACAAATATTTCACCATCCAAAAAGTAATAGATACCATTTAGATATAGAAATTACAATGTCCAGCAATGAAGAACAAGATATTTTTTATTTATAAAATATATTATAAAATAATAGAGAAAAAAAGAAAGAGTGTCTTGAAATTTAGACGCATCTTACAATTTTCAAAGTCACAGAAAATCCAAGGCAACAAAAATAAAAATTGAAGCGTAATTTTTTTTTTCCAGTTTATCTATATATCTAAATTTTAAGATACTATTTCCTTTTTTCTCTATTATTTTATAATATTTTCTATAAATAAAAATTCTCGAAGAAGTACATTAGATACCGTTTAGACGAGACATAAAACTGTACATTGACAGTACAATCCTCAAAAGATAGAAAAATATCTTCGAAATAGTAAAACAATATGACATCGAGAGTTCAAGCAAACCTTCTCGTTCGTACGTGTCTAGTTGTGTGGAGTACAAGTTATAAAGCCAGTACAGTACATGTAATTTTGTCACGGAGGATTTTATGTGGTTCCATCTAGGGCTGTAAATGAGCCGAGTTTGAACGAGTTACCTCCAACTCGAACTCAGTTCATTAAATAAACGAGCGAGTCAACTCGAGTTGGGATGGTAAATGAGCTGTAGAGCCAACTCGAACTCAGTTCATTATCAACTCGAGTTGGCTCACAACTCGTTTATAACTCATTTAACCAGTTTAACAGGTGCTGATTTATTAAACGAGTCAGCCAACTCAGCTCATTTATTAAACAAGTCAGCCAACTCGAGTTAGAGCCAACTCGAGTTGTAAATGAGCGAGTTAAAGCGAGCTGTAAATGAGCGAGTTACGAGCGAATTACGAGTTCGAGCAATTTTGCCCAGCCCTAGTTCCATCTACTATGATTCTTTCATCTGATCATCCGTGATGTACATTGTGCGGTTGATATTTAGACAGTGATATAAACATAGGTTATGTATAGATGTTATTTAAATTTAAGGAGGATTAATTTACTTACTCTATCTTATTTTTCATATTTCATATTTAGTTTATGGAATTAAATTAATGAGAATTAAATTACTTATTTCACCTTTTCATATTTTATACTTTGTTTGATAGTTTAAGTCATAGATTAAATTATTCCTATTAATGAATGTATATGATAGTGGGTCTTACATGTGAAGTGTGGAGTAAGTTAATCCACCAGAAGAGATAGAGTAACTTATTCTGGATTAACTCATTTCTTACTACATCTTACTTCTTTTATTTTACTTCATGTTTGTCTCCTTAACCGTGGAGTAAGCGGTTTATTCCACCTTTTATTCTACAACCAAACATGGCCTTAAGTCATGACTTAAATTAATACATTCAAAGGAGTAAGATATTTGAAAAATTAATCTTCTATGATAGTATATGACAATATATTTTACAGATCTAGTAAGTGTGAAGTTAATTTACCTAAAGAGGTGAAGTAACATATTTCAGATTTACTCATATCTCACTTCTTGTTTAATAGTTAAGTACGAAGTAAGGAATTTATCTGCCTCTTACTCCACAATCAAACATGACAAAAAAAATGTATTGGCGAGATACAATTAGAAGTATTAGTTATATTGTATTATGATATTGCACTTTGTCGTGTTAATTATTTTTGTGATGTTTTCTCTTTTGTTGATTTGATTTTTTTTTTTTCTGTTTTTCTATAAAGCACGGTATATATTATTTCAGAAAATTCAATCCTGAATTGATGTTTTAATTAATTAATTTTATTACTGTTTTAAAAATAGTCTACTAAACTACTTAGGTATGTAGAATTTATGCTGTCTGAACTAGGGGTGGCAAAAAAGTTCGTAGCTCGTGGCTCAATTGTGACTCGCATCTGACTCGCTAACAGTTCGCTCGCTACTGGACCGAGCTGTTAACGAGCCAGCTCGCTACTAGCTCGGTCCAGAATTAACGAGTTCAAGCTAGGACCTAGCTTGCTCGCCAGCTCGCGAGCTAGCTCGGCTAGGCATCAATTTGTGAATTTATGTGCATTTTATACTGTCTAACTCGGTCCAGCTCGGTTAAAACAAGATCCAGCCAGACCCAGAGAGACAGCTCGTCAGCTCACGAGCTAGCTCGGGCTAGCTCGTTACGATTTCAAGCTGAGGTTTTAGCTCGGATGCTCTAGGTCCAGCTCGCTCGATCAGAGCTCGGTCCAGAATTAACGAGCTGGCAGCCTTAGTCTGAACCGTCTCTCTTATGAATATAGATTCAAAGTCTAAGGTGAATTAAAGTAAAATGGGTCCCAACTAAAAAGGTCATTCTAGACTCTATTAATAGTGACAGAGTTAATAATTTATATAGGAGGGTGTAGAGTTCAATATCAATTTAATCCAGAACTATTTAGTGTAATTTTTAGTCCGTAAAATTTTTGCACATTTTTTTATAGGACTATATATTTGATTGATAATTTGACCTTCACTAATATAAACATGTGGAAAAGAAGACTTGTCCAATATAATGGCCTTTAAATTTTCTTGTTGGTAAATATCATTTTTTTCCAAATACAAATAACATTTGATTTGCATTATATTAGTATATTAGACGTTGTTTTCTTATGTGATATAAATTTTACTCTAATACAAAAAATCAAAGAGAGGTGATATAAAAATATGATCAACCTATCAATTTAATAACATACTTTGTGTAACATAGTCTTGATTACGACAATAAATCACCCCTAGAACCAAAAATTTAGGTAAAATTTTTAACAGAGCAGTTTTAGCTTCAAACAGTGCGGGAACTATACAATCAAAATAACGCTTCATATGGTTTGTACGCTGCATGAAGCCAAAGTTGCTCTGTTAAAATCTTTACCCAAAAATTTGGAGGGACCAACTAATTAGCCATTGAAGGACTTACTAGTTACTAGTGAAGAAAAAAAACTAAGAGGTGTCTCCATACTATAAATATCCTTTCCACTTGATTTAAAATAATTAATCTGAATTAAGTTCTTATTTATATATTGATTGATTGGTCAATCTCTTGAATATATACATGTCAGATGGATTTTTAATTTCTCATTTATATTTTGTTCATAGAATTTTGTATAATATTGTTGGAGTAATTATTTAATTTGTTCTTTTAATTAAGAGCTATGAAGGCTCTTCGTTCAATTGCCTAAAATTTCAATGTAAAATACTTGCTAAAATCAGTTGTAAAATACGTATAAATTTAGAAATAACCCGCAACAGGATCACTACACAATATCAAATTACAAAGAATCTACACTTAGGCCTATATATTAATTCCTTTTGATGTCTTTCACTATTCCATTTCTTTGTGACAATCATCTCTCTATAGAAAGCATGTCTCCTTCCAACCCTCAAATTCCAAACTTGTCTCACCGTAGCTCAACTCTTTATGTTTTTTTTTTTTTTTTTACATTTTCCTGATCTTGAAAATATTTTATTACTATAGAATTTGAAATTATCATGCCTTTTTACATTTTTTTCCCTGATCTTGCAAATATTTTATTATATAGGATTTGAAATGATCATACCTTTTTACAATTTTTTTTTGTAAACCATACCTTTTTACATTTACCATATCCAGTGGAATTAACTAGCTAGGGTTTAGAGTTTGTAGGGTGGTGACGGCCTATATATCACATTTAATTTCTTACTTTACTTTAGGAAATTTCATGTATATCCTTTGAAAACATCAAAATTACATATTTCTCCTTCTGAAATTCATAATATCATATTTATCCTTCTTAATTTTATAAACTCACAAATTTATTCAATTTACTATCTTCTCTATTAAAGCTCATTTCAAATTAATAAAGTTCCCTTTTTGCAATATTTTTTTATAAATTTAAAATGGGTCTTAATATAATAGAATAGCACACAAATTGGGTAATTTTGTTAGATTTTGAAAATTAGAAGGGTAGCTATGGTATTATACGTAATTTCAAGAAATTTCAAGGATATACGTGAAAATTTCCCTTAAAGAATCATTGCTAGATCCAAATTGCACAAGAGAGGAGCAAATATTCAAAATCTATAAAGTTAAGATAACAAGTGTCATGGCCTAACTCCAATCTTTCTCATATAATAACCACGTTTCAAACTACTACTGATTAGCTTTTCTAATTGTACTTTAAGTTACCTATTTTTATATTTAAAAAAATATTTTTTAACAGAAGACATACTAATAAATGATGAGCTTTTCTAATTGTACTTTAAGTTACCTATTTTTATATATTTAAAAAAATATTTTTTAACAGAAAACATACTAATTAATAAATGATGAGCTTTTCTAATTGTACTTTAAGTTACCTATTTTTATATATTTAAAAAATTATTTTTTAACAGAAGACATACTAATAAATTAAGAAGTTAAAGATCTAAGCCTAGTTACAAAAAGATAATGCTTTAATAGGATAGGTCGTAGGTTTGGAATTCAAATAATTCAAATGAAAAATCTCTTGCGAATATTAGATATGACTTGAGCACAAACACTTAAAAAAAAAATGTTTAAAAGTGCTAATTATCTCCAAGACTCCAAGCAACAATTTCCTGAGTTCTTTTTCAATGGCTCTACCACTATCCTCTATTAATTAAAGTATTTCACAAAAAATATATTAAAATGATTTTCTTAAATATAAATCGTAGATATATTATCGTGTTAATCTTTTATATATAAATTCGTAGTAGCTATAGTTAGTCTTAAAAAATATAATCATTATAAATTACGAAATATTCCAAATAAATTGAAAGATTCTAGCATTTTAATTATTGTGTGAATAATATATATAATCAGATTTTTTTTTTTACTTAGCATAGAATTCCATACAAAAATATATAAATAGAAAGCAATTTAAATGAGCATATCAAATAAGTTTCCGGAGTAGGGGTGCAAACAGATTGGATATCGTCCGACTGTACCAGATTCATATCCGAAAATTAGATACAATATTATAATTATTCGTGCAAATACGGATACGGTTTTATTTTAATTATTTGTATCTTAATAGTAATAATTACCATATAGTTTAATATATATTATGAATTTTTTTTGTATATCTCTACTTATATCCAATCCGTATCCATTTAATATCCGATCTATATCCATATCCGAAAAATAGAAACGAATACAAATATGATTTTACCACTATCTATCTGTTTACAGCCCTATTCCGAGTAGGATGTGCATTTAGCCAGTAAATATATATAGCATGAAGTTATCCTGAGTAGCTTTAGTAGACCTAAGACGAGTTGATGACTCCTCATCTTTATACAAAGGAATTGTCGAAGATGACATTTTCAAGATACGCTATGATTTTGTTTGCCTACAGATGTGTCAGTCGTAGAGATTGATGTAGCTCATTTCAACAACAGACACATAATAATATAAAATGTATATTTTTACCAGAAATATTTGTGGTAGCAGAATTCTTTGAAGTGATTCGGGGGTGGTCAATAAAGCATAATGAGTATAGCTATTTATAAACTCATATAGCAACGTTTCAATTTGATAAACTAATTATTAATTCATTGCTATACTAACTATTGCCTAACCATTGCCTAGCTAGTAGCTATTGCTAATAAATTAAGGTGGAGCTTAAGAACTTTGACTGGTTAAATATGAAAGAATTATAGATCAATTTCAAGGCAAATCAACATCACGGTACAAGCCCATAATATCACCTAATTAATTAATTACTACAAAAGTTAATATTAATGTAATTATATTAGACTAAAATAATTTTTGTATGTTTTATAGAACAATTTCTAACAAATTTTGCGCACCATAAATACTGAAAAACTGTACACCATGTAATCTTAACATGCTAATTGATTTTAAGTAATTAGATTTGGAGAAAATTTTCTATGGGAAAACTTTTAGCTAGGGATCATTTTTTGTTCTGATCACTATAAATTGTTGTTGTTAGGCCCAAGTTAGTTAGTTTCAGGGACGAGTGCAAATACAAACATTAAATTACTTGAATTGCTCATTTAATATAACAAAAGTCAGATTCGATTTAGCTCATTAAAATTTACTCCTAATGATAATGTTATTATAGATGTATTATATACTCTGTATACGAGATCATATATCTATCTTTTCTCACGCTCAGACAACCATATTACGATATGATATGGTTATCAATTAAATCAACACGTGAAAGTTAAAAATGATTAATCTAAATTTGTCACCTTTATTAGGTTGAATTAAATATAAATTATTATTAACTTATACTTCATTTTTTCAAGCAGCAGGAGAACATAATGATGACACATATATATATAATCTAGAAGGAAAACATATGCTAAGTGCTTTTGTCTTTGGTCTTGGAACTAACATAGATGGAAAAGTGGGGCTAACTTGGCTCTACTTTTGTGGACAACTTGGGGACTCTTTCCAAACCGTTTTCACACGTGTCTATGTAGATAACCTCTCCAGTTTTTAAATAACTGGAGATATCCATACTGGAAGGTTCTATAGCATTGGTAAGTTATGATAAGCTCAATTTAGTACTAATCATATAAATCAGGTCATTAGAATTTTTGGAAATTTGATAGTTCATTTTGTTTTAACAAATTATAATGGTCTGAATTTTTTTAAATGATTTATATATGAACAAGTTCTATTAGAGAATAGATAAGTAGGTGATTTGATCAGCTGAGTAAAATGTAAGATAATAAATTCATAAAATATATTTATGGAAAAAAATAATATTAATGTATATCGTTGAGGACCCAATAAAATAAGTTTATATAGATTTTTAAATTGATAACTGAACTAAAAAAAATACACAAAACACATTTTATGATCATCTCGAGATCAAATTGCCAAGTGAATTAATATTTTGTCTAGTGTCTCAAGCCAAAGACTTACATTATGTACGTGCTGGCAGAACCAATATTTTGTCTAATATCTCAAGCCAATGACGTTATTTGTGTAAGAAGTCGGAGGTTTAAAATCTGAATTTAATGTTCATTATGAATATTGAAAGGTGTGAATTTATTTTTCATCTTTATTTAAAAAAATTTTTTTGGTAACTATACACAAATATCTATCAAAGAGACAATTGCTCGACCTCTAAATTTTCTAAAAAAATAAAAAAAATTGGGTACGAGCCCATGTGATGAAATGGAGAGCAGCCATGGAACAATACAAATTTTAAGAATAGGTCCAAGTCAAAATTTGGTCTTAGATTCGGTAGAATACCAATGCACTTGAACATCTCACTTTCATATCTCTCAACACAACACTTGCTTGGAGAGTGTTAGACGCGGTTTCCTTTTCAAAGGTGGCAACGAGTTTATTTGGCTTGAGAAGAAAGGGATTAATTAATAAATTAAGACTAGGTCTTTGACAATTAGTGGTCTATAAATCAGGCTAGCTGTATATATTTATGTGTAATGTTCTTAATTAGATAGCGTTGTCTCCTCTAACTCTAACAGCTGCATTCTTTGACGAGAAACATGTTTAATCCACTCTTAAGCGTCTACCTCAGTGTCTCAGACCGGAGCCATAAATTAATTTAATCTAGCAAAGGTTGAATTTGATAAAACTTAATTCAGAAAGATATATTTAGATAGCGAATAGTATCACTATAGTGGAAGCTATGCCAGATAGTTTTTTTTCTACATTCCATATATTCAATATTTGTACTAAATATCACATTATCTAAAGTCTCATAGAAAAATAAATAACACCAAGTAATTAAGAAATTATAATATTCATATTGAACCCGTACAAAGTCAATTTTTCCTATTAATATCACTAAAGTCTCAAAATATCCATAGTAATATCATAAACTATCGATTTTTTCTATTAAAAATATCTTAAGCATCATGATTCATGATATAATATTTTTTTTTCTATTCAAATTTCAATTTCGGTTTGGACTTTTTTCTATTCTCAATTTCAAATTGATTTATCTATAGCAAATAACAACAAATTCAATTTTGATTTGAGCTTTTTTGGGTTTTTATTTAAAGCCCATATAAATTGCTTAAAAAATCCATATTGTATAGGTACCATAGCGCAAATAGCGGACCACTATCACCGCTATAGCGGTCATAGCGCAAATAGCGCATTTTGATGTCATAGCTTAGCGTTTGGGGTCCAAAAACGCTATAGCGCGCTATTTAGAAAACTGGTTTAAACGGATTAGATACGGATAGATAGTGATCAAACAGTATCTATATCCGTTAATTCTAATTTTACGGATACAAATATGGATCGGATGTTAAACGAGTACGAATACATATAAGATATTAAACAGCTACAAATACGAATATAATATAATTCAAATAATTTAAAATAAATTACTGATATATCGAATAATTTAAGTTATTTTCCAGATTCAGATGTGAATGAAATCGGATAATATCTGAACCGTTTACACTCCTAGCATGCATGCTTGTTATCTTAATTAAACAAATGCTGAAATAGAGATGACAAACATAAATTAAAATATGCGTTAATTTACAACTTTTGAATCATGGGGGAGCTAAGCAGCTCCATCTTGCCCCCTTCCCTAAATCTGTCCCTGTCAGTGTTTGTTTTTAGATGTTTTCTATTAATATTGTTCCTTTAAAAAAAAAAACATATAGTGTATATGTAAATATTTATCTAGTAATTTTTTTTAACATATAATAATAAAAATATGATGAGAGTGTGTGTTTCTAAAAAGGTGCTCAGCTCACTTTCATCAGTTAGAAACTTAATACAAAAATAATATTATATATAGAGTATTTTATACAAAAAAGTAATTATATTTTACACTTTAAGGGAGTCTAGTTTGGTCCTTAAATTATGTTGTAGTCTGAATTGATTTGTCACAAACTTTTCTTAACAATTGTTATTTCAATCATTCATTATTATTATTCTATTGTTAAAATTACAACATAATAAACATTATTTTTTTGCACATGATTCTCTCCAGACTACATGAGCTTATGAATTTCATCCATTTTTTTCAAAACCTATAATTCATACATCGTTCACATTCTACACAAATCTTAATTAACACAAGTTTAATTGCCACATGAGCATATAAGAAAGAGTCTAATACTTTTAGATTTTTGTCATTTCTCGTAACAAGTCAAGAATTTGGTACTTGGTATATCCTTCTCTGATTTTGTCTCTTCATTCTCATGAAAGGCAAGATCAATTATCCATGCATCATAATATAAAAATCATCCTTTCTTTCCATTCGGTAAAACTCAAGCCATTAAAGTATAAAATTTTATTCACAACATCAAGATAAGCATGTATTTTTTTTTTTTTTTCAAAAGGCTATAAAAGCCCATTCCATTGCTGAAATATAAAGTTAAATACATCCAGTGATGATACTATCCAGACAGTTGGATCCGCTACTTGAAACCTTCAAAGCTAAATCAAAAATATAAACCAAAAACATAAACCAAAGACTAATAAGAAGTTCATATATCAGCCACAGTAAAGCTAAAGCTAAGCACCAAA
This sequence comes from Carex kokanica, assembly GCA_025461125.1. NCBI lineage: Eukaryota > Viridiplantae > Streptophyta > Magnoliopsida > Poales > Cyperaceae > Carex > Carex kokanica. The sequence continues at coordinate 411,181 of JAJGRX010001417.1, forward strand.
AGTATGGGAGACTTGCTAAGACTAAGCCACATTGTAAAGGGCTAGGGGTAACTATATCACTATTACAAAATTGGAGATTAGACGTCATGTATGCTCACGGGAGCACAGGTGCTGCCTCATCCCTGTCAGCGACAAATTCTACTATCTCCATGGGCATGTAGTGATTGAGAGGAATAGCATCCTCCACAATTGGGAGCCATCGTCCCATGCCATCCTTGATTTTTTTAGTCATAACACCTGCCCAATAATTGCAAAGAGATTTAATTTGTAAAATTAGTGTTCTAGCAGTTTTTATTGTACCTTGATTAAAACATAGATCATTACGATATTTCCATAAGGTCCAACTAACAGCACTAAGTATAATGAGGAAACTAATTTTATCTATTGGAGACAAAGACAGAGCAAAAGTAGTGAAATCAGCCCAAGTATGCCAAAGATGCATCACTCCTTGACTTTGACCTAACCAAAACCAAACCTGTTGGGCTATCGAGCAATGTATGAACAAGTGATCAACCGATTCAGTATTCTGGCAAAGGTGACAATGTATATCACCAGTCCATCCTCTTCTAGCCAGATTTTCTTTTGTTAAAATGGTATTATGAGATACCAACCACATGAAAATACGAATTTTGGGAGGTATTGGTAATAACCACCATATCATTGAATTTCTAGGTTGAATCCCACCAAAATTTAATATATTGTAAATAGACTGAGTGGAAAACTTCCCTGTTGATTCCCATTTCCAATTGATTTTATCATGCGGAAGTGTGAAAGATGTGGAGCTGATTATGTGTAGTATTTCTGCCCATTCAAAAGCATCTACCCCCACCAAGGAAACCCTAAATTGGACTGTTTGCCCCTGAGAACTAATAACATCAGCTAACAAAATGTCTTGATTAGTACATTTGTTAAAAAGGGAGTAAAACCTGACAGCCAAAGAACAATTCTGAAACCATTGATCTAACCAAAACCTAACTTGTGTGTGTACTCCTGGTTCATAAGAAGAGCTAAAATCTCCTATTTTACTAATTTTTAATATACTAGACCAAAAAGAGGAGAGAGATGGAGAGTTTTGAGAACTATATTTATGCATGATAACAAGTTTCCATAGACCAGTATAAGAAGTGTTTTTTAATTTCCACCACCATTTGAGAAGTAAAGAGATATTCATTTGATTTAGGTATAAAATACCTAAGCCCCCAAATTTTTTAGCTAAACTAGAAGTGTACCAATCCATTAGTATATATTTCTTTTTTTGTGAATTACCTTGCCAAAGAAACCTTCTCCTAATTTTATCTATTTGTTTAAGTATTGTTAGAGGTATCCTATAGACAGAAAGAGTATACAAAGGGATAGAGGTAAGTACTGAGTTTAGGAGGGTCAATCTACCACCTATGGATAACATATTACTTTTCCAATGTTGTAGTCTACTTTCTACTTTATCTACTAAGAATGTCCAATCAGCTACTTGAAGTTTTTTGAAATGGAGAGGTAATCCTAAGTACTTCATAGGGAAAGTTCCCCATGAACATCTAAAAATATTGTGAAGAGCTAGATTGTTATCTACATTGACACCATACATAGCAGTCTTAGTATAATTCATTTTTATTCCAGAAATGGATTCAAAAGCAAGCATGGCCCACCATGCAGCTTCTACATTTTCCTCTTGAGATTCTAAAAATAAAATAGTGTCATCTGCATAATGGCAGTTAGTAATAGCCCTATTCCCTAGACATTGTGGACCTAGACCTCTAATTACATTAGCTATTCTACCTTTTGTGAAAATCCTACTAAGTGTGTCAGCAGCTAGAATATACAAAAAGGGGGATAAGGGGTCTCCTTGTCTTACTCCTCTTTTACAGTAAAAGTAGTCAGTGAGGATACCATTAATATTTATACAAGATTGGGAGCTATACAGCCATTGAGTAATCCATTGAATCCATTTCTTACCAAAATTCCTACTATGTAAGACCTCTAAAAGGTAGTCCCAGTGAATCTTATCATATGCTTTCTCAAAATCAATTTTAATAACTACTCCAGATTGTTTTGTAGAATGACAAGAATGCAAAATTTAGTAGATATATAGAATATAGAAAACTACAACGCTAGCTATATAGAATATAGAAATGCTCATATCAAGATAACGAATAAACTTTAGTAGATATAGTAGATCTTGTGGTCCTTTATTATGTCCTTTTACAAGCACATCAACAAAGAATATTGTGAACCAAATTTTTAAACAACTTTGCAATAATAACTTAATGATCATACTGAATTTAAAAAGCACATCAATAAAAAAATACTACTCATGAAGACGAGCATGAGAAAAATATAAACAACATGCATGGGTAGGAAAAGAGGTAATAATTTCGACGAATCTAACAGCGTCCCCCAAAAATACTTTATTTTAGAAAAATAATAAATATTTTAAAGAATTAGAAAGATGGTCAACTTTTTCAATCTCATAGAAGGAACCGTGTCAGCTATATAAGAGATTTTCTAAGGAACCACATAACGGATGCAGTTCCACAGTGTATCGATCAGTTTTGTTGCGGATCCTTAGCCATTAGGGGTGAAAACGGTACGGATAATATCCGATCCGTATTCATCCGTATTCGAAAAATTAGATATGGATATCCGATATCTGAATATCCGTGTGAATATGGATACTGATATGATTTTACGTTTCAATTATCCATGTCCGAATAGTAGATATATATAATATATTTTAATATATATTAAGAAAAAAATATTGTTATTCACCATTAAAATTAGATAAATATTATGAACTTTGGTACTTTTTAATATTATTTTAATAAATATCCAATCCAATCCGTATCCTATCAGTATCCGACTGATATTCGATCCGTATCCGTATTCGGAAAATTAAAAAGAAATATGGATATAATTTTACCACTATCCGCTCCATATTCGCTCCGTTTTCACCCCTATTAGCCATAGAAAATCACATAAATAAAGAAACCGCATAATCAGATGCGGTTTCTTTACCATCTACCTTCAATTTCAAAATTAATTTGGAATATAGTTGTCAAATTAATTTTCGAATTTAATTTCAAAATTAAATATATTTATTAGAATGCGAAAAAAATAAAATGTTGAATTGCATGTATTGATTATTAATCTATTATGTTGAATTGTAATTGTGATTTTAAATTTCCTTAAAGGGATGACAAAAATACATAACCACAAAAAAAAAAAAAGATTAACTCAATTTTTTGGGGCTAGGACAATTTTTTTTATTCAAAAACGACCATTACAGACTTTAATTTTTTTTAAGTTGTAATTTATATAGATATATTTGCAAGCTTTACAGAATGAGATAATATAAGAAATCAGAGTTTATCATATAAAGTTATTCATATTTAAAGCCCAAATTTTTATTTGTACTTTTTGTTGGATTTCTTCATCATGCAAATTAATTTATTTTAATTAAAATAAATAAGATATCAATAAATGAATTTTAAATCCGAATTATTGTAAAAAAAAATTGATTTATTTTGATTATTTTTTATATTAATTTTCAAATTATAATAGAATTGTTAGAATGTGAAAAATTAAAGTGTTGAATTGTTTGAAATAATTGTAAGGACTAGCAATAGAACAACGATATTATAGGGATGTTCGTGGTCAAGTGTGTAGAAGTGTGAAACTCTAAGGATGTGCTCTAGAAGGAGGTACGCAAGGGAAAGGGATGGGAGTGGAGGGAAACTAAGCCCTGATCGGATATGACCAGGGCCACTGACTTGCTCCTATACAGTATATCTCAAGACAAGAAACTTTATATCATCGTGAACCTGCATAATATCTCAAGACAAGAAACTGTAAAATTCAACAAATATATGTTTTGCAAATCTAGTCAAACAGACTAAGTAGATTATTGTATAGTCCAACAATTATTCTTTCTAAGATATCGAAAGTTTTTGCCCATATTTCTTTCTATTTAAATAATATTATTACTTTTCTAAAATAGAAAATTCTGCCCCTTCTCCTTCTTTGTAAAATTTGATAATTACTAGTCGTAGCACTCTTTTTTTTTTTTTTTTTTTCAATTTTTCATTCCATTTTTTTTCATTTGGATCCATTTTACTCTCCAAAGGAAATTTAAAAAAAAAAGAACTAATATAAATAATTCTAACAAAACAAGCACAAAACAGTTAGATTTTACAAAAAAAAAAAGCAACTCTACCGATATGCATAAACCAAACATGCAATTATGTTGACCGATAGTATTACTAATAACAGTGACCAACTCTAGTAGAATTTTGTCCATAGAAATTCTATGAAAAAAACAGTAGATGGGTATAAGATCAATTGTTGATTAGATGGGTATAAAAAAACAGTGACCAACCCTTATAGTGCGCCAGAGAGTTCATTAGATCAATTGTTGATTAGATGGGTCTCAAATCCCTCTAAACTTCATAAAAAAACAGTAGATGGGTATAAGATCAGTCCGATTTGTTTACGGCATTTTAAAAAGTAGAGGAATTTCATGTATGTCCCTAAAAGAATTTGAATTACATATATACCCATAAAAATATAATATAAAATTTATCCCTTTAAATTTCAAAAACTCACAAATTTACTCAATTTATTGCTTTTTCTATTAAAAATCATTTAAAATTTATACAATAGTAATTTTATTCTTTATTAAAAAATAAAATATGTAGTTTGTTTAAGATAAATATTAAGTCTTCAAATTGGCCAATTGTGATGGCATCTAGTTCATCGTCCCTGTTACTGCTATTTTTAGAACGAGTATGCGGTGAATTTTATTTTTTTATTTTTACTGTCGTAAAAAAATTCGAAAGATCATTGACTCCCTACATAAAGTGAGTTCAAATCCAATAGAGTACCTACTGTGTAGAATGAGGAATTCCAGCAGTCCAATTTAAACTAGCACGAATCTCAAAGACATGACATGCATTTCAAAGATTCCTGTGCACAGGGGTGGACCCAGGTAGTTCCGGAGGCAGCTGCCCCTCCTGAATTTTGAGTTTTAGTAGAGATTTATCGGTTTTGACCGACTTTGCACCCTTCCAGAATTTTTTTTGCCCCCCTCTGGACGTTTAATTTGTAATTCGGGTTAAAATTGAAATAAATCTATTGAATTTTAGTAATTATAATTATAAGTCAAAACATCAGAAATTACAAGTCAAAGCATTGGAAAGTATAAGTTAAAGTATTATTTTTTATCGAGTACCCAATTGGTTAATGAATTTAAACCCGATTAGATATTTAAATCCAATTCAATATTTTTTTGCCTTCCCTGACGAAAATTCTGAATCCGCCCCTGCCTGTGCATCTACGAATCCACATCCCTCAGGTTACTTGAGGGTAGAATTACTATATCTTTCTTTAACCAGACGCGAATCTCAAATCTACAATAAATACCGAATTTCTTTTGATTCGGCTGAGATTAAATCTTGACTGTTCCTTGTGTATTTAGGGTACAATACTTTTGAGGGGATACGCTTTCTGCATCTACCGCTGGTCTGTAAAAACATAGCTCGACTGTAATTGTGTAGAGTGATGTGGTACTCCATAGTTACTCTTCCACACAAAATGTGACAACAAGCATGAAAAATTAATAATTTAAGTCACCTCAAAACACGTAAGCAAATGGTGCAAGAGGTGGAGTCATTGCCTCATACTTTTAATTTCTAGGGTTGGTTGGCACATCATTTATAGGTTTTGACTAGTGCCTCTCTTAATAAATAACACACCTCCTTGGTTAGACTTTGGGTCTCTGCCCCCAATCATTTGTCCCTTTAGGACTCTGTTCTTATGTCCCCATTAATGTGCTCATTTCTCACATAACTAAAAAGCAGCACACTATTCTGTGGGTAAAATTGCTATTTGGCACCAGACATGGGAATTATATAATATGTAAGTTGCCACAATCATTAGTGTGCTTTTATTTCAAAAAGAAAGAAAGAAAATAGTTTGCATTTAGCAATGGTTTCTATCATGACAAATATGAGCAAAATATACCTTAACATATCTCTATTTTTTGTCCTTGAATTTCTAAAGTTTTCGTGTTGGTCCTTAATGCTATTTAATTATACCAACCTTTGCTTAAAAATAGAAGAAATCAACATCATAATAATGTTAACAACTTAGCATACTGATGTGATGGTATGGAGTTTTGGATGCTGATGGGTATAAACACTAATGCATGATTATTAATAACTATATGTGCATTAACGTCATCATTTCCACATTAGTTATTACTTATCAGCAAGATTTTAAATAGCGATTATCGCGTCATTACATAATGGCTAAAAAGCAGCTATAGCTAGCTATTTAGAACCTTATTAGCAATATAAACTTTGACATCATCATCCATAGCATAATTAAACTCATCACCTAATTTTCTAACATAATTTTCATTTGGTATAAATTAATAATTTCATATGAAGTTAAAATTTTATGGACCAAATAAAAAATATGACATATTTAAGGGCCATATCTGTAATTTACTCATATTTAATAGAAAATAGTAAGCAAATATTTTCTATAAATAGTAGAAAAAAAAAAGAACTAAGCACTAATGTACGTCCACATATTAAAAGGCTGGTGCATCGAATGTAGACTAATTCTGAGTGCACAAACTATGATACCATGTAAAGATGTAACCCCAATAGCACATGACTCTCCAGTCTCCACAAATAAAAAGCCCATGAAAGGAGACATGAGGGACAACTACTATAGAACATGGCGTTTTGTTTCTTGCTGACCTTTGCCACCTTATATGACCCGGCACAAGGAGTTCTCATTCTGGTCCTCAGGAATTACCTTATTTACAATTATGAGCTTCCCCTTAAAATTTTTGCACTAATTTTTGCACCGTAAAAAAAGAAAGCTGATTACAGTACCCGTGCTACAGTATCCATACCATAACTATCATAACTATTTGGATGGACCGCAAAAACTCCAACACATATTTTTTTTTCTAAAGTATTAATACATACACAATGAAATATTTATACCTATGCATGAAAGTATTTATACTTATGAGGTGAACAATTTTTACGTAAATAATTATCTCCCCAACCAAATCTCCCAAACATACATGCACCATAAATACCTGTGAGGGAGCACTCAAACCACATGGGGGGACCATACATGTTTTTAGAGGTGAATTTTTTTTCTCTGTTCAATCTTGTCCATATTTTTGATAATCTGTGAGGAATTTTGTGAATATAAAACTACGAATATCTTCTACGCAATTTTCTCTTTCAAATGAGATCCATGATGACGTACTTTCGGGCTCATCGCCACACAATTATTTATATCTCGGCATGCAAATATTTATTCCTATAATTGCAAGTATTTTTTACATATGACACTAAATGACGTCTGAAAATATTAATATCAAGTACTGCAAGTATTTATACCTTTGCACTGAAGTATTTATACCTATGTGGTCAACTATTTTTGTTAGAGGAAGGTTGACACGGAAGCGATTGGGTAAAATTGATGCGGTAATATGGGGTCTCCACTACTTCATTAGAAGAAGGTTGACGCGGGGATGATTGGGGACTGGAAAATGGATTATCATAACAAGTTACACATCAAAGTATTAATATCTTATTTTTGAAGTGTTAATATCTTATCTTTCAAGTATTTATATCTATGAAAGTTGACGCAGGGACGAGTGCGGGGATTGAGAAAGGGACCATATAATTAGTGGAGATCATAGAGGATGAGTGTTGCAGAGATTTTATAATAATAATTAGTGGGACCATATAATATCTTTTTAGAATAATAATTAGTGCGACCATATAATTAGTGGGGATCATAGTACATAATTTCTCTAAATTGGGTGCGGAGATTTTGAGGATACAAGAGTGAGGGTACTCAAATAATTATTGTAAAAAAAAAAGAATGATTTTTCCATTTTCTTCTCTTATTCTTCACTATGATTAAATAGTAACATAACTAAGATTGTTAATCACAAACTTATTGTTTTTATTTTGCTCACATTATGGACATGAATTTTTTGGTGTTCACAACTGTGTTATAATGTTTAAAAGAGATAAACAATGCGATGAGATAGGAGTAGGTACGTCCGATGGGCATCGGACCTACATTTAGGTTCAATTAGCTCTAGGACCATACGATTAGCATCAAGATTCATACGCACGGAAATTGATACAGACTTGCACGGATTTAATACAGAGCACACAAATCTTGATGCAGATCGAATGGTCATTACACCCATCGAACCAAGGTAGGTCCGATGGGCATCGGACCTACTCTGATTCCCAATGCGATACGTAGAAATGATATTATTCAAAGAGGTCATTGTATAAATTCCTAGACAAGATAAAATATTATTAAACTTACAAACTTTAAGGGAGTTAACTAAAATATGTCTTTATACTTGAGAGCATTGTTCATCAGAATAATTAAGCAATTACAAATGATTATGTTACAATTGCAACTTCTATTTCAACAACAGTTTTTTTGACAATCTTTGGCAAAACAATATGTCCTACAAGCTGACGCGACAACTGAAAGACCTGATGCAAATATACAAAATTGAATGTTTGACGTGTTCCACAAATTAAAAGTCAATACATTGCACGGATAAATGGTTTAAAGCGCATTTATTAAAGTTGTTCATAGAAACATTTATCTTTGAATCTATTGCTCTTACAGATTACAGATTATTTATATCTTATAATATATAGATCATGTATATGAGTAAAGCTAATGTGTGCTATATTCACTTAAAGAGTTTGATGAGCATAACTCCAACATTTATTAGATTGATTTCAAAATGACATATTTAAATTACTGAAATCGATCTATTTTTTGAGTGATGTGTGTACATGTAAAATTTGAAATTTTCGAATTTATTTAATAAAAAGCCGGGCAGTAAAAAAAAGAGGAAGTTTTGTAAGTTATTTGAATTCATTCGTTCTTCATCAATGTTTGACTACTTGATTTTGTACTAAATAAATTAAAAAAAAAAAATTAGCATGTATACACATCACTCGTGAAATAGATTGGTTTCAACAATTTAAATTTGTTATTTGAGATCAATCTAATAGATTTTGGAGATGCTCACCAAACTCTCTTGGTGAGCATAACACACAACCTAGTGGTGCAAATGGATCGGATACAGATATGGATCCAGATATCCGCTTTTCAATACTATTATTTATTAAAAATCTCCATATATTATGTAGGCCTCATATATACTATCGACTCGGCACAGGAATGAGCAGCCATTAGAGCCGCCACAGTGGAACCGGACCAGATATCAACTTTTGGGTTGAGGTTGAAATGGTCCCACATGGAATTAAAATGAAAGTTGTAAGGGTTAAGGTTGACGGCCCCCCACAAGCAAAAAACGGGAAGAAAGCCCATAAATTCAAGAAAGGCACGTGGCTGGGCCCACATAGTGGAAATCTACAACCAGGGCCCGGCCTCAAAATGCTCCCGACGCACAACGCATGCATTTCCTCCTGTTGCTGTTGTGTTGCCATCCCCATGCGCCCCCTGATTCTCCTATGCTCTTTACTCTGCACCTCCTTTTCAACCGCTAGAAATCAGAATCCGGATCCTTTGTGACGCTTTCTTTGTGCTCATATTTGCAGCTATTCACTCTAATATGGATCATATATAATAGGGTTTTGTTGTTCTGAGGATGGTCCAATTAAAATTGGATGGTCGTTAAGAACTAGTATTTGATCTAGTAACAAAAGACAAAAATATTCGTACAATAGTTCTCAGATTTGAAAACCGATATATGAGATCCTTCTAAATATTAGATAGTCGAGTTGCTTCATCCCAACATTTTTCTCAAAATAAAATAAAATAAATAAATAAAAACATTGGGAGGAAGAAGTGACAAGGAACTTGATGGTATGAAATATATCAAAAGAATTGGCTTGGAATAAGAGCATGTGAAAGTTGACGATCCACGTATCAGAATCATGACTTAGAAAATATTGTTTAAGGGTAGTGTTATAGGCATTAGGTTATAGGGTTGGTGATTCAGGATCAAGGACGTAGGGCTTACGACTTCGGCCTCTAAGATCTGTAGTGTTAGGCATAATATAGTTAGTATTATGAGGTTGGCTAATATCAAAACATTTGTACCTAGGTCGTAGAACAAACGCTTCGGTTTATATTTTCAAAGGCCAAATAGTCGATCCAAACCGTTCAACATTCAATATATAATAAAATATGGTTAGAGACCAAATTTTACATTTTTTTGGAATTTTTTTACTATTTATTAAGCCAGTTTTAAAATTATTGTTTTTAATGATCCAAATTTTTTCACTGTTTATTAAAATCAGCGATTTTAAAATTGACTTAATAAATAGTAAAAAAAAATTCAAAAAATGTAAGATTTTGTCTCAAAGCACATTTTAATATAGATATCACATCTAACGGTTTAGATCAACTATTTAAACTTTGAAAATTAGAAAACCAATTGGTTACACCACGGCTCCGGAACAAACGTTTTGATATTAGTCAACCTCTAGCATTATTATTAGTCTTATTACTATTATTGTTGGTATCATTATTACTATTACTACTGCTGCTGTTGTTATTATTATTATTTTTTTATTATTATCTATCTTGACTTTGTGACTTTAGCTGAGTTTCATTTCTAACCTATCTCAACTTAGTTTGAAACTAAGTTTTGTTGTTGTTGGATATAGTCCTTTATAATTTTTTGTCTTGATTATTCATAGAAAAATGTATGAATATTTCGATCAAATTTGACAGTACAAATTCAACAGAAACTTATACTAACCAATGGATTGCACAAGTGAGGACATGAGGAAAATGTATATAGTGCTATATATGTTTTTCACTATGTCTAATTTTGAATCCAACACACCAAAATCTAATGTGTTTTTTTTTTTTTGTAAGATATCCTTTAAGATGTGTACTATATGATAATTGCATAATTATGATAGCAAAATAGGAGTTCACCAAATGAAACCTAAAGAAACAAAAAAGACGTCAATCTTGTCATGTTCTTATGACTAGCTTGAATTTGGTCAAGGAGCAGAGAGGATACGGATGGCAGAGATTTAATTAACCAGTTCAGTACTTTCAACTTTATCCCAAAAAGATCAATGTAACAAAATAAAAATGGGAGCTGCAATTGTGCTTAGCCTTAGCAAGTTCTGTCCGATTGTCCTTTGTCATCCCATTATAGCACTGCACCACCACATGTGGCAACATTATCCCAACACTCAAGAATTGTTTTCACATGTCAAAGTGGAAATTTGTGGAGGTATTATACCATTTGTCAGTGTCGCTTTAAGATAACTGACACAATCTGATGAGATGAGGTACTTGAATTCCAAATCATCAAAAGTATTACACAGATAAGAGTACACAAATATAATGGTATATAATTTCCTTTTCAAGAGATAATGTTCTATTTAGGATAAGGATGTAATCTGGTCGAACCGAATTTAGTTAGCTGAGTTTGAACTCGACTCATCTCATAAGGAGCTCAGTCGGCAGGGGCGGACCCAGATAGTTTCAGGGGGCAACTGCTCTCTCAGATTTTGAGTTTTAATAGAGATTTATCGATCCCGACCGACTTTGCTCCTCTGGAAGTTTTTTTTGTCCCTTGATTTGTAATTCGGGTTAAATGTAGGGTTAAAATTGAAATAAATTTGTTGAATTTTGATTAGTAATTAGAATTATAAATCAGAACATTAGAAATTACAAGTCAAAGCATTGGAAAATATAAGCTAAAACATTATTTTTTATCGAGTACCCAATTGGTTAATAGATTTAAACCCAATTCGATATTTTTTTATGCCCCCTCGGACGAAAATCCTGTATCCGCCTCTGTGAGCCGGGAGAACATCACGAACATTAGCGGATTCAAAGTAGTCTAGGAGTAGGCACTTGTCTACTTCTGAATTTTAAAAAAAAATTAGACCTAGTAGTATTTAAGTACCTACTCTTGGATTTTGAAAAAAAAATAGATCTAGTAGTATTTTATATTTGTATCTACTCCTAGATGAGAATAAGGCCTACCCTTAGATTTAAGTCATGGCCTAGCATAAGAAAATTGCACGGAAAAGAAAGTCAACCCAGACTGATTTATGGAAAAGAAAGAAAAAAACACGATCTAGTTCGCTACTCCGTTCATAACAATCGCTGATTCGCCTCGAGAAAAAGGAGGTATGCTACTGAATTTGTATCCTCCTAGGTACCTGACTGAGTACAATCAGTCAAGCGATTGGAATTCGGTGCCTATTTATATATAGGGGTCTGTTTTGAGATTCATGTCAAGTTAAAATTGACGACTCAGATCTAATTGTACTAGGTATTGTGCGAAATCTAAATTCTCTGCTACTCCGCTCTGATTCACTAAGAGAAAACAAAACTGGTTTGCATCGCCAGAAAGAATAAAGGTGATTTGCGTGTTGAGTTACCATCCCTCCTTTCGCCCAAGCCAGCCCTCAGCTCTGACTCTTCTCCTTTTCCTTCCTCGACCTAGACTTTTTCCTCGACTCTTTCTATTCTCTGATTCTTCTTTAGTCAGTGATCAAACTCTATTTTTTTTTTTTCCTTTTTTCCGATCTGTGAAATTTGGATTAATTTGGTAATTTACCTAATACTTTCATTTGATAATATGGTAATATGTTAATTTGGTCGAGGACTTGGCGTTCCTTTTGCATGATGGGTTAGCGAGTAAATGGGAAGAGCATAATTTGATAATTTGGTAGTCTTTAAACTAGGTGATTTGGTAATTTGATAATTGATCTTGACATTGAATTCTATATTTTAGGGTATTAAAGATGAACAAGTACTTTAGGAGGACACCTAAACCTCTAATTGGTTGAACTTCACAACAATTAGAACAAATCGAGTCTAATTTAGGCTTCAATCTCTCTCATGAGGTTAATTATGTAAATATTTCAAAATATGAAGACCCGTAGATGTAGGCTCGGTTGACCGTCATCGACTTGACTTGACTAGTTAGGTATTACTATATTGGTTGTTTCTTAATGTAAAATAATACTATTCATTACAACTTTTAATATTTTGGATGAAATTTGTACTCTTGTCAGTATTTTGTGCCTATCTCTGATCAAAATCTTGGATCGGTCCCTAATCACAAATATAGCCAAGTCATCTCGTTAACAACTCATTTATACTTGAGCCATGCATAGATAAAATTTTGTTGTTGATCTGATGTTGTGAGTCGTTCATAGATCACAAGCTAAAACAAACATTTCATCTTCTTCTTAATTATAACAAAATTTATCGCTTCACTGTGAGAACCAAGATGGACAGTGAAAGGAATCGAGCTCAGGTGCTTTTCCGAAAGAAAAACAAGATCTTGCTTTTTCGGATCCAATCATTTAAATTTTTCCATTCACGTATCTTGATAAAGAAACTTTTTCATGCACAAATCTCGATGAATTTGAATGGTTAGATCAGAAAAAGCTGGTTCCTGCTTTTCTCTCCGAAAAGCAGCAGAGTCGGACTCCAGTGAAAGAATAAGGAAATGACTTCATCTTTGCTTTTTTGCAACGAGCCGAGAAACGGGTCGACTAGCACAAATCGAGCTTAAACTAGTTTGAACATACTAATGACAAGTCGAGTCATAATCAAACTAATTACGAATTTTTTTCGAACCAATCTCAAACGAGTCATGATCTACGAGTTTTTTTTTTCTGCTCTACTAATTCTTTGAACAAAGTTACACTATTTTTTTATGAAAAAAATATTGATACATAGAATGTTGTTGTTGTACCGTTTTGTGCACATTAATCTCTCTACTAGCTAGTACTAATTTTAGTATGTACAGTTCCATGACAATCATTAACAAGTAGATTTGAGGTAGGGCTTTTTCAGGGGGGAAACTCAAGTAGGTTATATAGTAAAATTGCCAAGGCGCCGAGGCACTGGATGAAGTCCAATTATAGGAGCCCACAAGTCTACAATATCCACTCAACAAAGTAAGTGATATTGTTTGACAATAGACATTTTTGTCATATCGCACCTCCTATCAATATGTCTGTCACTCAAAGAGCATCCCCAACCAGTATTCCTAAATCAATTATAGGGTCTCTGGTTTACAATTCCAAAAAAAAAAAAAATAGACTACCAATTTGAGAGATCACTTGATTATATTATAGTTTAATAAATTTGACATAATTTAAATTTGAAATCCAACATGATATACATAATCTATACTATCCACATATTATATTGATAAAACATGACATTTGATGTATGTTTCATAGTTCATCAACGACTTAAATTTTCAATGGTCCGAAAATAACAATATTTGAAGTATATAATTTTTTATGTATGCTCGGAGGCGGAGCACGTTAGATAAATGGGGGTCTAAGAATGTGAAAAAGTTGACAAACGTTGCGACTGAATACGTTATACGGCATGATATAGTTCTGTTACAGTACGATACATGTGGTGACTTACGTGTTCTATGTTGTGATCATTCGCGTGATCATGAGACTATATTTCGGAAAATTGGCATGATATAACGCATCATGTGAAAGATTTAGTCACGGCAGGGCACACCACGTGATTACATTAATTTTGTGTGATTATGACCGTCATATCTTGATCGAATGGTAAATCTTAAATAAACTAACTTGAGTTATGAAAAAATAGTTAAATGTGATCAAATATGACAAATTTAACCAGTCACGTGTGGTCCCAATGTAACTAACATGCTGTGACCATTCACGTGTCTTGACCATCTTTCCAAATTTGATCACGTATTTAGCTCCCCATTTTTTTTCTTTCAATTTTTTGTACATGTGCTTTATTTTCTATATAGTTTATAGTAAAATGCTATGGGTAGTGTAAATTGACCTCCATCCGTAGCAAAAATAAATTATATGATTGACCTCCATTTGTGTTTGACCCTCATAACTTGAAAGTCCGGCTCCACCTTATATATACTATTTACTTTCTAATTTTATGTATTTTTTAATTTATTATGAATATTGTTACAACAATCATTATCAAGTGATAAAACGCATGAATCAACTTGCTCACTAATGAATATTATTACAACAATCATTATCAAGTGATAAAACTCGTGAATCAATAGTGCCAATTAAATTATATCGGTTGTAAGGCTATCGTACCTAGTTTGTAGTTTGTACGATATAATAATTACAACAAATTGGTTGAAGATTAATGATTTTGATGGTTACAAAGAGTATGTCAGAACTTGAAAAATTGAAGACAATTCAAATCTTCTCATAATGATAGGAGTAATTGTATGAACCCCACAATTTTAGGGTATGTTTGGTTGAGTTGAAAATATACTATTTTTAGATTATGCTATATTATGAATAGCTTATTCGGTATTTGGTTGAATTAGAATAACTAGAATAGAAAATTCAAATTTTTTGTCTTAATTATTAGAATAGAATATTCTTAAGAGTTTTGAGATTTGATTATTCTAATAAGACAAACAATAGCTATTCTTGATTTGATTATTCTAGTTATTTTTATTTTGCAACCAAACATATTTTTAATGTAAGGTACTTGTATTGTAGCATTAATATTTTAATTAATTACAGTAATATATTACAACTTAAGTTTCTTTACAATTTATCTTTTACTTACTGACGCATAGCATGTTATGTTGTATAGTTTTTATTGTTAATTTTTTCAATGAAAAAAGTCTTAATTGTTTGACTTTATATCATAAGAATATCTTGATACAAATCGAACTATAGATGACAATAATTGTAAAAGAAGAGCGCTGAAAAGTTTGAAATTCACGTGTACTGAGATATAAATTTACATCATCAATCAATCATTCCTCCATTTGTACATTTTGTTAAAAAGTGCTATCTTAACTGATAGATTTGAGTTATTTGTCTCGTTGTTGAGCCCCTAGACTTGTATACCTAAATTGGTACAACATATTTCAACATTGTACCTATTAGATAGATGTGAAATTTGTCGAGTGCTCAGGTTCTCAATTCCATGCCTTTTAAGTTCGAAATAGTGAATCACAGGACTCCGCGATACTGATCTCAACTGTTAGTCTTTCTTAAGATGCGTGCATGAAAATTTACTTTTCCAAGAACGTTTCCGAGATCCACATAAGAAAAAGTTTTAACCGTTGATCTTGAAATTTCAGGATCCTGCGATCCCTCTCGGAATCGCAGCGGATTCGGACTCTTTAAGTTCTAATTTCTAATGGTGGGGAGCTTATATTTCTGCCGTATGTATACGTATAAATGTAGTATTTAGAGAGTCGATTTTTGGTGAATATTTGAGCAATTAAACTGAATAAAAGTTTGATTAAAAAAATTTACTTCAATTACCAATGAGCATCCCTACTCAAATTTAACCACCAAACATTTCAAAAAATTATCTTAAATTAATAGTTTTTTTTTTTGAAATTTTTTAATAATAAATTTTAGTAAATTAAAACTAAAATGTTGTAAGGCATCAAATCCAATCAACCTATCGTGTAATGCTGGATTGGTGGATTCCTGACCAGCATTGATGCCTTGCAACTTTATTATGAGTATGAATTCGGACTATCCGATCAGCTTTAGGACGAATATTAGTGGAGCTCGATAAATTTTTAACTTGAGCCGAAATAACCCATTTCTAATTAGATGATCTAAGATTAATTTTTTTTTAAGTTACTTCAAAAGGAGATCCGGTTCCTTGAATTAAAAAAAAAAATTGTTGAGAATAGCTAGGGGCCTAGTTGCAAGGCATAACCAAGTTTGGTCAGGATGCAATATCATTCCAACTTAAAAGGGGTGAAGCAAAGCGCACTTAATTTATTTAATTCTCTTAATTAATTTCATAACCGACATGGATTTTCATTTTAAAATGCTTTCTTTTTTTGTTTTTCTTCATGTTCCACAATTATTCACTTTATTCTCCCGATTTTTTTTTCGTTACCATCTTTTAAAAAAATAATAAAAAGAATAAACATGGATTTTTGGAAAGAAAAAAAAAAAAATTTACGACGCTACACAGATATTGTCTTTGTCCCAATTGAATTAAAGTAACTGAAAAATAAAATATCAAATTTGAAGCGCAGATAATAGCTGCATCCCACCTCTTAATGGAACGCATATAAAATCAGCGTTCCTGACAAAACTGAAATTTTTCCAAAAGTAATGACAATTTGGTTTTTTTTTTTTTCTATGAAATGGTTGCTAAAAAAATCGGTTTATTCTCTTAATAGTTAATACAATTATTAACATCAAACGGTAAATTTATTTTTGATGTCGATCGACGTTGACTTCTCAGAAACTATTTTTTTACAATCAAACCTGTTGACTTATCAGTTAATACAATTATTAACATCAAACGGTAAATTTATTTTTGATGTCGATCGACGTTGACTTCTCAGAAACTATTTTTTTATAATCAAACCTTTTGGCGTATCAATAATGAAAGGCACATCATGAGGTGGTAAATTTTTCTATAAATTTACCTGTTGGCGTATAGTAATGACAACTTGGTTTTTTTTTCTATGAAATGGTTGCTAAAAAAATCGGTTTATTCTCTTAATAGTTAATACAATTATTAACATCAAACTGTAAATTTACTTTTGATGTCGATCGACGTGGAATTCTCATAAACTATTTTTTTACAATCAAACCTGTTGACTTATCAGTTAATACAATTATTAACATCAAACAATAAATTTACTTTTGATGCCGATCGACGTTGACTTCTCAGAAAGTATTTTTTTATAATCAAATCTTTTGGCGTATCAATAATGAAAGGCACATCATGAGGTGGTAAATTTTTCTATAAATTTACCTGTTGGCGTATAGTAATGACAACTTGGTTTTTTTTTTTTTCTATGAAATGGTTGCTAAAAAAATCGGTTTATTCTCTTAATAGTTAATACAATTATTAACATCAAACTGTAAATTTACTTTTGATGTCGATCGACGTGGAGTTCTCAGAAACTATTTTTTTACAATCAAACCTGTTGACTTATCAGTTAATACAATTATTAACATCAAACAATAAATTTACTTTTGATGTCGATCAACGTGGACTTCTCATGAACTATTTTTTTACAATCAAACTTGTTGGCATATCAGTTAATACAATTATTAACATCAAACAGTAAATTTACTTTTGATGTCGATCGACGTGGACTTTTCAGAAACTATTTTTTTACAATCAAACCTGTTAGCATATGAATAATGAAAAGCACATCATGAGGTGATAAATTTTTCTATGAAATTTACCTGTTGGCGTATCAGTAATGACAACTTGGTTTATTTTTTTTCCTATGAAATGATTGCTAAAAAAATCAGTTTATTCTCTTAATAGTTAATACAATTATTAGAATCAAACAGTAAACTTACTTTTAATGTCGATCGACGTGGACTTCTCATAAACTATTTTGGGGTATCAGTTAATACAATTATTAACATCAAACAGTAAATTTACTTTTAATGTCGATCGACGTGGACTTCTCATAAACTATTTTGGGGTATCAGTTAATACAATTATTAATATCAAACAGTAAATTTACTTTTAATGTCGATCGACGTGGACTTCTCATAAACTATTTTGGGGTATCAGTTAATACAATTATTAATATCAAACAGTAAATTTACTTTTAATGTCGATTGACGTGGACTTCTCATAAACTATTTTGGGGTATCAGTTAATACAATTATTAATATCAAACAGTAAATTTACTTTTAATGTCGATCGACGTGGACTTCTCATAAACTATTTTGGGGTATCAGTTAATACAATTACTAATATCAAACAGTAAATTTACTTTTAATGTCGATCGACGTGGACTTCTCATGAACTATTTTGGGGTATCAGTTAATACAAATATTAACATTAAACAGTAAATTTATTTTTAATGTCAATCGACGTGGACTTCTCATAAACTATTTTTTTTTATAATCAAACTTGTTGGCGTATCAATAATGAAAAGCACGTGGTAAATTTTTTCTGACCAGAACAAAAAATTAGAGGTAAATAGAGCAGCCAAGTAGCCAGCAGAAGACCAAAAGTTGACACGTGTGTGGTAAAAATGGTAACTGGTAAAAGCCCATAGAAGGGTTGTCACCGTCCCACGTGGACTGTAGACAATCAGGCACCGTCAAATTGTCTTCAAAAGTAATAAATTAATTGGAATCTTTTATGTCTATTTTGGATGTGTCTATTGAAAAAAGATAATATTTTTTTAAGTTACAGATTTAAAATATGAATATTAATGTACGGATAAGTTAACATTTAAATTTTTATACAAAAAGAGAATCATTATTAGTTTAGTAACAAATTAATGTTTTTTATGTGGAAGATCACCTACTTGGAATTCGGATGAGAGAGACCTTGTGGATATTAAAGGGTTAAATACTTAATCTCAAATCTTTACTAAAACATATTATATAGCTATTAAACAGTTGGATATTTTGATTTCTGACTTTTATCAAAATAAAAACTGTCAGTCATATATCTCCAATTATTATAAATTATTATGGGTAATGTAAACATTAAGTTTCCTGCCATTCATAATTAATTCTGATTGAACTTAAAGAGTAGGGTTCCAATGCCTCATCTCCTCATACCTCATCCATACCTCATGTTATATATCTCAATTTTCAAAGTCTAAACTATCGATCCGACCGTTCAACATGATATTCATACTAAAATATGCTTGGGGATGAAATTTTATAATTTTTGCAATTTTTTTACTATATTTTAAGATAGGTACAAAATCACTGTTTTTTGAATGGTCCAGATACAGTGATTTTGTACCTATCTTAAAAAATAGTAAAAAAATTGCAAAAATTATAAAATTTCATCCCCAAGCATATTTTAGTATGAATATCATGTTGAACGGTCGGATCGATAGTTTAGACTTTGAAAATGGAGATATATAACATGAGGTATGGATGAGGTATGAGGAGATGAGGCATTGGAACCCTCCTCGAACTTAAATGTTGGTGATAACTATTTAATTTTTTAAAATTTAATCATCAATAATAGTCAACAAAAATTGATTGTAACTCAAAATTGCATTAAAGAAGATAAATAATTTGTGAAGAACAATGTCTATTTTATTAAACACTAAATATTTTTTGAAAAAAAAAAAAAAAGTTCCTTCTAGCATTATTAATTAAGAGAATGTATATCTCACGTAACATTAATTGACAAACTACACCGTGTATTATATTATGATTATAATGTCACAATCTGGATTGTGTGAGAAAGGATTTTTTAACTTGTAAAACAAATTAAGGCATATATTCCTTTTTTGACGTGTCAAGCATAGGGACACCGTGTCCTCTGCTTTGACTCGCCATTTGGCAGAGATTAATTTTGTCTTGTGACAAAATCAGTAGACAAAAAGGTTCTCTTGTTAGTTGTTAGTGTCTATGTCAACAATTTAATATTAAAATTGCATATTCCAATTGAGATGTGTTTCTTTGGAGCATGCAATATCACAACTGATATTATTCCTCAGCCTGTCTTTTCTTTTCAATTGTTTATTGAGCGTGTCTTATTTTTAATTAATTATTAACTAAGCTGTCTTTAGACTGTTTTCATTAATCCAGAGTTAAAAGCCTTGACCGTTTATATTAATTATATTATATAACTAAGGTTAGAATATTTTATTTTTGATGTTTATTGTATTATACCGAGGGGCGGAGGTACTTCAATTGAATGAGGTCAATTGACCTTCATTTTTTTTTTTTTCAAAAACCAATGATAAAAATATAGTTTTGTTATATAAATTATACTAAAATGTTACAGGTACATGAAATTTGACCCTCATAATTTTTGTGGAATTTCTACACTAGTGACCCCCATAATTTTTTAAAAGAAATTATGTTATTAATTTTTTTTTATATTAAGTTTGACCCCCATTCAATAAATATCTGGCTCCACCCCTGATTATACCTTTATTTTTATAACTTTAATTAATTTAAATTGTAAATCTTAGATTCATATCATTTTCTCTGTGTATACATAAATAATTATGATATTTCAGTTTTGTTTTAATTAACATCAACAACTTACAAAACAATTGAGTAATTTTTTAACGTTGATTTATCAGCTTAAGATTCATTTAAAAATAATTTTTAAAAGTAATAATTTTTTATGTGTAAAGAAAATAATACAAATCACATTTAACACATTTAAGATATAACACATTTAAGATATAGTAAGTTATTGACATTTCATAACAGGTAAGCTTCACATCTTACCTGTGAAACACTGATAAAATTCTATTTCAAAAATTTTAATATAGCGAATTTCACAATTATTGGTCACAATATTTCTGATTTGACATTACAACTTTCAACTCTTTTTTTCTAAATGCTCAGGATAAAAAGAATCGGCTACAACTTTGAGTGGGGCTGCAGCACAAATGAATTATGCGTACTATTATCCATTCTAAATTGTGTCAGAAATTTCTCCTATTTTCTCTAAATTTTGCTGGATTGTTTGGAATATTATGTGGCGAAAACTTTGCAAGAAAACGTGTAGCAAGTTTCACACACTGTCAAGATGGGTCAAGAGTCGCTTTTAGCTGATTAACATGATACAGAATATCACGCTAACATTTCGAATCTGCACGGACGTGGGTCGCGTGTGCTTGCCTACGTCAGCAATCCCTCTCAGCCGCCATGTTCGTCCATCAGAAATTCGACACCATGCAGCCCATGTTTTTGAGATAATTCGGATCGTGTGCGGCACTATTTTCTATGACTTTCATGTAGAAGAAAAATGCTAATTGTTTCATGTCTCGCAGCATGAAAGGTTGCATGATTATCTTCACATCTCAATCATAAGTTTGATATTTTACTGAAATTTCACTCCGTTTTTTCATTTAAGCCCTTATAATAATTTATATTTATGTCAAAGTAATTAACAAGGTTAGCACAAGTACCTTGAAAGTGCGTTATCTTCTACAAACTTCAGACTCAGTAATTTTAGTTCAAAGAAGTCCTTTTTAATTCTTATTACCAGTAAAATATTTTAGAGGGATGCTTCGGTTGACATAAGGACCTATTTGTAAAATGAGTCCTATTTTCATTTTCAAAGTTCAAACAGTCGATCCGACCGTTCAACATTATCTCCATATTAAAATGTACTTGGAGGTCAAACTTTACATTTTTTTGAATTTTTTTACTATTTATTAAGTATTTTACAAATTCAATGGTCTGAATTTGACTAGTTTTTGTAAAATACTTAATAAATAGTAAAAAAATTCAAAAAAATGTAAAATTTGACCTCCAAGTACATTTTAATATGGAGATAATGTTGAACGGTCGGATCGACTGTTTGAACTTTGAAAATGAAAATAGGACTCATTTTACAAATAGGTCCTTATGTCCACCGAAGCAAATGCCAATATTTTAATATTAAATATATTTTATGTCCATCCTCGTAATATTTTTTTGTTTTTTGTTTTGAGTCCTAAAGTTATGATTATTTTTGTATGACAAAATAGGAATTATTTCCCTGTGCGAGCATTCCCTTCTTATTAATAATATGTATATTTTTAAAGAGTAGGGTTGAAATGTATCATTGAATTTGTGCCACAACTAGGGCTGCAAACGAACCGAACCGAATCGAACTTACTCCCAGTTTGAGTTTGATTTGAATTAATTTCGAACTAGGTTTAGTTTGAATTAATTTCGAACGAACTCAATTTCGAAAGAACTCAATTTCGAACCGAATTTTTTATGAACTCAATTTCGAACCTTTACGAACTTTGTTACGACTTACGAGCTATGACTTATGACTAGTGTATTAATATTCGGTTCTCATGCGGTATTCGGAAGGCCGCCGCATACCGCATACACGGTATGCGGCCGAATATGCGGATTCTTATTTGGATTTTTTATTAAATATTTAATCCCACAGTACTTAAATACAATAAGACAGCATGTAGAGAGGTTATAAAAGACTTATGAGTGGATGTAGAGAGGTTATAAAAGACTTCTGAGTGGGACGCTTGAAGAGAACACCTACCTGGCGGGTCTGTAACTCATTTAATGGGTTATGGATTCGGGTCCGGAACTCTTTTAATGAGTTTTGAATGTTTTTTAATTTTTTTAAAGCATGGATTCAATATTCGGTCCGAATAGCTATTTTCTATTCGGCCGGACACCGAATAGGAATATACGGCATAATAGAACTGAATTTTACTACACTGCTTATGATTGGGCTGTATGTGAAATTACAGCACTTCAGTAAAAACTCAAGTATTCAAAGTACAATTTAAATAAAACCCAAATATCAATAGAAGTACAATTTAAATAAAAACTCAAGCACTCCAAAGTATTCAAAGTACAATTTAAATATCAATAGAAGTACAGAACAATCGCAGCCAAGTAGCCAACAGAGGAAAACTCTAGGGTTTGGACTTTGGTATCGCAAGTTCGCAACCAACAGAGAGGGAAAGTCGGCTAGGTTTTTTATTACTGGTTTTGTTCGCAACCAACAGTGAAAATACCAAAAGTTCACAACCAACGATTATGGGTTATGGCTGGTTTTGTTTAATTTTCTATTTTGGACTTTGTTGTTGAATTTTTTTATTTGAGCTTGTAATTGGACCGGACTTTCTATTTTATAAGTCATAATTCAAAGCAATTGTGAACTGGACGGTTTATATTTTCATCAGTGAACATAAGTTATCAGCAGAAATTAACAGTTCATGTTTGAGTTAATTTCGAACTAAATTTGGTTTGCGAACCTATTTCGAACGAACTAGGTCCAGTTTGAGTTTGGTTTGAATTAATTTCGAACTAAGTTTGGTTTGAAATAATTTCGAACGAACTCAATTTCGAATCAAACTTTTTACGAACTTTTTCGAATCAAACTCGAATCGAATTACGAACTACGAATTTTTTTGTGCAGCCCTAACCACAATCATACCCTACATCTCTATTTCTGTTTTCAAAGTTCAAATAGTTGATCCAAACTGCTTAACATGATCTCCATATTAAAATGTTTTAGAGACCAAATTTTATATATTTTCAAAAAAAATTTACAATTTTTTTAGTTAGGTACAAAATCATTGTTTCTAGACCATCCAAAAACAGTGATTTTGCATAAAAAAAATTAGTAAAATTTCCAATAAATATAAAATTTGGTCTCCAAGCATATTTAATATGGATATCATGTTGAGTGGTTCGGATCGACTGTTTGAACTTTAAAAACGGAGATAGAGATGTGGGGTATGGTTCGAGCACAAAACCAATGGTGCATTTTAGCCCTACTCATTTCTTAAATGGAAAAACTATGTTTCTTGTTATCCAATATTAATTGTTATAGTGAAATAAATTATTTATGGAAAATATAGCTTATTTTGTATATTTTTATATATGGCTTCTATTTTTTTTCAATAAATCAAAATTCATGTAAAATTGCAGGTATATAATTATTTTTCAATATTGCGGAATGCAACATGGAATTTTTTTTTCTCATTTGTTGTTTACAAAATAAAGTCCAAGTATTTCTTTTTCATTGTTTTATATCACTAATATTGTTTCTTAAATAAATCCATTTTTATAAAAAAAAAATGATATATGTAAATTTCAATTAACTCTTCTTAAATAGAGTTAATGATGAACTAATTTATCATTTCAACGATTGTATAATAGCATAAACATTATTTAATTTCTGTTTAATCTCATCACGTGCTTAAAAAGCAAAATAGCATCTAATACTTTTTAATTTCAGTTATTAAAAAAAGTTTTTTTTTTGTTTCATATCAATTAAATATAGAGAAAACAAAACGGTTGCATAAGTGTCTTGCTTAAGAGCACTAAAATCGGAAAATAAAATGTATTCACTTATTGCTGCGGAACGAAAGAGATATTTTTCTGTGTTTGAGACTTATAATATTAACTGGCAAAATGTTGTTATATGATGATTTTATAATTTTTGTGAAAACAATTAATTTGTAATTTATCTTCTTTTCATTAGTTGTTTCTCTAAAAGAGTCGAAGACACGCAAACTACAGTAAACAAACTGTTAAATTTTTATGAGACAGAAAACAATAGCTGAGAGAAAAATATATTTCCAACCTTGTGTTTTTCTCATTATAAGAATTTCTATTTATAATTACATGGCTCAAAATATAGCCGTTTGTAATATGTCTTATAAATAGTAACTACAGGACATGTTACCGTTATAGTTATTTCTACTTTTGGTATTCTATCTAAACATATTGAGTAGAACTAGGGTGCTCCTAAGCTCACCAAGCCCTTCCATGAGCGCGACTCTAAAACCTATCGAATTGAATTCAAACGACATTTACAAACCGTTAGATGTTCAATCTATATTAAATTGTGCTTGGAGACCAAATTTTACATTTTTTGGAATTTTTTTACTATTTATTAAGATAGTTTGAAAATCGTTGTTTTTTCCAATGGTGCAGAATTTTAATAAAAACAGCGATTTTCAAACCATCTTAATAAATAGTAAAAAAATTTCAAAAAATGTAAAATTTGGTCTCCAAGCACATTTTAATATATATTGAACATCTAACGGTTTGGAAATGTCGTTTGAAGTCAATTCGATAGATTTTAGAGTCGCGCTCACGAAGGGCTTGGTGAGCTTAGGAGCACCCTAGTTCTACTCAAACATATTATTCTGAACAACATGAATATTAAGACTTCCTAAGTGAATGTTATAGCTCTTGAAGAAATATTATTCTGAAAGAAACATTCAAACACTTCATCTTTAGATTAAGTAAATTAACTAAGTACATTTTGAAAAATCATCAATAAAAATAACAAAATACTTAAATCTATTATATGAATCAATTGGGGCTGGTCACCATGCATCGAAGTGGACTAAATCAAACATAGCTTCACTTTTGCTAATAGAAAGTGAAAAATGAAGTTTTGTTTGCTTTACCAACTTACACGTTTCACAATTAATACAATTAGAGCTTTTAAAACTTAAAACATAATTTAAAATATTGTCGGATGGATGTCCAAGTCTCTCGTGCCAAAGATCAAAGTTAACGGTCTTTGTGGAAGCACAAAAATTTAATTGTTTGGAGTTCAAAAGGTAGTGTCCATTTTGTAAAAATCCATCACCAATCTTGACGTCAGTTTCACGGTCTTAAAATACAATATTTTTACAAGAGAAAATTGCGTTACAACTTAATATATATGTAAATTTATTTATAGAAAGTAGGTTTATGAGAATATTTCTAAGTACAAAATATTTTGAATTAGTTTATTACCTAAATTATTTTTCCCTATGCCAATTATTTTGCCTTCATGCCATTTGCAACCAAGACATTTTTATCATTGTTGGTCAGGTTTAGATTGACAACAATTGTTTGTTACCAAACATATGGTTTGTTGCACCACTATCTATAATAATTTGGTTAAAAAAATTAATATTTTGAGTTAGAAGCAATACCACATGCACTTGGACTATTTTGACTGCCAAGCAGTGCAGAAAGCTGCTCCAAAACTTGCTGCATTTGATCCCCAGGGCCATATGCACCTCTTGACCCGTTTAATAACCGACTAGCGCCAAAATGAGGGACTGACCAAGTTGAACTCGACCCGCTAGCGACAAAATTCACTCCAAGGATAGCGGGTCCGCCAATGCTATTATTAGGTCTGAAATTTGAGTTATAGGTGATGAAGCCAAAACATATAGCGAAAATCACTATCTTTTCTTTCAGAAAATGACGAAAAGCGAATGCAAAATAGCCATTTTCTCGATTTATTTACCGCAAATGTGTTTTTAGATCTTTCGGCAGGTTTTTTAGAAAGTTGCTTATTTAGGGCAAAAACAGAGCAAAACTATCATATTTAGGCTAATTCTGAATAAGTCGTCAAAATGGAACACTACATGGAGAATGCAACACCTCACACGAAGTGCACAACATGCAAAATGGAGAAAAATACAAGAAAATCCGCTAAGTCAGGAAGCTGTGCGGCCTCCTCAATGTCGCAAGCGGCATAACCTTGATGTCGCACGATCCGTGAACTGTCCTAAAAATAGGCGATTTCTTGATGGGCCTTTCAGAAGAGCGCAAATTCCTGATGGGCCTTCTATAAGGACGCGTTTTCTTTAGAGTCGAGCTATCATAGCTATTTTTGGCTTCATCTATTAATCATGGATGAACCCCACGTCCCCTATTACTCCACTTCATTTAGGAAGGCTATAAATATGTCTCTTGTAATAGGATTTAGTGTGCGTGTTTAATTGTGTCAAGTCCATAGTAGTAGACTAGCGATTCTCATTTTTAGATTAGGTTAGAGAGTTGCTTTGAGAGAGAATGGTAGCCATTAGAAGCCAAGCAGGAGAAGAAGGCATAATCTAAGGAGGCAGATGTTCTTCTATCTTCAATTGGGTTGTAATTTATGTTATCCTTATTTTATTTCTTTTATTTTGTCATGGCCATGAGGAGCTAAACTTCTCATCTCTAGGATGAGGGTTGTACTTGAATATTTAATTATGATTTAGTATATGTTTATGTTTTATTTATGATGATTTGAGTTTCCTTTTATATTTTAAATTTCTTTTTATTACGTCATTGCATACATAGTTCTGTCTACTATATGCCAATGACCCTCCATATACCAATAGGTGTTAAGTCGTTGCATCCTTGTGTGAGAAGGATAATGCATGTAAGTACTTCAAACACTTCGACTAACGAGACTTGGTAGCGGTTCAAAGACTAGAGTTAGAACCCAGTGGGCTTCCTTGACAGGATAACATAAATTGTATATTTAGATTATATTAGGAAACATTTAGATTAGGTAGGGTCTTTGGGATATTTCAACTACGGAGTAGTATAGGGAAAGAATATAATTGCGTACCTAAAATACTTCAATCTTGGTATCCCTTTTTTTGAAAAACTAATCACAAGATCGAAAAACCTTTCAAATTGCATAAACAAACACCCAACATGCCCTACGGGTAGTGATAGTGTCGTATATGTAGGGTAGCTGTGGGACAATATATGTCGCATGTGACAGTGACGCATGCGACATAGAGAGACGTTGAAATTTATATTTTGCATAATTAAGAATGATAGAACCTGAACCCTAGAGGATCTCTATTTACAGTTTACCTTAATCTTGATTGCAATTAGCGACACAGCATCAAACCTTTTAAAAACCCCGATAACCTAGACAAGTGAAAGTTGTTTAAAATCTAATACACTATCCATGTGGATCGACACTCAATCATACTACACGGTAGGATCATGCGCTTGTGATCTGAACATAAGTAGAACATAGGGTTTATAAGTCTTTAAAAGTAGTAGTTCACTTTAGACTCATCAGCAGGAACCGCCAGAATTGATACTTGATCCGCCAGAGAAGTTATTGGGTCCGCCAGGACACATATGAGACCCTAACCTGAATTGGGTCAGACCCGTTAACCTATTGAACCCATCTCCTTCATTTGAGACAGCGTAAGATCTATTTTTTTCACTCTCTTCCCCAATTTCGCCCATCTCCTCCCTTATCCACCTCTATAATGTTTTTAAGTTTGAGATGCGGATAGATGAACCAACACCAATCTTGAGTGTGACTCTCTTTTTTACAGTTATTGCATTTTTTTGGTCTGATTTTATTTTTAGAGTTAGGGTTTCGGTTAAAATTAGGGTTTTTCACTGCTAACCTGTGGGTCACGTGTCCCTCGTTCTGTGGACCACCCATGGCTAGTCTCCTACTTTTCTCTTGTTGAATTAAATTTTGAATTTGAGAATAAGAGGGAAGAGGTACCGTAGTCATGATTTGAGACCTTACCGCTTCATAGCTCGGGTTTAGCCCTGCGAGATAGAAAAAAATGTCGTCTTCTTCACTCGTTTCTTTAGTGTGGCCAGGTCAATTGCGATGGGTCGATAGGATCGAAGTTCATCGTGTTTTGTCTTGAGAGCACCAAGGTCCTCAGTATTGCTTCTCGATCATTGCTTTTCTTGTTGAATTTTTTGCATGAGTTGATAGATGTGTGAAAAATTGTTTTGTTACACGTACATGACTTGCATGGCCTCCCACAACTCATAGGCAGTGTCGATCATCATAAAGAGGTCAAACACGGCTGGCTCTATTGAGTTTATGAGTGAGGTTATGATTCTATCATTTGTGGTTTTTCGCTGTTTTGCATTTTTTTTATTTTGGTCAGTATCTTTGGATCTGCAATTTCTTGTTTTTTTATCTCTCCAGTGATGTATTCTAACATATCTCAACTGCTCAGGGCCCTAGATGCTGCCCTTGCCCATGATAACTAATTTCTAACATTGAGCAAGATATTTGTTAACTTGGAGGAATTGGTGATCTCGAGTTGCCCTTCCTAAGCTATCTCGTTCTTTGCTGAATTTTTTTTTTGTGGTTTTGAGTTTTTTGTTGTGTACCAGTTTACTGGTACAATGTTTGTGTTTTTTTGTCACAAAACAATATGCTCTAATACCATGTTGAATTTTTATGTGACAGAAGAATAACTGATGAGAGAAAAATATATTTCCAATCTTGTGTTTTTCTCATTACAAAAATTTCTATTTATAATTACATGGCTCAAAACATAGCCGTTTGTACTATGTCTTGTAAATAGTAACTACAGTACATGTTACCGTTATATTTATTTCTATTTTTGATATTTTATCTAAACATATTATTCTGAACAACATAAATATTAAGACTTCCTAAGTGAATGTTATAACTCCTTGAAGAAATATTATAACTTGATGAGTGTATATTAAGACTTAATTCTCAACACAAACCTTCGGACCTAGTTGCTATGTTAGAGACAACAACTCGTGTGAGCAACCGGTGCAGGACGATTTCTTATTAGAGATATTTTGCTTTGCTTAAAAAAAAAATCAATATATTTAATTTTTTATATTGGTCTTTCCTAAATAAACATTAATATTTTTTATTAAAAATTAATCTAGTCAACATTGGAGAAAAATTATATTATTTAGTTTCCTTAATTAATTAAATTTCTTCCACCCTTCACGTCAACATTGGAGATTTGGTGGTGTTTCTTGAAGAGTCTTTAATTTGCCAAAGCAACAATTGCCACTTGGTATGATTTTACAAGACCTACCATATCTCTACTGAAAAATTGGAAAATGATAATTTTGACTTTTGTCTCTTGATTAGAATCTAGAATGGGGCTTTATAATGACTCATGGTCAATATTGTGAGCACATCAATTAAATTTCTTTGAAGTTATGCTCATTTTTTTTAAATTCACATCAATAGCAATGATAGGTCTAAGTTCTATTTGCACAGTAGAATATGACCAACGTAGTCATGTATATCCACAACAGTCAATGCAAAAATATTATTATTATTAGAAATAAAAAAATAGAGGTATAATGAAGATATAAAAAATAGAGATATTTTTGAATTATTCGCATGTTTCATATCGAAAAAAATAGTAGCAAATGAATCTAATGACAAATGGCTAAAATAATAGTTAATAAAATTAATGAGGGCCGGTGCATTCTTTGTATTAATTAAAATAATAACTTTTGTCAATGCCATAACCGATAAAAGAATTAATAGAATAGCTAAAAATTAATTTATATATAAATTAAAAGTTGTAACACTTGAACGTCCCATATCCAATAGAAAGGAGAGAAAAAATATCCAGTGATCATCGTCTATTTTCTTTCTAACACAAAGAAATTTATAAAATAAAGAAATCAATTACTCGCCTTTTGTTTTGAAAGACAGCTATTTTAATTATATGCCATTGACGCAGAACCAAATAAACATCAGATTTATCTGAAATAAATCTCCCAAAATCCATGCTAGATCATTAGAATTTTGTAGAAAAGTGCACTAATTTTTGTTCTTTGAAATCATGAAATTCTATGCACATTTTAGCTGGGATGCAAACGGATCGGATAAATCTTACCGTGTCCGGATCCGTATCCGAAAATTAAATACGGATATACGATATTTGAATTCCGTACAGATATGGATATGATTTTAAATTTTAATTATCCATATCCGAATAGTAGATATATACTATATAATTTAATATATATTATGAAAATATTTATGTATATATTTCTGGATATCCGATATCCGATCCATATCCGTACATATATGTCTAATATCCGATCCGTATTTGTATCCACAAAATAAAAACGGATACGGATATGATTTTACCACTATCCGATCCGTTTGCACCCTAATTTTAGCCCACTGATTTAGAAAACAACCTTTTTTCTCACCAAAAGCACAGTGTTTAATTAGTTAGTGTTGTTATCAACGACATTAATCATTATGTTTTAAAACTTCATAATTAATTTATTTGTACTTTTTTTTTTCTCTTATCAGTGTTGATTAGGTCAACACATTTTGACCTGTTATGATGATGACCTGTTTAGTGACATTCATTGATTAATTAAATTATTCATGAATTGCACGAGGACGTTATATGGGTGTTTTGGAGGCTAATTGACCTGGTCAATATCTCTCTCTCTCTCAATTATCACGAGGCAATTGGAGAGAGAAAAAAAATATAAATTTCAGATACTTCATATATATATTCCATTGGGCATTTTTTTTTTTGAAAAAAAACTTCAACAAATATATTATTTTATATATTGACAATGAGATGTTTATTAAATTAACAAGCTCTAATTATAAAGTTACCGAAATAATTTCGTACAGTTTAAAGCTCTGTTGATGCAAAATAGTTGAGATTCAAATTCTATCAACATTGAAAACTATCATTTCATCTGGTAGCAAAGAATAATGAGTTTTGTGTGAGAGATCAAAGGTAGAGTGGAAAATTTGTGTCGTGCCGTGCCATACCGTGACTAACATGTTGTGACTTTGGTTCTGTATCGTGTCATGCCATGACCAAAATATCGATGGATGATCACGGTACGTGAATAGTCACGCCATGATCAAGTCGTGTCGTGACTAAATATGTCGTGCACAAACGTGCCGTAACCGGTCACGTTAGTCACTTTAATCATATTTGATTAATTTTTTCATAATTTAAATTTATTTATTAAAAAAATCAGAAAAGTTTAAAAAAAATATGGAACAATTATTTTAAATATTAAAATGAAAAATTAATGTTAGAAAAAGAAACAATTTCAAAAAATATTAGAAAAGGAATGTGTCGTGACTAAACTTACCGTTTTCTTTTTGTTGCTGTGTCTATTTTGCTAACAACTTGTTACAGCACTCGAATGGTCACACAGACACACAAATCACAACATATAACCGACACACGTATCGTACCGTTCCGTAACGGAGCCAACTCCAGGGTGCTATTTGTTCACTCTAATCACAAGTACTACTTTATGAATATTAAAATAAAAGGCTCTAGACCTACATATTTTAAAAAAATACATGTACATGTATGGAAATTAGCTAAACCTTACTTCTTTGTCTCCGTTAAAACGCATAAAATGCTTATGTAACAATTTGCCTAACCAAACCCAACATAATAAACAAAATAATAAAATGATTAGAATTTAGACCAATCCTCACAGAACCCTCTCTTTTTTTCTTTTTTTGTTTTCTTTTTGTTTTCTTTTTGTTTTCTTTTTTTTTTTCTTTTCTGGCCATGTATCTCTACCACATGTCCAATTCTCATATGGTTCATGAGGTACGTGGTGGTCCAGATCCATGACAGTCTCTTTCATGACTCTATACAGTTCACACTACTTTAACTAACACATCTCTTCTTTTAAAATAGTAACTCCAAAAAGCTCAAACATTGGGCTTCCAAAGGAAACAAAACTAGAAAAAATAAAAATAAAAAAATAAAAAAATAAAGAAAAGAAAAGGAACACCTGAAGGGTGCAACTCAAGCAGCAGCCATTTCTCTTGTGCTATTGGTTGACCAATCCACCATCTCTTTCTCTCCCCTCTTTCTCTCTCTTGATCATGCCTTTAAATCTCCCTCCATCTCTTCCCTTCTCACTTACCTTACCTCTCTTGGAAACCCATTAATTTAGACAACATGTATACACACAACCTTCCCTTCCTCAAGCTCTTCATGCTTCTCTCCCTTAGCGGTTTCGCCATGCACATATCGAACCCGGATCCGATTGTACCCACTTCCCTTCAATCCCTAAACCTGAATGGCCAATTCCAATTCCAAAACCTCACCGACTTCTCGCAAGATTTCGGTAATAGGTTTAGCTACCACCCATCTTCTGTTCTGTTCCCTGCTTCGATCTCTGACATATCGGCGACGATCAAACATGTGTATGAACTTGGTGCACAGTCAGGTCTCACGGTTGCGGCAAGAGGCCACGGGCATTCGCTCCAAGGCCAGGCACAAGCACCAGGTGGCATCGTCATACGCATGGAGTCGTTGCGAGGAACCGAAACCCGATTGCATGCCGGAGAGTCACCTTATGTAGATGTTTCAGGAGGTGAACTATGGATCAATGTGTTAAAAGAGACGCTTAAACATGGTCTGGCACCCAAGTCGTGGACCGACTATTTGCATCTCACTGTAGGTGGGACCCTATCAAATGCCGGAGTTAGCGGCCAGGCATTCCTGCATGGTCCACAGATTAGCAACGTGCATGAGCTCGTCATCGTTACCGGTTAGTACTTCTTTTCTTTTTTGTGTTTTTTGCTTAGTAATTGGAATTCAGGTGAAGTTATATGTGCTTGGTTTGAGTTTTTCTAATGAATTGCATGCATGTCAAAGTGCAGGAACAGGAGATACCATGAAATGCTCAGCTAAAGAGAATTCTGATCTCTTCTATGGGGCTCTAGGTGGTCTAGGACAATTTGGGATAATTACCAGAGCAAGAATTGCACTTCAACCAGCTCCAAAGATGGTAAATTGCAAGAAAAAAAAGAAAAAAAAAATACAGAAACAAAAAACTAATTACTTATAAGACGTACCTATCTAGTTATATCAGTAAATGCACTTCTGAAAAACCATAAATTTAAACACCTTCTTTTCGAACATTTTTCAACAGGTGAAGTGGATTAGGGTTTTGTACTCGGATTTCACGACATTCACTGAGGATCAAGAAATGCTTATATCGATGGAGAAAACATTCGACTATATTGAGGGATTTGTGATCATTAATAGAACGGGTCTAGTTAACAATTGGCGGTCTTCGTTCAAGCCGCAAGACCCGGTTCTCGCAAGCCAGTTTAACTCCGAAGGACGAAAACTCTTTTGTCTTGAAATGACAAAGAACTACAATCCCGAGGATGCCGAAACCATGGAACTGGTACGCTAGGTTTTCAAATAAATTCTTAGTACATTTCTAAAAAGTACTCTATATATTGTGAAAATGATGATATGCATTATAAGGTACAACAACAGAGAAAAAATATATAAATAAATTTCTCATTTATCTATGTTCTTATGATTTGTGTTTTTTTCTGGCAGGAAGTGATGGAATTACTGTCCCGGCTTCGGTACATCAGTTCGACTATGTTCCAGTCAGAGGTGACATACATGGAGTTCCTGGACCGGGTGCATGTATCAGAGGTGAAACTAAGGTCACAAGGTCTATGGGAGGTACCACATCCTTGGTTGAATCTCCTCATTCCAAAAAGTACAATTCATGAATTTGCAAAGGAGGTGTTTGGGAAAATACTAACTGATACCAGCAATGGTCCCATACTGCTCTACCCTGTTAACAGATCCAAGTAATTATTCAACTTACCTTTTTATTAGTATTATAATATTTTTATTTCATTAACTTTTCCTAGCTTGTTCATTTTCTTTAGTTTGCTTTTGCGTACAAGCCTCTGGCAATGAATTTGTGAATGGAACTGTATCAATATTTGAATTTAAAAGCGCTGAAAGTGACGATTTCTAATACGCAAAAACAAGCCGACTTTGACTTCCAAATTTCTTTTTTGAGCAGACTTCCAAAACTCTCATATGGAAATCTAGCTTTTCTATAAAGTAATATTGACCAATTTGAATTAGCATCTTTTTAAAGCTTCTAACATTAATCCAAAAAATAATAAAAAAAAACAGCGACAGCGACCCGAATTCAGTGGCTTCTGATAGTGAAACTCACTCTTAAATCTTAATTAAATAGTATCTAATTAATATATTAATTAATTGCAGGTGGGACAACAGAACCTCAGTAGTAATACCAGAGGAGGAAGTATTCTACTTAGTTGCTTTCCTTTCCTCAGCTCCATCACCTTCATCATCTTTAGAAAAAAATGAGAATCTGGAAATTGCATTGAAAAAGAACAAAGAAATATTGGAATTTTGCCACAGTGCAAATATTGGGATGAAACAGTACCTACCCCACCACAGCACACAGGAGGAATGGAGGGCCCACTTTGGGGATAAATGGGAGACATTTTGTAGGAGAAAACAAGCCTATGACCCCCTTGCTATGCTTGCACCGGGACAAAGGATCTTTCACAAGGCACCACTTCCCCTGTTGTGACACTGCACATTGATCATGATCCATGATTGGATTAAATTCTTCTTCTTCTATGCATAGCATAATTAATTAAACATGATATAGATAAGATATATATCATTGTAGATTATGAAATGTACAAAGCCATATATATCTCAGATGGAAAGAAAGGTTGTTAGTTACTTGAAATTTTTGCAAGGGGAAGAACCGTTAAGAATTTGCGGTTAGCGCCTTTTTTTTCGGGGATTTCGCAGGGTTAGTTAATGAACTAACTATATGGAATTGTACTCTTTAGATAACTGTAGTACTATTGAAAGGTGATAAGTTAATATGTGACATAAGTATAAATAGTATTATTTTTTCTGATGATGTATTGTATTTGTACCTGAGCAGCTGATTAATTAATTCTCTGCTCCTTGGAATATAGATTTTCAATAAAAACAATTCTTGGTGTTTTTTGAATCAATAGAAAAAAAGCATGAGAAGTAAAACATATTCTATAAAAAATGTCTCTCACTCAAATGTGGTAGTCAAATACTATTCTTCTCTTATGAGTTATGAACAATCATGAAACAGAGTTATGTTTGATTCACTATACATTCAAGTTAACAAATTTAACTTTCATGGGCTGGGCTGAACTCATATTGCAAATTTTGTTTTTCAGGACAACAATAGTTTTTAATTTGATATTAATCAAGATGGTACACTGTGTCTTTAATGAATAAAAGGGAAGGCTCAAGTTTATATTGGGTAAATTTTTAACTAGAAAATGAAATTAAGATGTCATACCAATCCAAATAGAAATAGCTCCTTCAATAATCTTAACTAATTAAGTTTTTAAGGGCGAACAAATTAAATAAGGTAACAGTAACACTAACTTCCAACTTGAAAGTAACATGAGATGCTAACAGGTTATTTACAAAGAGCAACTTGAAATGAAAACGATGTTGTATCTCTTTCTTTCATAGGGAATTGTGTTTTATTTGTTTGTGAAAAACTCAAACGTTATTATCAAAACAAGATTCGATTTGTTGGGTTATTCTGAAATTTTATTGTTGCTTTGTTGGCTAATATCGTTCTTTTGTGGAACTAAAGCATGATTGTGACTTGGTTTGACACATCCAGCTGATGAGACTTATTTTTTTGAAGGTTGGTGGCGATAGCCGACAACAGATATATTGATAAAGAAAAATATTAATTACACAATTGCAAATGAAAAAACTTGCTCCCCCATTTAGATAATTGAAATTTTCTATCCCCAACCCGCATTCGGTCTCAAATTAATGCATGCCCTCTATCTATCAATCTCTAGAGCCGAGCTGATGAGACTTATTATGTACATGATCAACCAGACAAGTTAATTAAAACTAAATAAGATCCTCAAATGCTGTCAGAAATTTGATATAATTCATAATCTTCAAACATATATGGCCGTAAGTCATGTCTTTTGAAATGATATCCTTATAAAAAATGCATTTGTAGCAACTTTAATTGACTATTGAGTACAATTTGATGTCTTATATTTGCTTCTATTTGGGGCTTAGTTGATTTTAAAATTGCCTCTAATTGTCTGATTTCTTGAAAGCATGTTGTTTTCTTCGTTTAAAATAAAGAAAAAAAAAAACAAAATTTCAACAACTGAATGATGAACAGTTTGTTTCGTCAGATACTTGTATCTACAAAGGAGCCAAATTATATTTAATTCAAGTTCTCTCAAACATTGTGAATTTAATGTAAAAAGGAAGGCTCAAGTTTCACCATTCTAATTTAAATCAAGTTATCTCAAACAATCCAGAAAAAAAAAAATAAGTGCCAACAAATTAATTAATTAAGGTAACGTTAAATTGCAACTTGAAAAAAGTTATGAGCTCATATTTTAAAATTAAAAGCCAACGGACATGCATAACAGGTTATTTACAAAAGTCAACTTGAATTGAAACGATGTTGCTTGAAACTTTCCTTCATAGGAACTTTGTGTACTATTTGTTGGTGAAGAATCCAACATGTATTATCAAATTATAATCAGAGAAATATTGATTCCATGATTGAATGCATTTTTTGTGCCTTTTTTGTTTTGCCCTGCAACATATTGTTGTGCAATATTCATGCTGTTCTAATGTTGCTAAATAACCAGTCTTTAAATGCAGTTCTAAGCTGCAGATGCAACAAAAGATGAAAAAAAGAACACCAGACGCAACAACTATATAATTAATTTATAGATCTATTGGGATATTTGAGGAAACTAAATATAAAGAGACCATGGGCTTCTTTGGACTGTAACTGTGTGATAGGCTTATGGATCCAGTCCATAATAGTAGAGAGATGAATCAGTGCTCTAGGCTAAGGTTTAAGGCATCAATTACCTAGTAAAGTTTGTCTAATCAAGACCCTCTATATTTCTCAATCTACTACTGCTGCTGCTGCTGTTTATATAGCTTTCCTTTTGACTGAGTTCAAGTTCGCTTGTAATCTGTTTGGATACATTTGGATAAAATTATTTGTAATGCCGAAAGAATATTTGTGAAAATAATTAGTTTCAGCGTTGAATATGTCATTCAAACAAAGTAGAAATGAAATTATGTATAATTACCCTAATCAATATTTTGTGAACTAAAATATGTCCAAAAGTTTGGTCTCAACAGGTGTTTATACCCACCAGCATTTGAAATCATTCATTGATTCACAACAAGTAAAAGGTATTATGTTATTGAATGCAGAAAGGGGTTGAAGTAGTATACTTGAAGTATGCAGGGACAAAAGTTGAACTCAATGGGGATAAAGCATCTTATTCTGAAGGAGGATGACATATTAGGTTGCTTTGAACATGTGAAAAATTTAAAACCCGAGTGATTGAGTTCTCATTAAGGTTAGTTATTGTATTCTTTGTGAATTTGCGTCTCTGCAGTTCTTGCTGGTATTTAAATGTGTCACAGGCTGAGGGTATAGCTGGGTTTTAAAATTCTAATATGTTTGATAGCAGGTAGTTTGCTTTTGACAAAGACATAGAGAGAAGCTTTTCATTGGAACATTGAGTTGTTGTTTTTTTATTCTAATTTATATCCTTCTGTCAGAATTTGTATCAACTACAGTATCTTGCCTATTTATTTAAAGGCTTATATTTTACCAATACAATTTATTTAAGTTCCATAAACACAGTCCAAATAAATAAAATAATAATAATGACCAACAAGTTGGTTGGGGAAACGTCAATATCAAACTTGAGAAAGGCTTAGAGATTAATATTTAAAAATTCAAAAAGACGTGAAGCTAGACAGTCCACAACCCATAAAATAAATATTTAGTTCGTTTTTAGAGTTTGATTTGTGCCGAAACAATTAATTAGTTTGCACTTGCAACAATATAACAACCAAACTTTGTTCTTAGAGAAATTCTAATTAAATATAAATTATTAGTTAGAAGTCTGATTATTTCA
Source organism: Carex kokanica (assembly GCA_025461125.1). Lineage (NCBI taxonomy): Eukaryota > Viridiplantae > Streptophyta > Magnoliopsida > Poales > Cyperaceae > Carex > Carex kokanica. Next base: position 449,983 of record JAJGRX010001417.1, read on the forward strand.
ACTACTTTTCTTTATTACTATCAGATTGAGATTTCAATTATAAAAGTCCAATATGAATAATTGTCAATTTAACATTTATTCAGCTCTGACTCAAAAACTTTCACATTATCACAATCCTGACATAATGCCTGTTGCTGTCAGATCAAGGAAGAAACTAAAATAGATGGCAGTGTACAAAATTCCACTATAAATAGAAAGCAAATATAAAGATGAACTACATGGTTTTCAGATCACAAAAAGAGTAACAAAACACAAGCACTCTGAACTAGGCTAAAATAAGAACCTCTCAAAAGGGCAAATCATACTGTGTCAAAGATCAAGAGGTGTACATTCCATCCGAAGAGTAGAACAAACAAAAATGCAAACCGTAAATTAGTAATGTCTAATCATCTTCGGGACCTTGATCCTCCTTGGAAAGCTTGATCATATCATCTATCCTAAGAATTGTTATGGCTGCTTCAGTGGCAAACTGTGTCACCAAAGAAAAGGGTGAGATTATTAGACAGCAAAAAATTTCAAAAATTTCTTCATAAACATCCCAGTGAATGTTAATCATCTCACTTTGGTCATGACATTTCTAACCATGGTATATTTACAATTTTCATTTGTGTTTGCCAAAAAAAAAAAAGATAAAATTAAAGCTGAAGAAAAACGGACCTGAATAATTTTTACTTTGCTCATAGCTGGCTCGATAACTCCAGCTTCCAGGTTGTTGCGGATTGTACCTTTTATAAGATCAAGACCCATGCTGCATAGAATATTTTAAAATTAAATATAATGGGTAAATCAATGTTTCCCCGAATATCAACAAATCGAAGTACTCAAATAGGAATGATTGAATCATGAACTTTCCACATGTTAGAATATTTCAAGGAAAGATTTTAATGTTATATAGACTTTTACTACGACAGTCAAATTTCTTCAACAAGCAAGAAATTTTCTAATGAAAAGGAAGAAGAACATTTAAATTGAATTATTAACCTTGAATAATGTTGCTTATCAGCCTTTGTTTGGGCAGTGTGGTGGTAAGCCCGAAGCTTTGCAACAAGTTCAGTTGCATCCTTGGCAGCATTGACAGAAAGAACCTGTCACCATCAATTTCCGAAAATTAATATACAAATTTTATGGCTCAGACACACCAAAACCTAACCAAGTACAACCAAATAAAGATATCAACATGAGGCTAGTATGCATAGCGCATATTGGTCCATACTACGGATCAATATCTCTATTTTTAAAGTCCAAACAATCGGTCTGAACCGTTCAACATGATCTTCATATGAAAATGTACTTGTAGATCAAATTTTACATTTTTTAGAATAATTTTACTATTTTTTTTTAATAGATAGGAAAACACTTGATCTAAAGATTCTAGATCATTCAAAAGGAGTGATTTTCTACCTAACTAAAAAAAAGAGTACAAAAATTCTAAAAAATGTAACATTTAGTTTGCAAGTACATTTTCATATGGATATCATGCTATACAGTTCAGATTGACTATTTGAACATTGAATATGAAAATATTGATCCGTAGTACGGACCAATCTGCCCTATGCATAGTACCATAGCCTCACTCTATGAACATATATCCCAAGTACCTTTGGAATGACTAAAAGAGCTTCAGCAAACTCAGCAATAGCAAGTTGCTCTCTGGAGCCAAGGGTTGTTGCCAGATACTCCAAGTACACAGAGAGTGCAGCCTCAACTGCACCACCACCTGCTACAACCTGTACAGACAAAAATTTAACTCAGATAACTTCATTCGCATATAATAACTAAGAAAAAAGGTATCACAAATGTTCCATTCTACTCAATTCTCAGCTTCAGATATGATCAAAGTAGAATATCTTTCAAGATATTTTGAAAGAGAGTTTTAAGCTATATAAGGAACATCATTTGGACTTTCAGGAGACAAAATATTTGCATTACTTATAGAACTCTGAAGAGTAAGTATGTTAACTACTAATCATGAATTAACAAAGGTAAGCATACCGCATTTGATTCCAATGTTCTCTTCACGATACACAAGGCATCATGCAAAGATCTCTCAACCTCATCAAGAAAGTAGTCATTAGGGCCTCTCAATACCAAAGAGACCTGCTCAAACAACATGAATTAGAGGTTGAAAAGACTGAACTCAATTTATTTTTTAGTGCCAAAGGAAACCATCACCCCATTAACACCACAAGAAAAAATAAAGGAAAGAAAAACCTACTCAATTGTAAGACTTGGGTGATATCCTACCATTAATTGAACCCCTTTAACAACATTTCTACAAGAAATAACAAGAAAGCCCTTGTAAAATGAGTAGAAATGACTTTATACAATGAATCTAATTACCTTTTTTCTGTGGAATGTTAGGCATATACAATGAATCTAATTACCATTTATATTCCAAATAACACACAACAAGTTGGAAAAGACAATATTTTTTCGAAGTCTTGAACCCAGTCTTTAGAAGGGACAAACCTTCAAATTAATTGAACCTTCTTCTGGATATTGAACAGTGGACTTTTGCACATAAAAAGGGTAAAGTAAACCAGGTAAAATAGCCAATGAGAACTAACCGCACTAGTGTTTTTCGTGCCCTTGACCATGACTACATCATCATCTGCTATTCTTTCCTCTACAACTTCATCAGCTTGCCCCAAGAATGAGGAATCAAAGGTCTCTTCTCCTTCCATGTCAGCAAAGGTAGTCACCTGTTTCAATACTCGACACAATCAATTCAAATTATAAGTTGCTCTAAGATGAGAACTTTAAGAGCACAAGATAAAATATTTTTTGATATGTTAATGGTGATATAGGACTCATACCACAGTTGCACACTTGCACTAGTGGGATAGACTTGAATTGGAATGGTTTACATCCTTGTTATCATGAATTACTTTCCAAATTAAAAAAAAATAACCACAAGTCTAGTTCCATGGTCAAGCGTTTAAAAGAAAATACACTGGTCATGATAGATATTGGACTCATACCACAGTAGCACCAGTGGCCTTGGCAACATGACGAAGATCATCCTTACGCACACGCCTCACGGCAATAGCTCCAGCTTCCACAAAGTACTGAAATTGTGATTCAAAAACCAATTACTTATGAGTTCCATACTTTGTAGTAGTCAAAATTCAATTTTTGTGCCACTTAATCATCTGCCAGAAAGATACCACACTATGAGATATCCTAATGAGAAACAAAACCAACAACAATCAAAACGCAAGGCTAATATATGTTGCATTGCACATAAAAGCAGGTCTGGTTAGACTTCTGATTCTGCTATAATCACTTTTAGACAGATGAATTTAAAAATAAAAACAAGAGCTAATCACTTATAGGCACTTGCCTTGAGTGACATATCATCAATTCCCTTGGTTGTCAACACCACATTAGCTCCAGATTTCAAAACTTTTTCAATCCTCTCCTTTGTTATATCAGATTCTCTGCAAGATGCCATAAGTTAGTATCGTAGTCTACCATTGTCAGGTAACAGAGTACAATCAATCAATCTCCCAAGATGTAACAACCCATTAAGCCAATTATACACTAGCTGGCAAAAAAAAATCATCCAGCATGATATTCAATCTGGGAATATTTAGTTGTAGCAACTTTACCTTTATCAGCCTGGCCCCCAACAGAAAACCTCAATTGAAATGGGTAAAGATATTGACAGAGCACTTTTTGCTTCATGCAGCACAAGACTCATATGCAGCGCTGTTTTCGGTCTATTGTTTGTGCGGTGCATGAAGCAAAAACTGCTCTGCCAATATCTTTACCCTACAAAAATAAGCCATGAAAAGAGAAGAAATTCACCTCTGACGAATTTTTTCGAGTTCCCTGGGGTCTGTGACCAGGACTTGAACCCCCATCTGCATCTTGGTTTTCATGAGGTTGAAATCGAGACAAGCAATTTTTGCCGGTGCGACTCTAGTAGGCATTCCCTGTGCAGCCCGGCCAGTGTTGAGAGCATAACCCTTCATCAAATAGCTTTCTTTTGCACCCAATCCATGTGCTTTCAATATGTTTATTCCCTTCAGAAAAGAAAGAAAGAAATGGATATTTCAACATTTGGATGGGTAAATAAGGCATTGCGAGTTTTCTAGTTCTTTTAAGATTTAATAGTTTATGAGAAAGACTGAGTGAGAATCAAAATGGAAAGAGCTTTCAAGATGACCTATAAAATAAAAATTAAAAGAAATTTAAAAAAAAAGTTTCTGAAACTAGGTTCAACTAGATCAGGGTTTGTATTTAACAAATAAGTAGTATTTGCACTGACCTTGATTGGATATTTGACATCTCCCTTGGCAGTAGTAGTTTTCACAGATAGAACAGCATCAACCACCTAAAATAACAAAAATGATGGCATAAGTTTACTGCAAAGCGGAATTAATAAAAAAAAAAATGATTTTAAGAAAAAGATAAACAAAAACTATGAGAGTTTTGAAAGCTCACTAGACTAGCATAAAAATCACTGTCACTGGAAATCAGCTTAGAAGACATGCTTGTTTTTGCACAGTTTATCAGGGAATCCTTGCCAAGCTTTTCTACCTAAAGAAATCATAACAACAATTTTCATAAGGTAATTGAAGTTTTGTGCACTAAACTAAGTTTTGTGCACTAAACTTCAATGAAACGTTAAACAAACCATTTAACTAACTCCAGGCATGCTGACCCTTGATAAAATAATAGTAACACGTGTTATTAACATAATATTGAAGCATTAATACCTTAGTAGCCAACTTCTCTTCAACATACTTGCATGCCTCCCGCATGGCCAACTGCCACAATCAGATAAACAATTAAACATCAAAACACAACTTATGTATAATTGTATATAGAACATACATGCAAAATTAAATTTAAATTTATAGCTGGAGGATAGACAGATTACCCTATAGCCGCTGATGATAGATGTGGGATGAATTTTGTTTCTCACAAGCTCATTTGCTCTCTGCACCAGATTAAAAAAAAGAAAAAGAAAATTAAGACATGACATATGATGCAGGGAATATTTAACTGAAATGTAATTGTCTAAAATCACGACCTTAAGCAATTCAGCAGCTACAATGACAACAGATGTGGTACCATCTCCAACTTCACGATCTTGAAGCTCAGCCAACTCAACAAGAACCTAAATGTTAAATAAAAAATGGTATTAGCACATGAGAAACACGCATTTAGCCAACAAAAGAAGAGAGTACTAATTGAAATCATACCTTGGCAGCTGGATGCTCAACTTCTAGCATCTTGAGTATAGTGGCACCATCATTAGTGATGGTAACATCACCGATGTCATCAACCAACATCTAAAAAGTAGTCCATTAGAAAAATTATTAGTTGATCTTCAACTAAAGATATGCCTTACAATTGACGGCGAAACAAAAGAGAGGTATAAAGATGTTAAGTACTTGTTTTGTTAACAAAAACGAACCATTTGGTGCCTAATTACTGAGAGAAACATCTTAACTGAAGCCAATACAACCATAAATGAGAAGACCATTTGGTAACACACTTGTTTAGTACCACAACAGTTGGGTTAAGTATACAATTTAACCAAAAACGGGTTACTTGGTTTGGACAGATCAGTTCTATCAGAAAAAAAAAAAGCAAAATTATATACAAACCTTATCAAGGCCAACGGGACCAAGAGATGACTTGACGATATTAGCTACAGCTTGACATGCCATCACTGGAGTAAGAAAAAAAAAAGTCAAACAAATCAAGCACTAAAGCACAGTATAAACACATTTCCCGCACGGATCTCGCATTGTGCGCGATTTTTACACTGATTACATTCAGAGAAATAGGCTTGTCATTACTCACCGTTTTGCGTACGAACACCTTCGCCGGACTGGCGCTCGCCGAGTATGTCAGGTGTCTGAGATGCGAACGACATTTCTGAATCTACGAAGAAACCCTAACCCTAACCTTACACTGGATTCAAGGTCTTGAAAGGAGATCAAGCGAGATGGAGAAAGAGAAAGGCGCGCTCTGGAGAGTTCGAGGGGTAATGGAGCTCTATCGTTGCGTCGTAGTAGGGTTTTGGGTATGTTCTTTCTCTCTGTTACTTTTCTCGCGTAAAATTTACATTATGGGCCTTTTACAAATATTTTGGGCCTCATTCTTGGGCCTGTATATCTTTTGATATTTTTTTTTCCTACATATATTAAACTTGAGTGAGTCTATGGTATTATGCATAGCACAATTTGGTCCGTAATACAAATTAATATTTTCGTTTTTAAAATTCTAACGGTCGATTCACCGTTCAACATGTTTTTATATGAATATGTACTTATAAACCGAATTTTATATTTTTTTTAGAATTTTATATTTTTTTAGAATTTTTTATTATTTTTAAAAATAGGTAGAAAATCACTGTTTTTGGATGGTGCAATTCTAAAAAATATAAAATTCGGTCTGCAAGTACATATTCATATGGAGATCATGTTGAATGGTTCGGATTGACAGTTAAGATTTTGAAAACAAAAATATTGATCCATATTACGGACAAACCCGTGATATGCATAGTACCATAGACTCATTATTTAACTTCATGCATGAATGAACCTTTGTTGGCTTTTGAACATGAATAACTTGTATATTGTTATCATTTTTTTAGTAAATGTTGAAGGTCAAGCCACCCAACTATTTAATACATTTGTTATTACAACAAATGATTTTTCCCATTCAGGTTTCGAACACATGACTTCTCACATAGAGACCATGCGCCTTTGCTACCATACCAAAGGCTAGTTCTTTCTTGTTATCATAATTGATGAATAACTAACTCATCTAACTCCAATTCATACTAAACAATTTTAATATTACTTTTTCTTGAAATGCTAGTAAAATATTTGGATGATCTTTTTTTTTTTTCATTAAAAACAATGAATTAGATATTGGTAAAAAGTTACAACAGTTGTAAATTGATGGAACTAAACACTGCAAATATTGGAAGAAAACAATACCAAGAGGGGCATATAACAAAATCAGGTAGAATATAACTTGATAAGAAAACAGTTATTCAAGCTGATGGTAATTAGGTAATAGAATATGATTTTTTGTTCTAACAGAGGGCAAACAAGCACAGAAACAAAAATGTGAAATGAATATGACTCGCATTAATATGTAGAATAACTCAAAATATTACGTTCTAATTAAATGTGTTATATTACTATATTAGACTTAAAGTTGTGAAATGTTAGCTTAAAAAAATACACATTTTCAATTTTAGCTGGAATTTTATCCATATTTGCGAAGTTAATTATCTCTTGAAATTTTTCGGAATCGCACTAAATGTCACTTTATTAGAATTAAATAAAGAAATTTTACAAATCGCATAAATTGAATAAAATCTCTGTTGAATCTCATTTCATATTGATTTCACAAATTGCATAAATTTGGCCAAATTAAAGAAATATAAAATTGCAAATTATTCAAAATCAAGTTAAATGTTACTATGATTTAGGAGTAGAACTAGGGTGTGTTGTGCTCACCGAAGGGTTTGGTGAGCATAACTCTTAAATCTATCGGATTGACTTTAAACGAGACGAATTCAAACCGTTGAAACTAATTAATTTCACGAGTGATGCATGCACATACAAAATTTTGAAATTTTCGAATTCATTTAGTCCAAAGTCAAGCGGTCAAAATTGATGAAAAATGAATGCATGAAAATAACTCGTAAATCTTCATTTTAGTGAATTCAGCTACTGGATCCCTCCAGTTCTGACTATGGCTGAAGACCTTCAGGTTGGTTGATTTCGCTCTCGGCTAGAGCAGATTTTTTCATGCATTCACCACGAAAATCATATTTCATCAAAACTGGAGGGATTTTTTATAGCAGTGTTTAATGACCTTCAGGTTGAGAGAAATCAAGGGGAGAAAACACTCAAATCTGATCCAAGCACCAAGCTGGTACGACTACCAGTACGGATAGTACAAGGACAAGGAAATAGGTCTCCGCTCTCAGTTGCTCATCAAGGGCAAGGAAAAATGCAACCCTAACCTAGGCCGGAGACGAGTGGAGCCTCCACCACCGATCGGTGCACCAATTGTAAAAATGAGGAGCACGAGCGGATAGGGTGCTGGTCCCTCCACCCATCTCTACGCCCAAAGAAAAAGGGGAGCTGCGGCAGAAACAAGAAAGGGGGAGCGTTTCTCTCACACAGAAAGAAACGGAGGTTTAATACCAACAAGTTTCCTCTCCATTCACCACTAAACTGGAGGGATCCAGTAGCTGAATTCCAAGCAAGTCAAACGGGTCAAATTACTCAGATATTATATGGAAAGTGCTCCAACAATTAATTGTGCTGCTACTTCAGAAAATGACTCCAAAAACAAGCGGTATCATTTTAAATTCAATTAAAATTTCTTTATATGTTAAATTTACAATTGATAGCAGTGTTTATGGCTCATATTCTTAGGAACAAAATTTTATTACCAGTGTTTTAGTAGCCAATGAATTGAAGCACCAATTAATGGTTTAGAAAATTACCAAACATTTTCTAGAAATATGTTAAAAAATTATATATTTCACTCTTTACAACAAATTTTCTTTCAATTAAGAAATTAGCACAATTTGATGGTATGGGAGTAAACTTTTTTCGAAAAATATAAACGATGTTTTTGTATATAAATAGTTTCTCTGTAAATTAAATTTTAATTAAAAAATAACACGAAGTAAATTGCAACACAAACTTTATTTTGCAATAAAAATAATATTTCAACCGGAAAAATAATTAATGATTTTAGAAAATAGATTTATGTTTTTTGAAAACGTTTAAAAATAATAATAATTTATAATCTTTGTACAACAAAAATATATATGGGAGAAATATGGCCCGGTTTTTTGACATATTACTATATTAATTGTAATAATTTATAAAAAAAATGTTAATTTACTATAAGCCCAATTTAATGCATGAATTAAATATATATATTCAATGTTACGTATCGAAAGTTTCAACAATAAAATAATTAGAATGTTTAAAAACATAATCGAAAATTCTATTGATAAACTAGGAATCAAAAATCTAAAATAATGTTCCCAGACAAGTATATCTAATTTGACCTTTAAAACACGTCCCTAGTTCGCTAAAAGAATAGAAACTGCGTTGGAAACACGAAATTCTGACACTCAGCAGTTTCACTGCGTCCGCACTGGTGGTGAGTGCGGGTGGTCCATCCGCACTGGCACCTTGTTCCTTTAACTCGTTTTCTGAATTTCTGTGAGTGCGGGTGAACCACCCACACTGGATATCAGTGCGTCCGCACTCATGAGTCTCCTGTGCTATGATTTTTCTTCAAAACGACTTCTAAGTAGTGAGTGCGGGTGGTTGACCCGCACTGGAGGAGAATGCGGACGCATTAGGCTCGGACTTTTCTTGACAAGTGAAATTTTGATGAAAAATGTGACTAAGTACTGAGTGCGTCCGCACCCAGATCCAGTGCGGGTGAAGGACCCACACTGGATGTATTGAGAATTGACGAAAATTCGACTAAGTACTGAGTGCGTCCGCACTCAGATCCAGTGCGGGTGAAGGACCCACACTGGACGTATTGAGAGTTGATGAAAATTGTCTAAGTACTGACTGCGTCCGCACTCAGATCCAGTGCGGGTGAACGACCCACACTGGATGCGTTGAGGGTTTATTTTATGAAATTTCTGTGTGTCTCTCTCTCACTCCCTCATTCCGCCCCTTCCCTGTTCTGGTGAGGTCCGCCCAACGAAAGAAAAGAAGAAAGAAAAAGGAGCTCCAAATCCTTCCAAGTCGCTCAAAAGTCCGAGAAATCGAAGTTGGAACCGAGAAAGTGGCCGTAGATCTCTTCTAACCCTCCTATTCGATATTTCCTTCTCTTCCCTTTCCTCTCCAAAATCTCAGATTTCCCGATGGTTTGGATTTTCGTTTTTAACCCGAGATTTGGGCTTAAATTGCTGGTAGTCTATCTCCTTCGACCTCCTTGCTGATTATTTGTCGATTCTTTTCTCGAATTCCTCTCAATTTTGGATTTCCTTTTTCTAGGGTTTTTGGGTACCAAATCAGAAATTTGAGAAAATGTCGGTGATTGATTAGGCCAGTCCGACCGAATAGATTCGTAATCGGTAAACCTCTCCCTCAACCTTGTCAATTAGCGATTAATTTGGATTTCGACCAAATTAGGGTTTAAGAATAAGTGCTTGGAACAAAGATTTAAATCAAGTATGTATGTTGGTATAGGTGTAGGCTCGGGTGAGCAAGAGTTTGCGGGACCTTTCGAGACGTGCGAACCATAAGTGCGAAATACGCTCTTCGTAATCAGGTGCGGGGTTCTTGGACTTGTTTGATGTTTCATTTTCAGGAATTAAATTATTTCTCGATTGTCATGTTGTATGTTGATTGCTGCATAATTTGAAATTGTGTGATTCATGTGCATACCTCAATTAAATTAGAACTGAACTGTTGTGAGATGGTTGATTTGCATATTCGTATGGTTGTCAATTGATGTGTTATATTTATTATTCTATTGTGAATGAATCTGCCAGGCTGACCCGTAGAGGTAGCTGGATAAGGTAACGGTGACCTATCCGTTGACCTGTTTCTGAATTTGCCAGGCTGACCCGTAGAGGTAGCTGGATAAGGTGACGGTGACCTATCCGTTGACCTGTTTCTGAATTTGCCAGGCTGACCCGTAGAGGTAGCTGGATAAGGTGACGGTGACCTATCCGTTGACCTGTTTCTGAATTTGCCAGGCTGACCCGTAGAGGTAGCTGGATAAGGTGACGGTGACCTATCCGTTGACCTGTGTAATGAATTTGCCAGGCTGACCTGTTTAGGTAGCTGGATAAGGTGACGGTGACCTATCCGTTGACCTGTAAAATGAATTTGCCAGACTTTGATCCTATTTGAATGAAATTGCAAAGTAGAGCCTTATGGCTGACTTTGATTCCGTGTAGATGCATTTGTAAAGTCGAGCTGTATAGCTGACTTGGAACCAGACTTTAGTAAATGGTTAAGCCAAAGCACTGCAGATGGGTGTCAGATAAAGGGTCCAGCTCGGTGGGACATCTGTAGGTGCCAGTAACCCTACAGATGAGGGTTTGACAAAGGGTCCAGCTCGATTGAACATCTTTTGGTGCTACCAGTCATAATGAGATAAGTTAGGCCAAATACGTGTTTTGTTTGGATTTCATCTTGGAAATTCCGTAAATTGTATTTCATTCGATTATTGTTGTCCAGCATGTGTATCAATTTATATATTGTGTTTGAACTGTTAATGTAATTTTGTATGGATTTCATTTTTGGATATGAATTCTGATTGCAAGTCCAATAACTTGATTGTGGCAAATTCGCACTGAGAATTTATTCTCACCCCCACCCTTCGGGTAATTTTTTACAGGTTCAGGTGCGACTGGTTCTGGGGAGGCACGCGAGTAGTTGGCCCTTGGTAGAGTGCCCTCATATGACCTTAGATATATATATATATATTTTTTTTTGTTGTATAGTTCTAGGTTAAGCCTGATGGTTAGTATCCGGATGAGATACTTTTGTTGTATGATTACTCTGACCAGACTGTGTACTCTGATTTATGTTTATAAACTTGTTTTATGTCATGTGTTGCGTATTTTCTAAATGAATTATTAATTGCCTGGTAAGCATACACGGTGTTGTATGTTTACGGCGGGGGACTGTCGCGACCCTTGGCCGCGGGGTGTGACATTCAATAACGGTACCGATTTTTAAAAATAATTATTCTACAAACCCTCTTAAAATCAAAAGTTTTTTTTATTATCAAACAAGAGCCGAAAGGCCACCATAACACAAAAGCCGGTATCCAATTCATACCGAGATAACCAAGAGTCGGAAGGACACCATACCTCTCTAGTCGAGAGGCCAACAAAAACAAGAGCCGAAAGGCCACCATAACTGAGAGCCGAAAGGTTTCGGTACCATAACAAAATACAAAGAACCTTTCAAACTGAAAGGTCACCATAAAAAAAGGAGCCGAAAAGTAAAAAAAAAAAAAGGGAGGGGGAAACCCTATATCAATATGTCAGTAACAACTCCAAAAGTGGAGTCGCTGATCAATAACCAAAATATATCAGTAACAACTCCAAAAGTGGGGTCACTGATAAGTAACCAAAATATGTCAGTAACAACTCCAAAAGTGGAGTTGCTGATCAATAACCAATATATGTCAGTAAGAACTCCAAAAACGGGGTGGCTGACCCAATAACCAAAATAATCAGTAATAACCCCAAAAGGGGTGGTTGACCCAATACCAATGATCAAGTTTTGTTGGTAATACCTCAAATAATTGTACAAGAGCATGTACAATTAGAAAACCAATAACAATACCAAATAACCAAATAGAACAAATACAAAAGGTCATGAAAAATATAAATTGATATGTTGGTAATTGTACAATTACCTAAAAAATAAAAGACCCATTGGATGCAAATAAATATACAATAAAATACAATAGTGATGACACCATTAGAATTTTATTTTTTATTGTGGTAAATAAAGGTTGAAACCAATACATATACACATATATGGATTATTCTCTCTATTTATCTATATAAGAAAAATAATAATGCTAACAATGAGGGGGAGGAAGAATTAATAGGTACAAAGAACATCAAGGATGACGCAACCATTTTCAAGGCCTAAAGACGATGCAATTTCTCTGAACATGGAAAATGATCAAGCCAAAACCGAAACTCAACTCATGTGAAATGAGGAGCAACTTGACAATAGCTTCACCAAAGAATTGGACTCGACTCCATTCGAAAACATTACAAGCAAGCTAGAATTGCTCGATATCTACAATTCTAGCTTGAGAGGGAGTGTTGAGATGGTTTCTAAGTTGTGCATGACGAAGATTAAAGAGCTCTTTGTAATTTCGCGGTCATTCATTAGCTGCACCTTGCTCTCGCACGTGATATCTCACACTCCTATAAGGAGTAATGAATTGCGGTGTATTGGCATAACCAGCATCAACCAAAAAATATTTGCCTCGTGGTACTGTGAATCCGTTGTCGAGTGCACTCTTTAGTACAGTGGCATCTGAAGCTGATCCTTCCCATCCGGCCATTACATAAGTAAATCGATAGTCAAAATCACAAACGAGCATAACATTTTTGACAATGTTTGTTTTCTATTACGATATGGAGCTTGATCTTCGTAAGCAATAGTTATAGGAACATGTGTGCCATCAATAACACCAATACAATCCTGTATATTAAAAAATAGTGAATAATTAAATTTACCTTAAAGAAATGATTAAATATTGTTCTCGATTGGATAAGTTGGGGCGTATGAAGTCGAGGGGGTATTATGATTTCTGCTGATAGTTGAGTAATAGCCTTAATTACAATATGGAAGTAACGGCTTACTGTATCACCCGACCGTTGGAATCATTCTTGCACAGTGCGATTGCTTGCATTTTTAGCAACTGTGTATAAGACATTGCAACTTGTTCTTCAATCAACATCTGTCCATCCTGGAGAAACTCTTTATCTCTCAACAGCTTAACAAATGTGTTGGGGTTTTGACGGTTCAAACCCATTTATCTGCTTAAGATGCGGAAAGAACGTAAAACAAAAATTTTACTTCTAACTTAAGCCAATAACAGATCTACTCCTTAATTGATTTCTAAAGCTTTAAATCTACTTAACAAATTAAATAGATTTAATATAACTTTTATACCTTGTTTCCAAATTCTGATTGGAATGAAGACCGATTCGTCTCGGAGCACCAAACGTCTGATGCCTCTATCAGTTTTCCACCAGGACTAACCAGAGAGCGGTTTATTTCTTTTGCCAGAAATACCGTAAACTGCGGACTTTGCAAAAACACTATTTACCGAGAAAAGACGAAATAACAATATTCACGACCCACAGTTATTCTGATTCACTAAATAAGCAAAAATAGAAATACTGCGACTTTCGCAAATATATATTATTTTCAATCCCGTAAACAAAACCGAGAAAGAGAGAAGATTAGATTGTCGATCGATCAGATCGATTCGATATCAAGTGAATTAGTAATTTTCTCTCTACCCCTACCCCTCTATTTATAGGAAATAGATATGGCCCAAAATTACCAAAATACCCTCATAGGTCGGTGCTACAGTGTTCCAGGCGGCGCTACAGTGTTTTGAGCCTGCTGCTACAGTGTTTTCAGCCCAAAATGAATTGAATTGATTTGGGCTTTTAAATTTAATTAAGGCTTTAATTCTAATGGGCTTTAGGCCCAAAAAATTAATCCATAATTAACATTTAAAATCCATTTCATATCAATATAATTATTCTGAACAATTATATTTCTCTCGGTTGTTCTTTCGGTAACTTTTATACAACGTGTCGTGCACGTTTATAAATTAATCATTGTTTCTGCTTGTCATCTTATATGACATTTATAATTTAATTATAACACATATAATTAATTATAACCATCTTATTATTAATTATAATCAAATCATAATCAATCAATAAGATTCTCTGATTAGCTCCTATACGGTGTGACCCAATAGGATCTGTGTTATGTTGGTAAATAGAATTAGAACTGTTCTAACTTCTATAATCATAGGAGGCATCTGACATCTGCACTATGACCATCCAATTACACAGATGATGCTGTACTGTACAATACCACGATCCAGTAAACTATTTTACTCGTGTTAATTCTTTTGTCTCATAGCTATCAAATCAGTTTCAAGGTAGGTGTGTGTCATCCTTGCAACCTAATCTTTTCTTGATCTTGAGCATATTATCAAATATAATTACTCTTGTAATTTATATCGCTAGCAGATAATCTTACTCTATCAAGGGGACCAGTAATACTATAACTCGTATAGAGATACGAGAGACAATAATACTTTTGGTAAACCATCACTACCTCAGCTAAGCTATGCATACCGAAGAGCTACCGTTATAACTGCATTTTACCGACAGCGTTAGGTAATAGTCACACATATACATTTCTTAGTAGGAAAGATGAATACCTTATACTTTAGAACTTAACACTGAATGAAAACATTAATGACACAAACACAATTCCATTTAATGTTTCATTCGGGGTCTGTCAAATACCATGTTCCTAGAACATGTATCTATGTGATTAAAATGACATCTCTTGTCAAATGATTTGTAAAACATAACCATCTTTTAATCCACATACTAACCTTGTAACGGTAAATTAGTGTTCCTGCTAATTACCTTGGTTAGAGACTTTTAAGAATATATATCATCTATATTATGAAGTTTCACAATTCCATTTATTGACTCTAGTCAGATAAACAAATGATTCATAAATACAATAATACTCAAGGCAACAAAATGATATATAAATAAACATTCAATTCATGAACAAAGCTTTATATAAATTATCGTATTATTGACTTCTAGATTATTACAAACTAACAAAATGCACGGAAAACAAAAGTCTCCATACGAAATTTTCGCTTAGAACGACACTTATGGCCATCTAAAACTTCATTGACATACATCATTACAATTAGGATTGAAGTATAGCATGGAGTTGGTTCCATTATATTTCTCTCTATATGTGGCATGATGAGATTTGTATAATCCTTATCATCATTATTCATTTTACATTGAAGAAGATGATTCATTATTTTGCTATAAAAGATGTGAATAAGCATTTGCTGCAATAGCTCTATATATAAACAATTTAGATTTTTATTAAATGAAAATGGTCATGATCATTCCTTTGTCACTTTGTAGTGTATGGTCAATTATGATATTACTTTTCAATGTGTGGTCAGTACACCCATTTATCACTTTGTAGTGTGTGGTCAATTCACTCATTTATCACTTTGCATTGTATAGTCAATTCACTCATTTTTTTATTTTAGAATCTGATATATATAATTATATTAATCATAATCAGTTATTAGTATTAATACACTTAATATAGTTTAATTGTAGTATTACATCTTCCATAAAAAGAAAAACAAACTAACATCTTAACAAATTTCTCATGCATTTGCCGAACACCTATATTCTAAAATTACCCATGGGTTAAATAACTTTGGTTTTGATAAATTAAAATTCCCATTTCCATATTAAAAATTCTCATTCCCACAACATTTCCATGTTGCCGAACAGGCCCAAACTATATTCATGGTGGGACTCTTCGGTAACAAGGGATTAAGCTTCCTTAAGGCTTAATCCTCTTCATTTAGCTTCCTTAAATAGAAACTGAACTGTAAGAATTACCAATTGGTTAATGAAATGGAATCTATTATCTACATTTTCTCTCGTCCTCACTTAATTTATCTCTTTAATTTCTTCCAATTTCCACATTGTTCCACTGTTGGTCTGACAACTGAGTCTCAGAGTCATCAGGCTAAGGCTGCTAATGAGCTGAGCCGGCTCATGAACCAATAGTTGAGCGGCTCAATAAATTGTATTGAGCCAGATCCTAAATTAAATAAAGTCCAAACTCGACTCGGCTCATATTTTATCACTCAAACCGAGCCGAGCCGGCTCATGAGCCAATGAGTCTCTTCTTTTTGTGCTTGATGATGTAATAGGCTGAGGGTTGGAAAAAAAATATAATTTCCTTGCGGCGCGTTTCTTTGTGAGCTTAATGAAATTAGTATATTTTCCTGAGTAGAACTAGGGTGTTCTTAAGCTCACCAAGTTTCTTTGTGAGCTTAATTCAAAGATCTATGGAATTGGCTTCAAACGATGCATCCAAACCGTTGAAACCGATCTACTTCACGAGTGATGCATTTACATGTCAAATTTATAAATTTTCAAACTAATTTAGTATAAAGTCAAGCGATAGAAAAAAGATGGTTTATAAGTTACTTTTAATGTGTTCATTTTTCATAATTTTTTTACTGCTTGACTTTATATTAAATTAGTTCGAAAATTTAAAAACTTAACATGTAAACTCATCACTCATGAAGTAAATCGGTTTCAACAGTTTAGATGTGTCGCTTGAAACCAATTCAATTAGTTTTTGAGTTAAAGCTCACAAAGATTGGTGAGCTTAAGAACACCCTAGTTCTACTCTATTTTCCATTCTCTTGTCAATCTAGTAACATTAAACGTAAGCAGGACCCCACGACAAAGGAGGAACTTTTTTAGAATACTAAGGGTTCTTTTTGCATATATCTCCAACAAAGACAAAAAAAAAGAGTGCAAAGCCTAATTTTTCAACCATATTTTCGGTACACTTAATTAACTAGATAATAAAGTCCATCTATGGCTGTGTCTTTTAAAATATTTAAATGGGTTACTTTTAATAAATTTTTTTTTTTAACATTTTCTAGTTAATTTTTAAATATTATTTTTTAACATTTTGGGTTAGTTAAATGGATGATCATCATTAAACTTCCATATAATTATCAAATACGTTTTGAGATTTGTATATGCAAGTGTTAAACAAAATAAAAATATTACATAAATACCTAAGTATTTATAATAATTATATTTAACAAATAGATTAATGTAAAAGACACACACTCAGTTATTTCCCTTTTTTTTAGAAATTACAAGTTAGAAGAAATTAACTTACCGTTAAAAATGACGGAGTATTTGTACATATAAACAGAATTACAAATTACAAGTACATATTCAGATGGAGACCAGATACCCTGAAGTAACTAATTTTTTTTTTTTTAAATTTGATCCATCCGATTGGATGTGGAATGCAATGGATCCTTTAATATTCGAGCCAAAGCTGATCGCACGGTCTGGATATAAAATCAAACTTTGAGGTACCTTAGGTAATAAGAATTCTACTAAGATGCACTTTATTCATTTTGCTTGTGCTTGGGCTGAGGTCCAAAGTTCCCACCTCGAACTCTTTACCTCCAAAGAAAAGAGAAAAGCACTTAAAACCCTAGATCGAAGAGTGACAAACCTCAGTCTTATTTCCCTCACCTCGGATTCAGCAATCGAAGTCTCACATTCTCACGTTCTGTCCTTCTGTGGATGCTCTCGACTCCATTTTAGTTCAACTATGAGTTCGTTTTTCAAATTTTAATTTCAGCGTAGCAAAGTATTTTCAAAATAGCTAATTTCTTGCACAATATTTGCTATGTATTCGTTGATAGGTGCTGCACGGTGCTTCGGATTAGCTTGGTATTCATTTTTCATTCCATATCTTCATTACAAATTAAATCAAAATCAGTCCAAATTAAGTGTCCAAAAACATTTGCCATACTACTGACTGAGTAATCCTGGGCAATGGGGACCCGCCAATTAGAATCGTTTGTAAGAGAGCGCTGTAAATCGGGCACCCTTACTGTCCCTGAAGCCCGTCGCCTGTTTGACCGGCTGCTGGCCACCAGAGACCCGACCCCGTCCATCTATCCCTTCAACCATCTCTTCACAACGCTGGTTCGCATGAAGAACTTAACCAACTATTACCCCACTATATTTTCCCTCTTTGACCGATTGACCCAAAATAAACAGATCTCGCCCGACGTCTGCACGTATAGCATCTTGATAAACTGTTGTACCCGAGTGGATCGGGTCGGATTAGCTTTTGTTTTACTCGGACGATTTCTTAAGGTCGGACCGGGGGCTCATTCGGATGTATTCAATCCATTACTAAAGGGTCTTTGTAGGGATAATAGGATCCATGAGGCTGCAGCCATTGTGCTCGATAAAATGCCTAAGCTGGGTTGCTCACCTGATCTCTTCTCCTATAGCACTCTTATAAATGGGCTGTGTAAGATTGGACAAATTGACAAGGCAGAGGAACTCCTGGATTACATGGTTTCTAAAGGGCTTCAACCTGATGTCGTGACCTATAACACTCTCATAGATGGGCTTTGCAAGAAAGGGCTCCTGGACAAGGCAAACCAGATGCTACAGTGCATGATTTCCAAAGGCCTTGAACCGAATGTTGTAACTTACAGTGCTGTCATGGATGCACTGTGCAAGCAAGGAGAAATTGAGAAAGCAGAGGAACTCCTGCATCTCATGGCTTCTAAAGGGCTTCAACCTGATATTGTAACCTATAACACTCTCATACATGGGCATTGCAAGAACAGGCTAATAGACAAGGCAGTGAAAATGCTGCAGCACATGGTTTCCAAAGACCTTGAACTGGATGTTGTAACTTACAATGCTGTCATGAATGCACTGTGCAAGCAGGGAGATATTGAGAGGGCAGAGGAACTCCTGGCTAACATGGGTTCTAAAGGGCTTCAACCTAATGTCGTGACCTATAACACTCTCATAGATGGGCTTTGCAAGAAAGGGCTCCTGGACAAGGCAAACCAGATGCTACAGTGCATGATTTCCAATGGCCTTGAACCAGATGTTGTAACTTACAGTGCTGTCATGGATGCACTGTGCAAGCAAGGAGAAACTGAAAGCAGAGGAACTCCTGCATCTCATGGCTTCTAAAGGGCTTCAACCTGATATTGTGACCTATAACACTCTCATACATGGGCATTGCAAGAACAGGCTAATAGACAAGGCAGTGAAAATGCAGCAGCACATGGTTTCCAAAGGCCTTGAACCGGATGTTGTAACTTACAATGCTGTCATGAATGCACTGTGCAAGCAGGGAGATATTGAGAGGGCAGAGGAACTCCTGGCTAACATGGGTTCTAAAGGGCTTCAACCTAATGTCGTGACCTATAACATTCTCATAGATGGGCTTTGCAAGAAAGGGCTCCTGGACAAGGCAAACCAGATGCTACAGTGCATGATTTCCAAAGGCCTTGAACCGAATGTTGTAACTTACAGTGCTATCATGGATATGCTATGCAAGAAAGGAGAAATTGAGAAGGCAGAGGAACTCCTAGATTACATGGTTTCTAAAGGGCTTGAACCAGATGTTGTGACCTATTACACTCTCATAGATGGGTTGTGCAAGAAAGGGCTACTGAACAAGGCAAAACATATGCTGCAGTGCATGATTTCCAAAGGCCTTGAACCGGATGTTGTGACTTACAATGCTCTCGGATGCACTGTGCAAACAAGGAGAAATTGAGAAGGCAGAGCAACTCCTGCATCGCATGATTTTGGGAATCCCAACCATAGCAGAGGGAGCACAGTCAGAAAAGAAGCATTTGACATCGAGGTTGAGGCTGGTATAAATCATATGCAATGCTGATGGCAAATTGGTATTTTTTTTCTTTTTTTTGAATCACTATTCTTGATGCTTAAATTGTGCATATTGAGGAAGAATATATGGGTAGTTGGTATATCTTGTACAACTTGGATTCCATCATATGTTGTACTAGTCAGACAATTACTATTTGTATGAAATGACATGTGTTGCACTCTTAAACATGAAACAAATTACCATTATATACAGAATTGTAAACCTCCTCTTGCATCTACTTTGAAGATTCCTCATTGGTATTTCGTTTTATTATTTTAGGAGAATCTTCATGTTTGCACTGTATCATAATTTCATTATTGCTCGTGTTATGTGGAAATTGGATTTCACCATCTACCAAGTGAACCGATGAGTTATGCAAGATTTTCTGATTATACTATAGGAACTTCACTTAAGTTGTCAGATTTGTAAAGGTTTGCACTTTGTTTTCTGATTTTGATGTTTTCTACACTTGAGATCACTAGTTAAGCACTAACCTTAGTCTTCTACTGGAAGCAGCTGTAAATTGAATTATGGATCCACCAATAACCAGCCCACAACCCATGAAACAATTCAACCCTGCTCTAGTTTCACTGTCACAACCTTGACACTGAACGGGTACAAAGGTGGCACAAGTACTGCTGCACACCCGCTGACAGATTAGTGTATTAATAGAGCAGTGGTTACAGTGGGGATTATCGCAGTGTCGGAAACAGGTCTGGTTTTTAAAGGACAGCAGTCTTAAGGATTTGTTATGTTGGCTCCAGCAAATATCACTAGGTTTCTTTTTGCGTAGGAATTTAGAGATGTAATCAGACTATATTGGTCTTCTTTGATTTGTCTTTCTACCAGTGTTGTAAAAAACGTCCGTTTAGGCCGATTAATTGGTCGATTAGTCGTTAACGGTGACCAAATCATCATAGATTTTCCTGACTAATCGGCCGATTATTTCCGATTATGGATGATTATTCCCGATTATTTCCGATTAATCGCTTGGCGGTACTCTGTCCGTCCAATGACTGTATAAAAGATATTTTTTTTCCCGATTATTTCCGATTATTCCCGATTATTTCCGATTTTTTTTTTTTTCATAAACCAGCCACAATTTTACTTAATTGTAGTTTTTTCTTGGACTTCTCTGTATAAAGATATTTGTTTCTAATATAAATGAAAAACTTTACATCCATCCTGAATCATTAAAAATTTAATTCAGGTTTTTGCTAAATGGAATTAGTAAAAACTCACAAGAAATTTTATAATTCCCGTAGCACTATATACTAGTTTGGTTGTATCGAACTTAAATTGGTTAACAACAAACTATCATTGGAAACTATCTTTTTTTCTCTCTTTTTTCTTGTCAAGTTTATTTACAATAAACTAAAAAAATGAAATTAAAGCTACGATGTTACATTAGCATGTTTCTATGTTTATGAATGTGGCTGAATTTAAAAAACTGAAAAAGTGGTACACCAAAATTTCCTAGTGTCTATTTCCATGTTCATGAATGTGTAGATGTTAGCGCATACAAAGTTTTGTTAGTGTCTATTTATTACTGACAAGTGAATCCGCAAATTTTGAGATCGACCAGAAAGTTATAATTTGATGATTGATATTTAAACGAATGTTATCAAAATAAAATAGTTGTTCAAAAACCAGAGTAATAATGTAATGTGATATTTAAAAAGAAATATGGACAACCAATTTTTCGGTACACTTGGGTAACAAGTTTTAACAATAAATTAGTTTTTTTTAGCATATTGTTATGAAAAATATGATAAATGACCGTGTGTTTTTAAAAATATTTAACGGATTACTTTTAATAAAAAATATTATTTTTTAAAAATTTGACTAGCTATTTTTAATATTTTATAATTTTGTTTAGAACATATAGTTATAACTATCAAGATGCTTAGGATGATAGTACAAAAGTCACATGTATGATTGAGCTTTTGAAATTTTGAAATGTTTGATATGTATTAGTTAGTACCGGTACGCAAATATTTATCATACTTGTTTACAACTACAGAAGTTAGTACTGGTACTGATATGCATTTGTATGATAAAGCAAGTGCAATTTTTCGGTCATATTCTATGCAATTTGTGAAAATAATTTGAAAATTTGGGTAAAATCTAGACTAAAATTGAATGCGTTTTTGTCATTTTAAGCTTGCATTTTAGAACTTTTATGCAGAATGGTATGGTGATGGTACCACCGTACCAGCATGGTATGGTTTAGACATGTATGCTTATTCTGGTGTATACCATATTCTGTCTCAGTACCATCACATACTTGTCTCAGCAAATGGCGGGGTTTGAATGTTATTTTCATTTTTTAGTACCAATATCTATTTTATGATATTCCAGTTTGGTTTTCTGAGAATTGTGGGAGTAATTTGCATCATGATATAAGTCCATTGTTGTAATTAAAGTGTCAACTTTGATTAATAAATATTTTTGAGATACCAGCATTTGCTTTTCAAGCTAGGTTTCTGTGCAATCCATAAAGGTTCTCATTTTCGAATCAAGATTGAAGTAATCCAAAAATTGGGTTTTGAATCGAGACCTGCGATTCAAATCTGTCGCGCGAGATCCGAAGTGGAGCGCACACATTCCGAGCAACGAATTCGAATTCCGAGACGATCTCGAGCGACGGATTCGAATTGGACGGTCTCGATCGAAAACTCAAAAATTGAGTTACTTTTGGGGATCCGGACCCCTCATTTTCTGGGTGCCGGTCCCCCAAAACGCTCCTCTTAAAGTCTGTTAATTACAATTAATGTTATAATCAATTAGTTCATATTTTATTTGCACAAGTTTATTTCTTTTCGTGAGTAGAACTAGGGTGTTCCTAAGTTTATTTCACCGTGCCTCTTTGTGAACTCAACTCTAAAATCTATTGGATTGACTTAAAATGACGAATCTAAACCGTTGAAACTGTCTACCTTACGAATGAAGCGTTTACATATAAAAATTTTAAATTTTCGAATCAATTTTGTATAGAGTCAAAAATGGTAAAAAACGTTCAAAAATAAATACATGTATTAAAATTAATTTATGGAACTTCTAATTTTTAACCGCTTGACTTTATACTAAATTAATTCGAAAGTTTAGAGTTTTTGCATGTAGACGCATCATTCGTAACGGATTTGTCATTTGAAGTAACTTGGTGAACTTAGGAACACCCTAGTTCTACTCCTTTTTCGTTATTGATAAGCTCCAGTTTTGCCTTGGATGAAATGTGTTTTTTTTTTATCATAATTTATCTGTTTTCTAGAACATTGAAAAATATGAACCGGCCCTGAAAGTGGTGGCTAATTGAAATTACTGAAATATCGTTGATACACATGAAATGCTGAAATTTCGTTAATTAAACGAAATGTAGGTAAGAGTTGTATACTCAACAGATAAATAAAGCGTGGAACAACCAAATTATATATTGAAATTTTTTTTTTTTTTTGATTGAAAA
This sequence comes from Carex kokanica, assembly GCA_025461125.1. NCBI lineage: Eukaryota > Viridiplantae > Streptophyta > Magnoliopsida > Poales > Cyperaceae > Carex > Carex kokanica. The sequence continues at coordinate 473,527 of JAJGRX010001417.1, forward strand.
CCCGTAGGTATGTATTTTATTGAAATGAAAACTAGCTTACAACTCTAAGTAAATAAAACAGTACTGAGATGGAAATTGCAAACAAATCTAGCTGGCTACAGAAAAGTGAAAACAACAATCTAAGTTAATTCCTAGAAGAAAAGCTAACGAGGTGCATGTTAGTGTTATGATCTAGAAGCCAACTATTTATGGATGTATTCTATATTTTGTTCATGAAATAAAAGAATCACTTTGTTCCTTGAGTATTTAATTACGTTATGGATTTTTCGAGTTGAGGACTTGAAATGTAGAACTCTATAATAATAATATAACGAATACTCTAAATGTCCCTAATCTTGGTAATTAGAAAGGAACAATATTTACCAGTACAAGATTAGTATGTGGATTAAATGATGATCATGTTCTACGGATCATATGGTAAGGAGCTACCAATTTAATCACATAAATACCTGATGGGATCAGGGGATTGGACTTGACCTAAGAATGAAACATAACATGGATTGTGTTAGTGTCATTAATGTTTCATTTGTGTCTTAAATTCTTTGGTATGAGATGATTATTTTTCCTACATGAGATACATGTATCTGTAGGTGTTGTCCAACGCTGACCGTAACTGGCAACTATACAGACAATATCTCAATATGTGTGTCTTGTGCGGAGGAAAAGATATTTATCAAGAATACCAGTGTCCCTCATATTTTATATGTGAGTGATGATATCTTCGGGCCCCTTGATGGAGTAATAAAGTATGCATGCAATTATAATCAATTAGATTGATCATTATTTACTGAATTACTTGGAATCAAGAAAAGAATAAATTTGCAAGGATGACACTCTCCTGCCTTGAATTTATTCCCGATATCATGTGACACGTGAATTGACACATACAAGCAAATATTGTTTTAGGATCATGGTACTGTAGTGGACATATCATCTGTGTCATTTGGGTAATAATAATGTATATTGCTAGATACCACTTATGATTTATGAAATTAAAATGAGTTTTAATTTTATTGCCAACGTGATATAGATCCTACTGGGTCACACCAAAAGGGATTTAATTAGAGAAATTTATTTTAGTATCATTAGATGATTCTAAAATAAATGTCATGGAGATGACAACCTTAAATCTAAATAAATTTATGTGCATGTGAGACTTGGCATATGAATTTATATCTCAACATAACGTGAGAAAATTAAATTGATTGGCCCAATTATAATTCATTAGATGTTTTATTTATGGACAATTGAAAAATAAATGGAAGAGAGTAAATAGGCCTATGTTGGGACCATTTGACATATGGGCTAAGTCCCATAAGTTTGTCTATAGGCCCATTGGCCCTAAAATGCAAGTTATAAAGGTTACCCTAACTTTTGAGTATAAAAACCACCCCACCCAAAGCCAAAAACGTGGCTGCCCCATTTCCTCTCTTCCATCCTCTCATGTGTTGAGAAAAAGCTCTACTAATCTCATCTAATAGTTAGGTTGAAGAAGAAGTAGAGCCATCGATTTAAGAGTTTGAATTTAAGTAGTACCTCTAGCAAGGGAAACTTGGATTCTCTTCTCGAATCCTTGGTGGATACTAGTGGAGGCCTTCTTGTTTGGAGGCAACAACCCTACATCTCAAGTCCCTACTTCTTGGTTTAGAGACCAAGATTTAAGGTATAAAGTTTAAACAAGTTAAATTGCTAAATAAGGTTCATCGTTAGTCAAATAAGTAGATCTATGTAGGTTTCTTTTGAGTTAAATTTTTGAAATTTGCTCTTGCATGAAACCCATATTTCCTTCAATTGGTATCAGAGCTTAAGGCTTTATTTGACTAATTTTTGGCCGAAATTAGCATGAGTAATTAATTTAATTAACTCTTGGAAGCTTATGACCTTTTAATTAAATCAATCGTTGATATTCTTGAATGTCTTGTGCTTGTCTTTGGAATTAATTTTACACAATTATTTTGGAGCCTTCTAAGGTGTTTAAACATTAATTAGTAATGTTTTAATTTCTGGAAATAAATTTATTTAATGGTTAAATTAAATTTAAAGCATATGGATCAAAAAGGAAAAATGATGAAATGTTGAAATATGGCCTTCATAGGCTCGGGTTCAAAGTTGGACCAAATTTTATCATATTTTTTTTAGATCTATTAAATCCAATTTAATAATGTTGTTATAAATATCATAAGGATTGCATCTATGCATAGTTTGCATTTTTATGAGTCATTTATATATAATCGTAATTTAGAGGATAATTAAGTGCTAATTAACAAAATGTGAAAACTCAATGATTAAAATGTATATTTATTTGATGAAATGCATTTTGAAGTAATTGGGAAATTGTTATTCCTCTGTTGGAATATTGAAAATTATTTTAAAGGTTAAAATTAATTTTCTAAGCACATTTGTTAATTAGGCATAGCGGGTTGACTATTACTTGTGCTATTTGGAATAGTTTTCAAGGTATAGTTTGTAAATTTTAATTTGCATGATTTATGTGATAAATCAAACATTCTCCTCTGTTGAAATTTTGTTTTTGAAACAATTTTTTTTTTTTGGGTCATAAGCTTAAGGAATTAATTTAATTAATTGCGTATGCATGAAGTGTTTATGCATGTACGGTGCAATTATTGCACATGCACCTAACTTGTTTTTGTAGGGATGATTGTGGGTTTGTATGGTCATTTTCAATGCCTTGTGGGATGTAATAAATGATTGTTGAATGTTTGTAATGCGGCCTAAGGTGCCCTTTTATAATTAATTAGATTAATAATTAAGGCACAAATGTTAGGATGCCTTTCAATGTAATTCATTCATTCAAGGCTTGCATGCCTATATTTAGAAATTTTAGAAATTCTAAATGTAATTTATTTTCTTTTAGGAAAGTCTTAATAGAAAATAAATAGGCATATAATAGTTGTGCAATGTGGTGGCCACATCCAAGGAGTTGGTGCAACAAGTGACAAATGCGAGAAAGGAGTTTTTCGCACAAGGCCATACAAACTCACAGCCGCATGATGTGTTTATGTTATTTATGTGTATTTGTGAAATATAAGAGTCATAGGATAAGTATGGGTGTATGCTTACATGACCACCATAAACAACAAAGTTCCAAACAAAATTAAGCGTCATTCCCTTCCTTCTCTATCCATGTCAAACTATCGATCGTTAGTCGGTGGGACCTACACAGTAGGCATCGCTCTCTATCTTTAGGAGATGTGGGGCATGACCGTCATGTCGAACCAAATAGAGAGAGGTTTACTTAACAAGGATAATCCAAAACTGTTTTGGGCCTTGGGGAATAGTTTGTTCATACATGGGTTGCATGAATAAACACCAAGAGTCACCCAGTTGTGATTGACATGAGTTGCCTACCTAAAATAGCTAAGGTCAAGTTTCATGCCGACGCTGGCTTATCTTAGTGAAAATATGGATCTTGGACCTACTACAAATGGAACTAAATTAATATTGTAGTGGGAGTTTTATTTTTAATAAAACATTATCATGAACTAAACTCAAACCTTAAATTGTAGATCATGGCAAAAGAAACCTCTTTCTTGCGCTCATTGTTAGACAAAGAAAAACTTAAAAATGACGGATCGAATTTTCTAGACTGGCATCGTGCCTTGAGAATTGTTCTCAGGCATGAGAAAAAGGAATACGTCTTGACTACTCCCGTCCCTGATTTACCAGATGATAAGGCTAACCAGAAAACTAAGGATGAGCACAACAAGGCCGTGGATGACGACCATGAAGTGCAGTGCCTTTTAGTTTCAATTATGGATCCTGAACTGCAGAAGCGGTTTGAGGAGAATTCTTGTTACTATATCATGGACCAGCTCAAGAAAATGTTTCAAGAGCAGGCCCGTGTAGAGAGGTACAATGTGACCAAAAGTTTTCTGGGATGCAAGATGGTTGAGGGTGCCTCCGTAAGTGCTCACATACTCAAAATGATAAGTTATGTGGAGCAACTGGAGAAGCTCGAGTGTGCCGTGGACAAGAAGTTGGCCACGGACATCGTTCTCAACTCTCTCCCATCAAGGTACTCTTCATTCATCATGAACTATCACATGCATGGAATGGAAAAGAGTTTGGGTGAATTGCATGGGATGCTCAAAACTGCAGAGGCTGACATGCAGAAAGGAGTTTCTCATGTCCTTGCGGTGAGTAGGGCTGGGAAGAAAATCAAGAAAGGCAAGGGCAAGCGTAAGGACAATGGCAAGGGCAAGGGGAAAGCTCCAGTGGTGACTATGAGCACTCCCAAGGTCAAGGTTGCCGCTGATGCTGAATGCTTTTACTGTAAGGGCAAAGGGCATTGGAAGAGAAATTGTCCGAAATACCTAGAGGACAAGAAGAATGGGAAGGTCTCGTCTTCCTCAGGTATTTTTGTTATTGAAGTTCACTTAGCTACCTCTATCAGTGATTGGGTATTAGATACCGGGTCTTGTGCTCATATTTGTATGAATATGCAGGCACTAAAGGATAGAAGGATGCTAGGGAAGGGCGAGGTGCAGCTCCACGTCGGGAATGGTGCAAGCGTTGCAGCGGTTGCCGTCGGGTGTGTTGAGTTGCATTTGCCCAGCGGGCTTGTAATAGAACTGAAAAATGTTTATTTTGTTCCTTCTATTTCGAGAAACATTATCTCTATTTCTTGTATGGACATGGATGGTTTTTGTTTTACCATCAAAGACAATTGTTGCTCTTTTTATAGAGATGGTTTATTTTATGGATGTTCTTATGTAAGGAATGGTCTATATTTACTCGAAATGGATAAGCAGGTTCTAAACATCAATAACAAACGACTCAAGACTTGTCATGAGAGTACGACTCTCATGTGGCATTGTCGCCTAGGTCACATAAATGAGAGACGCATCAAGAAATTGCAAGAAGTTGGACTTCTTAGTCAATTTAATTTAGAATCACTTGAGACATGCGAACCTTGTTTACTTGGAAAGATGACCAAGGCACCATTCACCAAGAAAGGTGAAAGGGTAAGTAGTTTGTTGGGACTCATACATAGTGATGTGTGTGGACCAATGAGTACAAATGCCCGAGGAGGTTATCGATACTTCATCACATTTACTGACGACCTCAGTAGATATGGTTATGTCTACTTGATGAGACATAAGTCTGAATCTTTTGAAAAGTTCAAAGAGTTTAAGAATGAAGTAGAGAACCAACTCGACAAGAAGATTAAAGTCTTACGATCAGATCGTGGGGGTGAGTATTTGAGTCACGAGTTTGGCGACTATCTAAGAGATTGTGGTATAGTTTCACAACTCACTCCTCCAGGGACACCACAATGGAATGGTGTTTCTGAGAGAAGGAATCGAACCTTGTTGGACATGGTTAGATCAATGATGAGCCAAGCTGGCCTACCACTCTCATTTTGGGGGTATGCGCTTGAAACCGCCGCATTCACACTAAACAGGGTTCCATCAAAATCCGTAGAAAAGACACCACATGAGTTATGGTTTGGAAAGGTTCCAAATATGTCTTTTTTAAAGATTTGGGGGTGTGAAGCTTATGTCAAACGCATGATGTCTGACAAGCTCCAGCCCAAATCGGACAAGTGCATTTTCATAGGATATCCCAAAGAAACTAAGGGATATTACTTCTATCACCAGTGCGAGAACAAAGTGTTTGTTGCTCGACACGGTGTATTCTTGGAGAAAGAGTTTCTCTTAAGAGAAAGTAGTGGAAGTAGTGTAAGACTTGAAGAGGATCAGTCTACACTACAAAATGAAATGATCAATGATGATCATGTTCAACCACCCATGGATATTGTGGACAGTGGGAGTCGAGATGAATCAATTTCACAAGAAGTTGTGGAAGAAGTTTTGCGCTCGCCCCTAGAACCGAATTCACAAGAGGTTGTGAATGAGAATCAAGGAACGAATTCACAAGAGTATGTGGAAGAGATCCCTGAACCACAAGCACAAGCACAAGTCCTTCGTAGGTCAACGAGAGAAAGGCGCCCACCTGAAAGATGGTTGGGACTTCACGAGATAACAGTGTTAGACACTGAAGATCCTTTGACCTATACGGAAGCGATGGCGAGACCTGACTCTGCAGAATGGCTTGGAGCCATGAAATCCGAAATACAATCTATGTATGACAACCAAGTTTGGAACTTAGTTGATCCTCCAAGTGGGATAAAACCCATTGAAAACAAATGGGTTTTCAAGAGGAAATCAGACATGGAAGGTAATTTGACTACTTACAAAGCACGACTGGTTGCGAAGGGTTTCAGACAGATTCAAGGTGTTGATTATGATGAAACCTTCTCGCCCGTTGCTATGTTTAAGTCAATACGGATTCTCTTAGCAATTGCCGCATTTCATGACTATGAAATATGGCAAATGGATGTCAAGACTGCCTTTCTAAATGGAGATTTAGAAGAGGATGTGTATATGACACAACCGATTGGTTTTGAAGATACCAATCATGCTAAGAAAGTATGTAAGCTTCAGAGGTCCATTTATGGCTTGAAGCAAGCATCGCGGAGTTGGAACAAGCGCTTTGACAAAGAAGTCAAAAAGTTTGATTTCGTCAAAAGCGAGGAAGAACCTTGTGTATACAAAAGGATTAGTGGGAGTGTAGTAATATTCCTTGTGTTGTATGTGGATGACATACTACTAATAGGAAATGACATTCCGTCATTGGATTCTGTCAAATCTTCATTAAAGAAGGTGTTCTCAATGAAAGATTTGGGCGAGGCTGCCTATATACTAGGCATCAGGATCTATAGGGATAGATCAAGGAGACTTATTGGATTGAGTCAAAGTGCATATATTGACAAAGTGTTGAAAAGGTTCAACCTGCAAGATTCTAAGAAAGGATTCTTGCCTATGTCGCATGGTGTTCATTTGAGCAAGAAGCAATGTCCATCGACATCTGTTGAGCTAGATAGCATGAGTAGAGTTCCATATGCTTCCGCCATTGGCTCTATCATGTACGCCATGATATGCACTCGCCCTGATGTGTCATACCCATTGAGTGTGACAAGCAGACATCAGTCAAATCCAGGCTTGGCGCATTGGACTGCCGTCAAGAATATCCTGAAGTACCTAAAGAGGACTAAGGATATGTTCCTTGTCTATGGTGGGGAATCTGAGCTTGTTGTAAGGGGTTACACCGATGCTAGTTTCCAGACCGACCATGATGACATGAGATCACAGTCAGGATTCGTGTTCATCCTCAATGGTGGTGCTGTAAGCTGGAAAAGTTCCAAGCAGGAAACAACTGCGGACTCAACCACCGAGGCAGAGTACATAGCCGCTTCAGAAGCAGCAAAAGAGGGTTGTTGGATTAGGAAGTTCTTGAATGAACTTGAGGTAGTCCCTAGTTCCATGGGTGCTCTAGAGCTCTATTGTGACAACAATGGAGCCATTGCACAAGCCAAGGAACCAAGGTCACACCAGAAATCCAAGCATGTTCTGCGGAGATATCACCTGATTCGAGAGATCATCGACCGAGGTGACGTCAAGGTTTGTAGGGTAGATTCGGCCAGCAACACAGCTGACCCGCTAACAAAGTCTCTATCTCAGGCCAAGCATACACTGCATACTGCATCTATGGGGATTAGATTTGTTAGTGACTGGCTTTGAGATTTAGTACATGGAGTTGTATTAGAGACTACACTTAATTAGGGCTTTTATGCATTTAGATGTATATGGGATTGGCTCTAGTTCAAGTGGGAGATTGTTAGTGTTATGATCTAGAAGCCAACTATTTATGGATGTATTCTATATTTTGTTCATGAAATAAAAGAATCACTTTGTTCCTTGAGTATTTAATTACGTTATGGATTTTTCGAGTTGAGGACTTGAAATGTAGAACTCTATAATAATAATATAACGAATACTCTAAATGTCCCTAATCTTGGTAATTAGAAAGGAACAATATTTACCAGTACAAGATTAGTATGTGGATTAAATGATGATCATGTTCTACGGATCATATGGTAAGGAGCTACCAATTTAATCACATAAATACCTGATGGGATCAGGGGATTGGACTTGACCTAAGAATGAAACATAACATGGATTGTGTTAGTGTCATTAATGTTTCATTTGTGTCTTAAATTCTTTGGTATGAGATGATTATTTTTCCTACATGAGATACATGTATCTGTAGGTGTTGTCCAACGCTGACCGTAACTGGCAACTATACAGACAATATCTCAATATGTGTGTCTTGTGCGGAGGAAAAGATATTTATCAAGAATACCAGTGTCCCTCATATTTTATATGTGAGTGATGATATCTTCGGGCCCCTTGATGGAGTAATAAAGTATGCATGCAATTATAATCAATTAGATTGATCATTATTTACTGAATTACTTGGAATCAAGAAAAGAATAAATTTGCAAGGATGACACTCTCCTGCCTTGAATTTATTCCCGATATCATGTGACACGTGAATTGACACATACAAGCAAAAATTGTTTTAGGATAATGGTACTGTAGTGGACATATCATCTGTGTCATTTGGGTAATCATAATGTATATTGCTAGATACCACTTATGATTTATGAAATTAAAATGAGTTTTAATTTTATTGCCAACGTGATATAGATCCTACTGGGTCACACCAAAAGGGATTTAATTAGAGAAATTTATTTTAGTATCATTAGATGATTCTAAAATAAATGTCATGGAGATGACAACCTTAAATCTAAATAAATTTATGTGCATGTGAGACTTGGCATATGAATTTATATCTCAACATAACGTGAGAAAATTAAATTGATTGGCCCAATTATAATTCATTAGATGTTTTATTTATGGACAATTGAAAAATAAATGGAAGAGAGTAAATAGGCCTATGTTGGGACCATTTGACATATGGGCTAAGTCCCATAAGTTTGTCTATAGGCCCATTGGCCCTAAAATGCAAGTTATAAAGGTTACCCTAACTTTTGAGTATAAAAACCACCCCACCCAAAGCCAAAAACGTGGCTGCCCCATTTCCTCTCTTCCATCCTCTCATGTGTTGAGAAAAAGCTCTACTAATCTCATCTAATAGTTAGGTTGAAGAAGAAGTAGAGCCATCGATTTAAGAGTTTGAATTTAAGTAGTACCTCTAGCAAGGGAAACTTGGATTCTCTTCTCGAATCCTTGGTGGATACTAGTGGAGGCCTTCTTGTTTGGAGGCAACAACCCTACATCTCAAGTCCCTACTTCTTGGTTTAGAGACCAAGATTTAAGGTATAAAGTTTAAACAAGTTAAATTGCTAAATAAGGTTCATCGTTAGTCAAATAAGTAGATCTATGTAGGTTTCTTTTGAGTTAAATTTTTGAAATTTGCTCTTGCATGAAACCCATATTTCCTTCAGTGCAGGTTTCTGCTTAATGCATCGCCTGCAATGTAACATGAACACTTTGTTGGTCCTTCAGTATTGAAGCCCCAGTGTTACTGTGATCGCATGAACTGTGACCGATTAAGGCCTGCTTGTAAGTCAGCCTTTTCCGCCACTGTTACCGGTACCGTCCCGGTACATGTAGAATTTGTAGAACGCGCCCAATTTGCTAGTGTGTGCGGCTGTTGGAGCAATTTCCTGCTAACATGGTGTAGTGTGACCCATTCTTTATGTTTGAGGTATAATTGCGCTCCCTGTGCCACCCTTTCTGCCGCTTGCCATGACGGTAATTCAGCCGAGTTATTTTGCAGAATTGCATTTACCAGCACTTTGCAGTCTGTGTATATGCAGTTTTGTTGTTGCAAACGTATGCCTGGGTCCCTTTCGATGTATTGTAGTACATGCAGCAGTGCGGTGGCTTCTGCTTGGAGTGGATCCGAGGTTTCCGTGCTGGTTGTCTGCAAGTGGACGAGGCTATCATCTCCGCCATAGCAAAGAAAAGCTGTTCCTGTTCTGTTGGTGCTGTCCCACGATGCGTCCATCAGAAAAATGTTCGCCCCTTTTGGTATCAGTGTTGTGTCGATGCCTGTTTGTTTCAGTCTCCCTTTGTGTACCTCTTTCACTGGTCCCATGGATTTCGCCTGAGTCAGAATCTCATGCGGCGATTTTGTTGAGCTGTTGAAGATGTGCTCATTTCGCGCCTTCCATAAACACCATAGGATGTTTGTGAATTCAAACCACTGTGTTTCATCCAGTATCGCCACCATGTTCATCAGAGTCATCGCAAAGCAATGTGGTAACTGATCCACCCTAAGTGAAAATGGGGAGATAAACCACGTGACCTGTGCAATAGGGCAGAAAAAGAGTACATGCATGATGGATTCATATTGTGCCCCACATATTTGACACCTTGGATCGACGACCCTGATTCTTCCATGCACGACCTGTGCTGTTGCAATCCCACCCTGCGCGGCCCTCCATAAAAACACCCAAACTCGTGGAACCAGTCGCTTCCATTTCCCCATTTCGTTCCACAATGATAATTGGTATTGATCATAATGGATGGGGTGTTGGCGCCGCTGTACTAGCAGCTCGTAGCCTTTCTTAGCCGTATAGCCACCGCTATCACTGTGTGTCCAGATCAGTCTATCCGGAACCAACGAGCTTTCCTTGGGCCGCCTTGCTGATGCTCGGATGGACTGTACTGCTTGTTGTCCCATAATTTGCGCTATGATGTCTCCCTTCCAGTCATCTTGTTGTTGGTCGAACACCTCTGCTACCGTCGTGTCGCGTTGCACATTTGTCACTATTCTTTGAATTGTCCATTCGCCATACCATGGTTGGTTAACAATTGTGATCTTCTTGCCATCTCCCACTTCCCATTTGATATCATCCTTGAAGAATCCTTTGATACGCTGGACTTCCTTCCAGGTTTTACTCGCTCCCCGATTTGTCTGAATGCCCCAGAAACCTCCCCTCGGATAGTATTTTGCTTTCATGACTTCTACCCAAATCTTATCCGCACCAGCAGCAAGCTGCCACGCTAGTTTCAGCATGAGGGCTTCATTAAAAACTGAAATATCCCGTATCCCCAAACCCCCTTGCTCAACCGGCTTACACACCTTCCCCCATGAGATCAAGGACAGGTATCTATCTTTACCCAGTTTGCCCCAAAGGAATTTGCGCATCAGCTTGTTGATCTCATCAACCGTATTTTTTGAAAGTGTTGCCACGCTCATGAAGTAGACCGGTAGTGACATAAGGACCGATTTGATGAGAGTTATTCTGCCGGCATGCGACAACGTGTTGACCTTCCAACCCGCTAGTCGAGTATAGATCTTTTCCAAAACCAATTCGTTGTTTGGGTCTGTCCTGGACTATGAAGAGTCCATAATGACCCCTAAATATTTCTCCTGATTTTCTGCCAACTTTGCCCCCACCATTCCCATTATATTTTCCCGACATAAATCATCACAGGCACGACTAAACCAGATCACAGATTTGTTCGGGTTAATCACCAGACCCGAGTGCTTTGCAAAGGTGTCCAATATTTGCTTGAATTCGCTCACCTCTCTCGGTGTTGCCGTTCCCATGATCATAAGATCGTCGGCGTAAATTACATGGGATAAAACGGGTGCTGTTGGAGCCAATTTGATGCCTTTAATGTGGTGCAGTTCCACTGCCTGGTTGATCTGGTTTGAAAGACTTTCCATTGCCAAGATAAACAAATATGGTGAAAGTGGGCAACCTTGCCTTAAACCACGAGTAGGTCTTATGAACCCGCTCCCCGATCCGTTCACCATTATTGTCATCTTACTTGCCTTCATACATGCCATGACCAATGAAATGAATTTTTGGGGCATGTTTACCTTTCGCATAGCAGCTTGAACAAAATCCCATTGGATTGTATCAAAAGCTTTGCTCACATCTGCTTTGAGAAGAAATGCTTTTCCTGCGTAATGACGATCTCTAAATGAATGCATAATTTCTTTTACCAGAATGGTATTGTCAGCTATGCTTCGTCCTTTGAGAAACGCAGTTTGTTGTTTGGATATTATCTTTCTCATATGCGGTTGCAATCTGTTTGCTAGTATCTTCATGAAAAGGCGATAAATTGTGTTGCCAATGGTCAGTGGTCTGTAGTCCTTTGGGTGTTGAGGATCAGCCAACTTTGGTAGCAGAATTACACGGCTAGCAAGCCATGCTTCAGGGGGTGTTTCGGTTTGGAAAGCTAGCCGAATTGCTGCTGTTAAATCTCTCCTAAAGATGAAGGCATATGCTACTTTACAGTGTTGAATGTATTTTATATGTGTACGACCGGTAGATGGATTTGATGCATGTCAAGGAGCTCAAAAGTATTATTTCCTTTGAAGTTAAAATTTTCTTACACTTTTGCTTCAATTGAAAAATAATAAAATGTTTTTTACAGGTAAAATATAAAAATGTAGATACGGGCCAAGCTCAATAATGTTTCCTGTAAATAGAACCTTTCGTGGTCCAGGCTTGTGTCACAAGCCACCGAAGGTTTCTTTTCTTCTTTGTTTGTCCCTACAGCGAGTCGCGAGTATAACAATTCTCATTTCTCTCCTTCCCGTTCTCTCCCTGTCCCTCATTTTCATTCTCTCTCTTCAAAACACTCAATTATTCTGTGCCATGGCAACCCACAGTGGCAAAGCTAGAATTTGAGCCATGAGTAGGCAGAAATCGGGTTCAGCATTTTTTTTTAAAACGGGTTCGGTTGTTGTTCTCATGCCTTTTGCCAACTGCCTCGTTTTTCAAGTCCAATTTGACTTACTATCTAACTAAAATAGATTTAAAATGCTCTTAAAGCCTACGCACTAAAATATTTCAGATTTAATCAGAACCTATCAAAATGCTCTTAAAGCCTTAATTAATTGGGTTTTAAAACTAATTATTTCTATATTTATTTTATTGTATTTCAATCACAACTCACAAGCAACACAACTTTGAAATAGGTTTAAGAAATACCCTTTAGGGGGCTAAGCGAACATTACTCCTTGTATCCTTCTCCCCGCGGGCACAGGCGAACAGTAGGGTAGCCGCCTCTGGTTTCTTATTTTCTTTTCTCCTTCGCGCACAGGTGGCATCACGACGATCAAATTTCTTTGTTTTTTTTTTCACTCACAGAATTGCCTATTCGCGATTTCACATCTCACAGAAAGGCGGAGGGTTTTTTTTTTTTGATTGATTTCTCTTTTGGACTGGGCTCTGGGCTGAAAATAACAAAAATTACAAGCTAGAGATAGGCAAAATTATTTTTCAGGGTAGGCAAGCTAAAAAAAAAAAATTCCAGAGCTAGACATTACCTAATCATTAACAATCATTACCCCACTGTGTTGTCCCTCTTTAACCAGTTGGCCCAATCTAAACAGATCTCTCCCAATGACTACATATAGTATATTAATAGACTGCTCTACCCGAGTGGATCGGGTCGGATTAGCTTTTGTTTTACTCGGACAGTTTCTTAAGGACGGACCGGGGGCGGATCCTGCTGTCTATAATCCATTACTGAAGGATTTTTGTAAGAATAATAAGATCCATGAAGCTGCACCCCATAGTGCTTGATAAAATGCCTAAACTGGGTTGCACACCTGATCTCTTCTCCTATATCATTATTATGAATGGGCTGTGTAAGATGGGAGAAATTGACAAGGCAGAGGAACTCCTTGATCACATGGTTTCTAAAGGGCTTCAACCTAATGTCGCGGCCTATAACACTCTTGTGGACGGGCTTTGAAAGAAAGGAGAAATTGAGAAGGCAGAGGAACTCCTGGATTACATGATTTCTAAAGGGCTTCAATCTAATATTGTGACCTATAACACTCTTGTGGATGGGCTTTGCAAGAAAGGGCTAGTAGACAAGGCAAAGCAGATGCTGCATGGCATGATTTCTAGAGGCCTTGAACCAAATGTTGTAACTTATATTGCTATCATGGATGCTCTGTGCAACCAAGGAGAAATTGAGAAGGCAGAGGTACTCCTTGATCACATGGTTTCTAAAGGGTTTCAACCTCATATTTTGACCTATAACACTCTCATAGATGGGCTTTGCAAGAAAGGGCTGATAGACAAGGCAGTGAATATGTTGCCGCACATGGTTTCCAAAGGGCATGAGCCCAATGTCATGACTCACACTGCTCTCACAGATGCATTATGCAACCAAAGAGAAACTAAAACGGCCAAGGAATTGCTCAAGAAAGTTATATGATTAATGAATTTGATTTGAATGTTGATCAAACCTTAGTTGAATCCAAATTACTATTGCGCCCTTGCAGACTGGTAACAATCAGAGTATAGGAACTCTCTTTTCGTTGCAGCTTTTAGGCCGCTAATCACAATTGTGTGCTTGGAGGTTGTTAGAACATGGGCCTTGTGTGGGATGAGCTCAATTCAAAATATTATAAATTAGAATATTTGTGCACATTTAAAGCCAAAAAATATTTTGGATTTTTTTTTATTTGCACACAATTCTGGTGTCACACTTTTTTCAGTTTCACAGTACGACTTTTTAACTATTTGCATCCATCTCCATACTATTATCTGCATTACACTTCTAGTTGATATAAATAGGAACTGAATTGTAAGAATTAGCAATTGGTTAATGAAATTGAATCTATTATCTACATTTTCTCTCTTCCTCACTTAATTTATCTCTTTAATTTCTTCCAATTTCCTCTTTGTTTCACTGTTGGTCTGACAACTGAGTCTCAGAGTCATCAGGCTATCATGAAATTCATCCAGTTTCTTTTGTAATATCCTGAATTTCACTTTGGGATATTACAGTTTCTGTCACTTAATTGATGGCTTCTGTATGGAGACTTATATTTTAAGTTTCAAGCTAAGACATTTAGGTAAAAACAATATTAACCTCAATGCTTTTACAAATATAAACCAAACAATAAAACTGTGAACAAACAGTTCACTGGTAATAAATTAGAATTATGATTCATCACGATAAATAAATTTAAAATTTAAAATATAATATCTTTAATTTAATATATGATTCTATATTGTTCATGCACTGAGTCATAGGTGAATTGGCCTGATTTAAACCACTGGATGCATACTTGCTTATTATAGTGTTCACTCGGAGTGGACAGTTTACATGTGCTTGGGCCTATGCAGCAATGCATCAAATGGGAATCAAATGCATTTACCAAAAAAACAATCTGAAAACTAAAAGTTTTCATGTGGACGGTACTGTTGGGTTTTCGTGTAACTCTTTGATTAGGCTTAAGCTGCGGAAAGACCGTAAAATAAAATTTTTACTTCTAACTCAAGCCGAGGATTAAAAGAGGTACGTCGGAAAGACCACCGAAAGTTCTTTTTCCAGTCTTTCCCTTTACATAACATTTTAATCCTACGAGGATCTACTTCGCCATTGATTTCTAAACATGTATTGATTTAACACTTAAATAAATTAAAACAACAGTTGTACCATAATCCAAATTCGAATTGGATTTGCAGTCTGACTCGGTTTCGTAGCACCATAAATCTAGTGCCTCTATCAGTATCCACCCGGAACTACCAGAGAGTTGGTATCTCTTTTGCCAGAAATACTATACGAACGATATTCGAAAAAGTCACGGTTTTTGGTAAATCACTATTCTCCGAAAGTACGAAATTTCTGACAAATCACTATTCACAAGAATAACTTTTATTCTCACACGAATATATATATTGATTACCGGATTTTCTGCAAATCACTATTTGGGAGAGAAATTAAAGTACGAATCGAATCGGATTCTGATTCGAACTTTAATTTTGACTTAGATTGATTTTCTGATTTTTCTCACCTTTCATGCCTATTTATAAGGAATGAAGTCGGTTCAAAAAAAATATGAAATTACCCTCTCAAATCAGATTTGAATGAAATTACAAAAATGCCCTTTGGCCCATTTTTAATTAATTTAATTTGGCTTTTTTAATTAAATTCAATTTGGGCTTTTAATTAAATTCTAAATTTAATTTAGGCCCAAATTCCAAATGGGCTTTTGGCCCAAAATATTAATTCATAATTAATATTTTAATCCATATAATATATATATACAATTATTCTGAATAATTATATTTCTTGCGTTTGCGATTGCGATTAAAATTTATACGACGTGTCATACACGTTTATAAATTTAATCTAGTTTAAGCATGTTATCTCCATGACATTTATTTATTTTTATTATTAATTAAATATAATAATTTATAATTAATCATAAAATTCTCTGATTACTTTATTATTGGTGTGGCCCGATAGGATCTTTGTTATGTTGGCAATATAATTAAAACTACTTTTAATTCTATAAATCATAAGAAGCATCTGGCATATACATTACGACTACCCAATTGACACAGATGATATTGTACATTGCAATATCACGATCCAGTAAACAATTTACTCATGTTAATTCTTTTGTCTCATAGTATTAGATCAGTTTCAAGGTAGGTATGTGTCATCCTTGCAAACTTAATCTTTTCTCGATTTTAAATAGTTTTATCAAATATGGTTAACTCTTTAATTATACCGCATGCAGATAATCCTATTTCATTAAGAGGCCTAGTGATACTATCACTCGTATAATAATACGAGGGACAATAGTAGTCTTGGTGGACATCTTCCCTCCGCATAAGTTATGTATACTGAAATGTCATTTGTATAGCTATTTTTTATAGACAGCGTTGAACAACACTTACGAATACACACTTCATATGTAGGAAAGACGATACCTCATACTTTAGAACTTAACACTGAATGAAAACATTAATGACACGAACACACACCATTTAATGTTTCATTTAGGGTCCGTCTAATACCATGTTCTCTAACATGTATTTGTGTAATTAAAATAACAACTCTTTGTCTATGGTTTGTAAAACTTAACCATCATTTAATCCACACACTAACCTTTAAACGGTCAATTAGTGTTCCTTGCTAATTACCACGGTTAGAGACTATCAAGAGTATTTATCATCTATATTATGAAGTTTTACAATTTCAAGTCATGAACTCGAAATGATTCATAAATTTGATAAATCTCAAGGAACAAAATGATTAATCATCCATTACATGAACAAATATATAGAATACAATTATCCTATGATTGACTTCTAGATTATTACACTAACAAGTACTGCAGAACAAAATTCTTACGTAATAGGTACTAAACATGAGAGGATGTAATTAACATAACCCCGGGGACCGGGGTGTATCTTGTGCAGGAGTACTCAGCTCAAAACACAGTTTCATCTTTGATAAGCAAAATGCTGAGTAAATATAGATAATACTTATTTACTTTTGTCTTCCTTCGGTTGCTTCTCCAAATCAGCCAGAGATTTGTTCTAAGTTTTTCAATGTCACTACATCAAGCAAGTTTCCATATGACTGTTGGATTAGTATATTTTCCGGAGTACAACTAGGGCGTTCTTAAGCTCACTAAGTTTCTTTGTGAGCTTAATTCAAAAATATATTGAATTGACTTCAAATAATGCATCCAAACCGTTCAAACCGATGTACTTCACGAGTGATGCATTTACATGTCAAATTTATAAATTTTCGAACTAATTTAGTATAAAGTCAACCAGTAAAAAAAAAATGGTTTATAAGTTAATTTTAATGTGTTCATTTTTCATCATTTTTCTTTTACCGCTTGATTTTATATTAAATTAGTTTGAAAATTTAAAAACTTGACATGTAAACTCATCACTCGTGAAATGACATCATATGTTGTACTAGTCAGACAATTACTATTTGTATGAAATGACATGTGTTGCACTCTTAAACATGAAACAAATTACCATTATATACAGAATTGTAAACCTCCTCTTGCATCTACTTTGAAGATTCCTCATTGGTATTTCATTTTATTATTTTAGGAGAATCTTCATGTTTGCACTGTATCATAATTTCATTATTGCTCGTGTTATGTGGAAATTGGATTTCACCATCTACCAAGTGAACCGATGAGTAATGCAAAGATTTTCTGATTATACTATAGGAACTTCACTTAAGTTGTCAGATTTATGTGAAGGTTTGCACTTTGTTTTCTGATTTTGATGTTTTCTACACTTCAGATCACTAGTTAAGCACTAACTTTAGTCTTCTACTGGAAGCAGCTGTAAATTGAATTATGGATCTACCAATAACCAGCCCACAACCCATGAAACAATTCAACCATGCTCTAGTTTCACTGTCACAACCTTGACAGTGAACTGGTACACAAGGTGGCACAAGTGCTGCTGCACACTCCCTGACAGATTAGTGAATTAATAGGGCAGTGGTTACAGTGGGGATTTTCGCAGTGTCGGAAACAGGTCTGGTTTTAAAAGGACAGCAGTCTTCAGGATTTGTTATGTTGGCTCCAGCAAATATCACTAGGTTTCTTTTTGCGTAGGAATTTAGAGATGTAATGTACCAAGGGATGTAATCGGACTATATTGGTCTTCTTTGATTTGTCTTGTTACCAGTGTTGTAAAAAACGTCCATTTAGGCCGATTAATCGGCCGATTAGTCTTTGGTGCCCTCACGGATTTTCCCGACTAATCGGCCGATTATTTCCAATTATGGATGATTATTCCCGATTAATCGCTTAGCGGTACCATGTCCGTCCAACGACTGTATTCCGTTATTTATAACATTGCTTGCTACTATTTTTTTTTTTTTTCATAAACCAGCCACAATTTTACTTAAATGTAGTTTTTTCTTGGACCTCTCTGTATAAAAGATATTTGTTTCTAATATAAATGAAAACCTTTACATCCATCCTGAATCATTAAAAATTGAAGTCAGGTTTTTGCTAAATGGAATTAGCATAAACTCACAAGAAATTTTATAATGCCTGTAGCACTATATACTAGTTTGGTTGTTTTAAACTTAATTGGTTAACAACAAACTATCATTGGAAACTATCTTTTTTCTTGTCAAGTTTATTTACAATAAATTAAAAAACTGAAATTAAAGCTACGATGTTACATTAGCATGTTTCTATGTTTTTGAATGTGGCTGAATTTAAAAAACCGAAAAAGTGGTACACCAAATTTCTATGTTTTTGAGTGTGTAGATGTCAGCGCATACAAAGTTTTGTTAGTGTCTATTTATTACTGACAAGTGAATCTGCAAATTTTGAGATCGACCAGAAAGTTATAATTTGATGATTGATATTTAAACGAATGTTATCAAAATAAAATAGTTGTTGAAAAACCAGAATAATAATGTAATGTGACATTTAAAAAGAAATATGGACAACCATTCCATCTGACAAAATGTTGTCTACAAAGGAAGTTTTTAATTTTTCTAACAGAAGAGGATCTTTTTTAAAATACTATGAATTATATTGTGCATATATCTCCAACTAAGTCAAAAAAAATATGAGTGCAAAGATTAATTTTTTCAACCAATTTTTCGGGTACACTTGGGTAACAAGTTTTAACAATAAATTAGTTTTTTTTAGCATATTGTTCTGAAAAATATATGATAAATGGCCGTGTGTTTTTAAAAATATTTAACGGATTACTTTTAATAAAAAATATTATTTTTAAAAAATTTGACTAGCTTTTTTTTTCAATATTTTATAATTTTGTTTAGAACATATAGTTATAACTATCAAGATGCTTACGATGATAGTACAAAAGTCACATGTATGTTTGAGCTTTTGTAATTAAGAAAAGTTTGATGTGTATTAGTTAGTACTGGAACGCAAATATTTATCATACTTGTTTACAACTACAGAAGTTAGTACTGGTACTGATATGCATTTGTACGATAAAGCAAGTGTAATTTTTTCAGTCATATTCTATGCAATTTGTGAAAATAATTTGGAAATTTGGGTAAAATCTAGACTAAAATTGAATGCGTTTTTGTTGTTTTAAGCTTGCATTTTAAAACTTTTATGCAGAATGGTATGGTGATGGTGCCACCGTACCAGTATGGTATGGTTTAGATATGTATGCTTATTCTGGTGTATACCATATTTCTGTCTCAGTACCATCACATACTTGTCTCAGCAAATGGCGGGGTTTGAATGTTATTTTCATTTTTCAGTACCAATATCTATTTTATGATATTCCAGTTTGGTTTTCTAAGAATTGTGGGAGTAATTTGCACCTTGCTATAAGTCCATTGTTGTAATGAAAGTGTCAACTTTGTCCAAATATGTTTTTGAGATACCAGCATTTGCTTTTCAAGCTAGGTTTCTGTGCAATCCATAAAGGTGCTCATTTTTTGGGTGCCGGTCCCCCAAAACGCTCCTCTTAAAGTCTGTTAATTACAATTAATGTTATAATCAATTAGTTCATATTTTATTTGCACAAGTTTATTTCTTTTCGTGAGTAGAACTAGGGTGTTCCTAAGTTTATTTCACCGTGCCTCATTGTGAACTCAACTTTAAAATATATTGGATTGACTTAAAATGAAAAATCTAAACCGTTGAAACCGTCTACCTTACGAGTGATGCGTCTACATATAAAAATTTCAAAATTTGAAATTAATTTTGTATAGAGTCGAGTGGTAAAAAACATTCAAAAATAAATAAATGTATTAAAATTAATTTATGGAACTTCTAATTTTAACCTCTTGACTTTATACTAAATTAATTCGAAAGTTTAGAATTTTTGCATGTAGACACATCATTCGTAACGATTTGTCATTTGAAGTAACTTGGTGAATTTAGAAACACCCTAGTTCTACTCTTTTTTCGTTATTGATAAGCTCCAGTTTTGCCTTGGACGAAATGTGTTTTTTTTTATCATAATTTATCTGTTTTCTAGAACATTGAAAAATATGAACCGGCCCTGAAAGTGGTGGCTTATTAAAATTACTGAAATATCGTTGATACACATGAAATGCTACTTTACGGTGTTGAATGTATTTTATATGTGTACGACCGGTAGATGGATTTGATACATGTCAAGGAGCTCAAAAGTATCCTTTCCTTTGAAGTTAAAATTTTCTTACACTTTTGCTTCAATGAAAAAATAAAAAAAATGTTTTTGATAGGTAAAATATAAACATTTATTAAGTCAAATGTAGATACGGGCCAAGCTCAATAATGTTTTCTGTAAATAGAACCTTTCGTAGTCCAGGCTTGTGTCACAAGCCACCGAAGGCTTCTTTTCTTCTGTCTGTCCTTGCAGCGAGTTGCGAGTATAACAATTACCATTTCTCTTCTTCCCGTTCTCTCCCTGTTCCTCATTTTCATTCTCTCTCTTCAAAGCATTCAATTATTCTGTGCCATGGTAACCTGCAGTGGCGAAGGTAGAATTTGAGCCAGGAGTAAGACAGAAATTGGGTTTCGTATATTTTTTTTAAAACGGGTTCGGGTTCAAAACACTTTCTAAATTACAAATGACAAATTGGTACATATTCTAAA
Source organism: Carex kokanica (assembly GCA_025461125.1). Classification (NCBI taxonomy): domain Eukaryota; kingdom Viridiplantae; phylum Streptophyta; class Magnoliopsida; order Poales; family Cyperaceae; genus Carex; species Carex kokanica. The sequence goes on from JAJGRX010001417.1 coordinate 494,764, forward strand.
TTACAGATTCTTATTTGTATATATATTGTCCAAATGAGGCTAAAATGTACTCTATTCTTATTTGTATTTGTATCTTATTATAGATTCTTATATGTTAGCTAGTCTGACAATAGAGAGTAGACAGTAACAATCCTAGAAAAAAGTAAAATAATTATAGGAAAAAGTAAAAAAAATTATAAACCAGAAACCAGTATGTGAACTGGTACTAGTAAGTGAACCAGAGAGAAATAACAAACAATACTAAAACTGAAACCCGGTATCAATAAGTGAAAAGAAGAAAATAAAACCAGTAAGTGTGCTCAATATCCAAGCGTACTGTTTGCCAACTGTCTCGTTCTTCTAGCCCAATTAGAATTGAGAAATCCTGAGGTTGTTGTTGCTCTCATGCCTTTTGCCAACTGTCTCGTTCTTCAAGTCCAATTTGACTTACTGTCTAACTAAAATAGGTTTCAAATGCTCTTAAAGCCTTAATTAATTGGGTCTAAAAACTGATTATATTTATTCTATTGTATTTCAATCACAACTCACAAGCAACACAACTTTGAAATAGGTTTAAGAAATACCCTGTAGGGGGCTAGGCGAACATCACTCCTTGTCTCCTTCTCCTCCGTGGGCACAGGCGAACAGTAGCGTAGCCACCTCTGGTTCCTTACTTCCTTTTCTCCTTCGCGCACAGGCGGCGTCATGGCGATCAAATTTCTTTGTTTTTTTACTCACAGAATCGCCTATTCGCGATTTCGCATCTCACAAAAAGGAGGAGGGTTTCTTTTTTTGATTGATCTTCTCTTTGGACTGGGTTTCGGGTTGAAAATGACAAAAAAAAAAAGAGTGCAAAGCCTAATTTTTCAACCATATTTTCGGGTACACTTAATTAACTAGATAATAAAGTTCATCTATGGCTGTCTCTTTTAAAATATTTAAATGGGTTACTTTTAAGAAAAACAAAATTTAAACATTTTCTAGTTAATTTATAAATATTATTTTTTAACATTTTCTAGTTATTTGGCTAGTTAAATGGATGATCATCATTAAACTTCCATATAATTATCAAATACGTTTTGAGATTTGTATATGCAAGTGTTAAACAAAATAAAAATATTACATAAATACCTAAGTATTTATAATAATTATATTTAACAAATAGATTAATGTAAAAGACACACACTCAGTTATTTCCCTTTTTTTTAGAAATTACAAGTTAGAAGAAATTAACTTACCGTTAAAAATGACGGAGTATTTGTACATATAAACAGAATTACAAATTACAAGTACATATTCAGATGGAGACCAGATACCCTGAAGTAACTAATTTTTTTTTTTAAAAATTTGATCCATCCGATTGGATGTGGAATGCAATGGATCCTTTAATATTCGAGCCAAAGCTGATCGCACGGTCTGGATATAAAATCAAACTTTGAGGTACCATAGGTAATAAGAATTCTACTAAGATGCACTTTATTCATTTTGCTTGTGCTTGGGCTGAGGTCCGAAGTTCCCACCTCGAACTCTGTACCTCCAAAGAAAAGAGAAAAGAACTTAAAACCCTAGATCGAAGAGTGACAAACCTCGGTCTTATTTCCCTCACCTCGGATTCAGCAATCGAAGTCTCACATTCTCACGTTCTGTCCTTCCGTGGATGCTCTCGACTCCATTTTAGTTCAACTATGAGTTCGTTTTTCAAATTTTAATTTCAGCGCAGCAAAGTATTTTCAAAATAGCTAATTTCTTGCACAATATATGCTATGTATTCGTTGATAGGTGCTGCACGGTGCTTCGGATTAGCTTGGTATTCATTTTTCATTCCATATCTTCATTACAAATTAAATCAAAATCAGTCCAAATTGTCCAAAAACATTTGCCGTACTACTGACTGAGTAATCCTGGGCAATGGGGACCCGCCAATTAGAATCGTTTGTAAGAGAGCGCTGTAAATCGGGCACCCTTACTGTCCCTGAAGCCCGTCGCCTGTTTGACCGGCTGCTGGCCACCAGAGAACCCACCCCGTCCATCTATCCCTTCAACCATCTCTTCACAACGCTGGTTCGCATGAAGAACTTAAGCAACTATTACCCCACTATATTTTCCCTCTTTGACCGATTGACCCAAAATAAACAGATCTCACCCAACATCTGCACATATAGCATCTTGATAAACTGTTGTACCCGAGTGGATCGGGTCGGATTAGCTTTTGTTTTACTCGGACGATTTCTTAAGGTCGGACCGGGGGCTCATTCGGGTGTATTCAATCCATTACTAAAGGGTCTTTGTAGGGCTAATAGGATCCATGAGGCTGCAGCCATGGTGCTCGATAAAATGCCTAAGCTGGGTTGCTCACCTGATCTCTTCTCCTATAGCACTCTTATAAATGGGCTGTGTAAGATTGGACAAATTGACAAGGCAGAGGAACTCCTGGATTACATGGTTTCTAAAGGGCTTCAACCTAATGTCGTGACCTATACCACTCTCATAGATGGGCTTTGCAAGAAAGGGCTTCTGCACAAGGCAAACCAAATGCTGCAGTGCATGATTTCCAAAGGCCTTGAACCGGATGTTGTAACTTACAGTGCTGTCATGGATGCACTGTGCAAGCAAGGAGAAACTGAGAAAGCAGAGGAACTCCTGCATCTCATGGCTTCTAAAGGGCTTCAACCTGATATTGTGACCTATAACACTCTCATAGATGGGCATTGCAAGAACAGGCTAATAGACAAGGCAGTGAAAATGCTGCAGCACATGGTTTCCAAAGGCCTTGAACCGGATGTTGTAACTTACAATGCTGTCATGAATGCACTGTGCAAGCAGGGAGATATTGAGAGGGCAGAGGAACTCCTGGCTAACATGGGTTCTAAAGGGCTTCAACCTAATGTCGTGACCTATAACACTCTCATAGATGGGCTTTGCAAGAAAGGGCTCCTGGACAAGGCAAACCAGATGCTACAGTGCATAATTTCCAAAGGCTTTGAACCGAATGTTGTAACTTACAATGCTGTCATGGATGCACTGTGCAAGCAAGGAGAAATTGAGAAAGCAGAGGAACTCCTGCATCTCATGGCTTCTAAAGGGCTTCAACCTGATATTGTGACCTATAACACTCTCATAGATGGGCATTGCAATAACAGGCAAATAGACAAGGCAGTGAAAATGCTGCAGCACATGGTTTCCAAAGGCCTTGAACCGGATGTTGTAACTTATAATGCTGTCATGAATGCACTGTGCAAGCAGGGAGATATTGAGAGGGCAGAGGAACTCCTGGCTAACATGGGTTCTAAAGGGCTTCAACCTAATGTCGTGACCTATAACACTCTCATAGATGGGCTTTGCAAGAAAGGGCTCCTGGACAAGGCAAACCAGATGCTACAGTGCATGATTTCCAATGGCCTTGAACCAGATGTTGTAACTTACAGTGCTGTCATGGATGCACTGTGCAAGCAAGGAGAAACTGAGAAAGCAGAGGAACTCCTGCATCTCATGGCTTCTAAAGGGCTTCAACCTGATATTGTGACCTATAACACTCTCATAGATGGGCATTGCAAGAACAGGCTAATAGACATGGCAGTGAAAATGCTGCAGCACATGGTTTCCAAAGGCCTTGAACCGGATGTTGTAACTTACAATGCTGTCATGAATGCAGTGTGCAAGCAGGGAGATATTGAGAGGGCAGAGGAACTCCTGGCTAACATGGGTTCTAAAGGGCTTCAACCTAATGTCGTGACCTATAACACTCTCATAGATGGGCTTTGCAAGAAAGGGCTCCTGGACAAGGCAAACCAGATGCTACAGTGCATGATTTCCAATGGCCTTGAACCAGATGTTGTAACTTACAGTGCTGTCATGGATGCACTGTGCAAGGAGAAACTGAGAAAGCAGAGGAACTCCTAGATTACATGGTTTGTAAAGGGCTTGAACCAGATGTTGTGACCTATAACACTCTCATAGATGGGTTGTGCAAGAAAGGGCTACTGAACAAGGCAAAACATATGCTGCAGTGCATGATTTCCAAAGGCCTTGAACCGGATGTTGTGACTTACAATGCTCTCGGATGCACTGTGCAAACAAGGAGAAATTGAGAAGGCAGAGCAACTCTTGCATCGCATGATTTTGGGAATCCCAACCATAGCAAAGGGAGCACAGTCAGAAAAGAAGCATTTGACATCGAGGTTGAGGCTGGTATAAATCATATGCAATGCTGATGGCAAATTGGTATTTTTTTTCTTTTTTTTGAATCACTATTCTTGATGCTTAAATTGTGCATATTGAGGAAGAATATATGGGTAGTTGGTATGTCTTGTACAACTTGGATACCATCATATGTTGTACTAGTCAGACAATTACTATTTGTATGAAATGACATGTGTTGCACTCTTAAAAATGAAACAAATTACCATTATATACAGAATTGTAAACCTCCTCTTGCATCTACTTTGAAGATTCCTCATTGGTATTTCATTTTATTATTTTAGGAGAATCTTCATGTTTGCACTGTATCATAATTTCATTATTGCTCGTGTTATGTGGAAATTGGATTTCACCATCTACCAAGTGAACCGATGAGTTATGCAAGATTTTCTGATTATACTATAGGAACTTCACTTAAGTTGTCAGATTTGTAAAGGTTTGCACTTTGTTTTCTGATTTTGATGTTTTCTACACTTGAGATCACTAGTTAAGCACTAACCTTAGTCTTCTACTGGAAGCAGCTGTAAATTGAATTATGGATCCACCAATAACCAGCCCACAACCCATGAAACAATTCAACCCTGCTCTAGTTTCACTGTCACAACCTTGACACTGAACGGGTACACAAGGTGGCACAAGTACTGCTGCACACTCGCTGACAGATTAGTGAATTAATAGAGCAGTGGTTACAGTGGGGATTATCGCAGTGTCGGAAACAGGTCTGGTTTTTAAAGGACAGCAGTCTTAAGGATTTGTTATGTTGGCTCCAGCAAATATCACTAGGTTTCTTTTTGCGTAGGAATTTAGAGATGTAATCAGACTATATTGGTCTTCTTTGATTTGTCTTGCTACCAGTGTTGTAAAAAACGTCCGTTTAGGCCGATTAATTGGTCGATTAGTCGTTAACGGTGACCAAATCATCACAGATTTTCCTGACTAATCGGCCGATTATTTCCGATTATGGATGACTATTCCCGATTATTTCCGATTAATCGCTTGGCGGTACTCTGTCCGTCCAATGACTGTATAAAAGATTTTTTTTTTTCCCAATTATTTCCGATTATTCCCGATTATTTCCGATTATTTTTTTTTCATAAACCAGCCACAATTTTACTTAATTGTAGTTTTTTCTTGGACTTCTCTGTATAAAAGATATTTGTTTCTAATATAAATGAAAAACTTTACATCCATCCTGAATCATTAAAAAATTAATTCAGGTTTTTGCTAAATGGAATTAGCACAAACTCACAAGAAATTTTATAATGCCTGTAGCACTATAAATTGGTTGTATCGAACTTAATTGGTTAACAACAAACTATCATTGGAAACTATCTTTTTTTCTCTCTTTTTTCTTGTCAAGTTTATTTACAATAAACTAAAAAAATGAAATTAAAGCTACGATGTTACATTAGCATGTTTCTATGTTTATGAATGTGGCTGAATTTAAAAAACTGAAAAAGTGGTACACCAAATTTTCCTAGTGTCTATTTCTATGTTTATGAATGTGTAGATGTTAGCGCATACAAAGTTTTGTTAGTGTCTATTTATTACTGACAAGTGAATCTGCAAATTTTGAGATCGACCAGAAAGTTATAATTTGATGATTGATATTTAAACGAATGTTATCAAAATAAAATAGTTGTTTAAAAACCAGAATAATAATGTAATGTGACATTTAAAAAGAAATATGGACAACCATTCCATCTGACAAAATGTTGTCTACAAAGGAAGTTTGTAATTTTTCTAACAAAAGAGGATCTTTTTTAAAATACTAAGAATTATTTTTGCATATATCTCCAACTAAGACAACAAAATATGAGTGCAAAGGTTAATTTTTTCAACCAATTTTTCGGGTACACTTGGGTAACAAGTTTTAATAATAAATTAGTTTTTTTTAGCATATAGTCATGAAAAATATGATAAATGGCCGTGTGTTTTTAAAAATATTTAACAGATTACTTTTAATAAAAAATATATATATTTTTTAATTTGACTAGCTTTTTTTAATATTTTCTAATTTTGTTTAGAACATATAGTTATAACAATCAAGTTGCTTACGATGATAGTACAAAAGTCACATGTATGATTAAGCTTTTGTAATTAAGAAAAGTTTGATATGTATTAGTGTGTAGAACTAAGGTGCTCTTAAGCTCACCAAGTCCTTTGTGAGCTTAACTCATAAACCTATCGGATTGACTTCAAATGACATTTCCAAACAATTAGATATTCAATCTATATTAAAATGTGCTTGGAAACCAAATTTTACATTTTTTGAATTTTTTTTACTATTTATAAAGATGGTTTGAAAACCGTTGTTTTCCAATGGTGCAGAATTTTAATAAAAACAGTGGTTTTCAAACCATCTTAATAAATAGTAAAAAAATTTCAAAAAATGTAAAATTTGGTCTCGAAGCACATTTTAATATAGATTGAACATCTAACGGTTTGGAAATGTTGTTTGAAGTCAATCCGATAGGTTTTTGAGTTAAGCTCACAAAGGTCTTGGTGAGCTGAAGAGCACCTTAGTTCTACTCTGTATTAGTTAGTACTGGTACGCAAATATTTATCATACTTGTTTACAACTACAGAAGTTAGTACTGGTACTGATATGCATTTGTATGATAAAGCAAGTGCAATTTTTTCGGTCATATTCTATGCAATTTGTGAAAGTAATTTGGAAATTTGGGTAAAATCTAGACTAAAATTGACTGCGTTTTTGTGGTTTTAAGCTTGCATTTTAGAACTTTTATGCAGAATGGTATGGTGATGGTACCACCGTACCAGTATGGTATGGTTTAGACATGTATGCTTATTCTGGTGTATACCATATTTCTGTCTCAGTACCATCACATACTTGTCTCAGCAAATGGCGGGGTTTGAATGTTATTTTCATTTTTCAGTACCAATATCTATTTTATGATATTCCAGTTTGGTTTTCTGAGAATTGTGGGAGTAATTTGCATCATGCTATAAGTCCATTGTTGTAATTAAAGTGTCAACTTTGTCCAAATATGTTTTTGAGATACCAGCATTTGCTTTTCAAGCTAGGTTTCTATGCAATCCATAAAGGTGCTCATTTTCGAATCGAGATTGAAGTAACCCAAAAGTTGGGTTTTGAATCGAGACCTGCGATTCAAATCTGTCGCGCAAGATCTAAAGTGGAGCGCACACATCCCGAGCAACGCATTCGAATTCCAAGACGATCTCGAGCGACGGATTCGAATTGAACGGTCTCGATCGAAAACCCAAAAATTGAGTTACTTTAAGGGATTCGGACGCCTCATTTTCTAGGTGCCGGTCCCCCAAAACGCTCCTCTTAAAGTCTGTTAATTACAATTAATGTTATAATCAATTAGTTCATATTTTATTTGCACAAGTTTATTTCTTTTCGTGAGTAGAACTAGGGTGTTCCTAAGTTTATTTCATCGTGCCTCTTTGTGAACTCAACTCTAAAATCTATTGGATTGACTTAAAATGACGAATCTAAACCGTTGAAACCGTCTACCTTACGAATGAAGCGTCTACATATAAAAATTTTAAATTTTCGAATCAATTTTGTATAGAGTCAAATGGTAAAAAACGTTCAAAAATAAATAAATGTATTAAAATTAATTTATGGAACTTCTAATTTTAACCGCTTGACTTTATACTAAATTAATTCGAAAGTTTAGAGTTTTTGCATGTAGACGCATCATTCGTAACGGATTTGTCATTTGAAGTAACTTGGTGAACTTAGGAACACCCTAGTTCTACTCCTTTTCGTTATTGATAAGCTCCAGTTTTGCCTTGGATGAAATGTGTTTTTTTTTTTTTTTTGTCATAATTTATCTGTTTTCTAGAACATTGAAAAATATGAATCGGCCCTGAAAGTGGTGGCTAATTAATATGACTGAAATATCGTTGATACACATGAAATGCTGAAATTTCGTTAATTAAACGAAATGTAGGTAAGAGTTGTATACTCAACATATAAATAAAGCGTGGTACAACCAAATTATATATTGAAATTAAATAAACAAAGATGAAGGTTTATTTATAATTTTGTTTATTTTAATTTAGTACACATTAATTTGTTGAAGAAAATCTTGTTTAGTACACATTAATTTGGTTTATTTTAATTTAGTACACATTAATTTAATACACATTACCTCTTGATGGAGAGAAGCCGGTTTCCCTTCTAGTTCTCGTGTTCTTCTCGGAAGCGCCTCTTGGTTCACCTTGAACCTAAACAACGAACTAACACACCTCTTAGATAGATTGATGTGAAGTTCAAGGCTTAGATCCAACCACCTCTTGATTTTCAAATTAATAAGCTATTTGATTTCTTGGCGGTTAAACCTATCGAGAAGAAATTAGAGAAGAGATTGAACCACTAGGGTTTTGGCCTTGAGCAAAGGGGATGCTACAGTAATTTCGGCCACTGCTACAGTAATTTCGTCCAAGAAAATGAGCAGAAAAAATCTCTCTCTTTTTCTTAATTACACCCCTTTAAATAGGCAAGGGTTAGGGCAACTATTTGTGTAATGTTTAAATTAATTACACAAATGCCACTAGCCTTGTTTAGCCATTTTATGATCTCTTTAATCTCATCTTGTGATTGGTTTAATAAATTAATTTATGAATAAATAATATTAATCATATTATTCTATTATGCAATATTCTTATTATTCTTATAATGCATTCAAACATTATACCAAATAATATTTGCATAACTTCACAAATTTATTTATTGTCTAAGCATGTCATATTATGACATTTTATTTTATCATTTCATCTCATGTATTTTATCTTATACATCATTATGAAATATAAAATACTTGTTGTTTCTCTTCAGTTGGTGTGACCGTATAGATGATTTATGTCATCTTGGCAATAATATAAAATATTATATTATTGACTATAAGAGGTTCTATCATTACATTATAGTTATCCAGACGACATAATAATCATTCACTCAATCCACTAATTTCGTGTTTATTCTTGTCTCATGATATTATGAATAATATGCAAAATAGGATCGTGTCATTCTTGCATTATATTCTTTTCTTGGTTTCTCAAGTGAATTATAATTATAACTACATTAGTTATATTGCATGCGATATAATTCCACTTTACCAAGGGGCCCAGTAATATCATAACTCAAATTGAGGGACAATGATAATATTAACATATAGATTTTTCCCGCACAAGTTGTACACAACGAACTACTATTTTATTCCTATCAGAAGATAGTATTTAAATAACAATTACATTATATACTTCTCATGTAAAAAATCTACACATCTCATATCTTAGATTCTAAAGACACGATGAAAACATTAATAACACAAAACACAATCAATATAATTTTCCATTCATTTAGGTCATGTTCAATATATAAAATACATATATTTATATATTCATGTTATTAAATGATAATTCTTTATCAACATTTATAGAACTTCAATGTACTTTAATCAACATGACAATCTTTCTCGGTAATTAATGTTCCTCCTTAATTACCACGATTGTGAACATATTTAGTGATTAAATGTTTCTCATCTTAGGAGTTTTATGGTTCAAGACCAAGAGCATCTTCCTGAACTCTTCCAAAGATATAACATATAAATCTCAAGGAGAATGAATAATAATATTCGTAATAAAATCATGAACTACATATAAATTATCACTAAAAGAAATAACTTTCAAAACACACATCCTTCAGCTAACTCGTACATCATAGTTTTTCTAACAATAAAGTACTGTCACAACCCTAGGATTAAACTAGATCATCGAAATTAGGTGAAGGGAGAATAAATTGCAAAAACATTTCAATCAATAACAAGAAATCATAATCAACAGAAAATATATATATCAAAGCATCATGAGTAACAAGGTTTACTGCCTAGCCCCTAAGAAATGAACTTAGCCGCGAAACGGCATCATTACAACACTCCTCTCTTTCTCACTTCAATCAAATCTAACCCTAATTACCAAAATTACAAAGATACTTTTTCTTCTGTCCAGGGGACTTGATATAAGAGTGAGGGGACGTCTGGAGATAAGTGAAGGCCAAGAAACACGGTCTGAACATGCTTGTAGCAGTTATTCCCCAAAGGGCGCCTCTGGTTACGGATCGTATTGGCTGATACGGTCCGTATTCACACCATGTCGCTGAGGGGTTTAATGCGTACCACGCTATCTCCTGGTCCGTATCCGGCTAGGTCCGTATCAACTAATACGGACCGTAACAGAGCCTTAGTCGATGAGCGTCGCTTATCCGATTGACTTGATTCTTGCTCCATTTGATGTGAAAAAGTTCCAAAACCTGTTTTCTGCAATAAAACATAAAGAAGGGTAATAGTAGTTTTTTTCTCTAATTAATTAAACATAAGTGTGAGATAATATGTAAAACCTAAGCCAAAACTCTACGCAATTCATCATCATTTTGACTCTGATCACCGGTAGATGAATTTGATACATGACAAGGAGCTTAAAAGTATCCTTTCCTTTGAAGTTAAAATTTTCTTACACTTTTGCTTCAATGGAAAAATAAAAAAATATTTTTGATAAGTAAAATATAAACATTTATTAAGTCCACCGAAGGCTTCTTTTCTTCTTTGTCTGTCCCTGCAGCGAGTTGCGAGTATAACAATTCCCATTTCTCTCCTTTCCGTTCTCTCTTTGTCCCTCATTTTCATTCTTTCTCTTCAAAACACTCAATTATTCTGAGCCATGGCAATCCGCAGTGGCGAAGGTAGAATTTGAGCCAGGAGTAAGACAGAAATTGGGTTCAGTATTTTATTTTTTAAAACGGGTTCGAGTTCAAAACACTTTCTAAATTACAAATGACAATTGGTACATATTCTAAATTACAGATTCTTATTTGTATATATATTGTCCCAATGAGGCTAAAATGTACTCTATTCTTATTTGTATATGTATCTTATTACAGATTCTTATATGTCACCTAGTCTAACAGTAGAGAGTAGACAATAACAATTCTAGAAAAAAGTAAATTAATTATAGGAAAAAGTAAAAACAATTCTAAACCAGAAACCAGTATGTGAACTGGTACCATGGTACCAGTAAGTGAACGGAGTATTTGTACACAAACATAATTACAAGTACATATTCAGATGGAGACCGGATTCCCTGAAGTAACTAAAATTTTGATTTTAAATTTTATCCATCCGATTGGATATGGAATGCATTGGATCCTTTAATATTCGAGCCAAAGCTGATCGCACTGTCTGGATATAAAAACAAACTTTGAGATACCTTAGGTAATAAGAATTCTATTAAGATGCACTTTATTCATATTGCTTGTGCTTGGGCTGAGGTCCAAAGTTTCCACCTCTAACTCTTTTACCTCCAAAGAAAAGAGAAAAGCACTTAAAACCCTAGATCGAAGAGTGACAAACCTGAGTCTTATTTCCCTCACCTCGGATTCAGCAATCGAAGTCTCACATTCTCACGTTCTGTCTTTCTGTGGATGCTCTCGACTCCATTTTAGTTCAACTATGAGTTCGTTTTTCAAATTTTAATTTCAGCGTAGCAAAGTATTTTCAAAATAGCTAATTTCTTGCACAATATTTGCTATGTATTCGTTGATAGGTTCTGGACGGTACTTCGGATTAGCTTGGTATTCATTTTTCCTTCCATATCTTCATTACAAGTTAAATCAAAATCAGTCCAAATTAAGTGTCCAAAAACATTTGCCGTACTACTGACTGAGTAATCCTGGGCAATGGGGACCCGCCAATTAGAATCGTTTGTAAGAGAGCGCTGTAGATCGGGCACCCTTACTGTCCCTGAAGCACGTTGCCTGTTTGACCGGCTGCTGGCCACCAGAGACCCGACCCCGTCCATCTATCCCTTCAACCATCTCTTCACAACGCTGGTTCGCATGAAGAACTTAACCAACTATTACCCCACTATATTTTCCCTCTTTGACCGATTGACCCAAAATAAACAGATCTCGCCTGACGTCTGCACGTATAGCATCTTGATAAACTGTTGTACCCGAGTGGATCGGGTCGGATTAGCTTTTGTTTTACTCGGACGATTTCTTAAGGTCGGACCGGGGGCTCATTCGGATGTATTCAATCCATTACTAAAGGGTCTTTGTAGGGATAATAGGATCCATGAGGCTGCAGCCATTGTGCTCGATAAAATGCCTAAGCTGGGTTGCTCACCTGATCTCTTCTCCTATAGCACTCTTATAAATGGGCTGTGTAAGATTGGACAAATTGACAAGGCAGAGGAACTCCTGGATTACATGGTTTCTAAAGGGCTTCAACCTGATGTTGTGACCTATAACACTCTCATAGATGGGCATTGCAAGAACAGGCTAATAGACAAGGCAGTGAAAATGCTGCAGCACATGGTTTCCAAAGGCCTTGAACCGGATGTTGTAACTTACAATGCTGTCATGAATGCACTGTGCAAGCAGGGAGATATTGAGAGGGCAGAGGAACTCCTGGCTAACATGGGTTCTAAAGGGCTTCAACCTAATGTTGTGACCTATAACACTCTCATAGATGGGCTTTGCAAGAAAGGGCTCCTGGACAAGGCAAACCAGATGCTACAGTGCATGATTTCCAAAGGCCTTGAACCGAATGTTGTAACTTACAGTGCTGTCATGGATGCACTGTGCAAGCAAGGAGAAATTGAGAAAGCAGAGGAACTCCTGCATCTCATGGCTTCTAAAGGGCTTGAACCTGATGTTGTGACCTATACCAGTCTCATAGATGGGTTGTGCAAGAAAGGGCTACTGAACAAGGCAAAACATATGCTGCAGTGCATGATTTCCAAAGGCCTTGAACCGGATGTTGTGACTTACAATGCTCTCGGATGCACTGTGCAAACAAGGAGAAATTGAGAAGGCAGAGCAACTCCTGCATCGCATGATTTTGGGAATCCCAACCATAGCAAATGGAGCACAGTCAGAAAAGAATCATTTGACATCGAGGTTGAGGCTGGTATAAATCATATGCAATGCTGATGGCAAATTGGTATTTTTTTTCTTTTTTTTGAATCACTATTCTTGATGCTTAAAGTTTGCATATTGAGGAAGAATATATGGGTAGTTGGTATGTCTTGTACAACTTGGATACCATCATATGTTGTACTAGTCAGACAATTACTATGAAATGACATGTGTTGCATTCTTAAACATGAAACAAATTACCATTATATACAGAATTGTAAACCTCCTCTTGCATCTACTTTGAAGATTCCTCATTGGTATTTCATTTTATTATTTTAGGAGAATCTTCATGTTTGCACTGTATCATAATTTCATTATTGCACTTGTGTTATGTGGAAATTGGATTTCACCATCTACCAAGTGAACCGATGAGTTATGCAAGATTTTCTGATTATACTATAGGAACTTCACTTAAGTTGTCAGATTTATGTCAAGGTTTGCACTTTGTTTTTTTATTTTGATGTTTTCTGCACTTTAGATCACTAGTCAAGCACTAACTGTAGTCTTCTACTGGAAGCAGCTGTAAATTGAATTATGGATCTACCAATAACCAGCCCACTACCCATGCAACAATTCAACCCTGCTCTAGTTTCACTGTCACAACCTTGACACTGAACTGGTACACAAGGTGCCTTTTTGTGAACTCAACTTTAAAATCTATTGGATTGACTTAAAATGACGAATCTAAACCGTTGAAACCGTCTACCTTACGAGTGATGCGTCTACATATAAAACTTTTAAATTTTCGAATTAATTTTGTATAGAGTCAAGTGGTAAAAAACGTTCAAAAATAAATAAATGTATTAAAATTAATTTATGGAACTTCTAATTTTAACCGCTTGATGTTATACTAAATTAATTCGAAAGGTCATTTGAAGTAACTTGGTGAACTTAGGAACACCCTAATTCTACTCCTTTTTCGTTATTGATAAGCTCCTGTTTTGCCTTGGATGAAATGTGTTTTTTTTATCATAATTTATCTATTTTCTAGAACATTGAAAAATATGAACCGGCCCTGAAAGTGGTGGCTGATTAAAATTACTGAAATATCGTTGATACAGATGAAATTCTACTTTACGGTGTTGAATGTATTTTATATGTGTACGACTGGTAGATGGATTTGATACATGTCAAAGGAGCTCAAAAGTATCTTACACTTTTGCTTCAATGGAAAAATAAAAAAATGTTTTTGATAGGTAAAATATAAACATTTATTAAGTTAAATGTAGATACGGGCCAAGCTCAATAATGTTTCATGTAAATAGAACCTTTCGTAATCCAGGCTTGTGTCACAAGCCACCGAAGGCTTCTTTTCTTCTTTGTCTGTCCCTACAGCGAGTTGCGAGTATAACAATTCCCATTTCTCTCCTTCCCGTTCTCTCCCTGTCCCTCATTTTCATTCTCTCTCTTCAAAACACTCAATTATTCTGTGCCATGGCAACCCGCAGTGGCGAATGTAGGATTTGAGCCAAGAGTAAGACAGAAATTGGGTTCAGTATTTTTTTTTTAAAACGGATTCGGGTTCAAAACACTTTCTAAATTACAAATTACAAATTGGTACATATTCTAAATTACAGATTCTTATTTGTATATATATTGTCCAAATGAGGCTAAAATGTACTCTATTCTTATTTGTATTTATATCTTATTACAGATTCTTATATGTCAGCTAATCTAACAGTAGAGAGTAGACAATAACAATTCTAGAAAAAAGTAAAATAATTATAGGAAAAAGTAAAAACAATTCTAAACCAGAAACCAGTATGTGAACTGGTACCAGTAAGTGAACCAGAGAGAAATGACAAACAATACTAAAATCGAAACCTGGTATCAATAACTGAAAAGAAGAAAATAAAACCAGTAAGTGTGCTCAATATCCAATCGTACTGTTTGCCAACTATCTCATTCTTCTAGCCCAATTAGAATTACGAAATCCTGAGGTGGTTGTTGCTCTCATGCCTTTTGCCAACTGCCTCGTTCTTCAAGTCCAATTTGACTTACTGTCTAACTAAAATATGTTTAAAATGCTCTTAAAGCCTACGCACTAAAATATTTCAGATTTGATCGGAACCTATCAAAATGCTCTTAAAGCCTTAATTAATTGGGTTTAAAAACCAATTATTTTTATATTTATTTTATTGTATTTCAATCACAACTCACAAGCAACACAGCTTTGAAATAAGTTTAAGAAATACCTTGTAGGGGGGCTAGGCGAACATCACTCCTTGTCTCCTTCTCTTCCGCGGGCACAGGCGAACAATAGCGTAGCCACCTCTGGTTCCTTACTTCCTTTTCTCCTTCGCGCACAGGTGGCGTCACGGCGATCAAATTTCTTTGTTTTTTTTTCACTCACAGAATAGTCTATTCGCGATTTCGCGTCTCACAGAAAGGCGGAGGGTTTCTTTTTTTGATTGATCTTCCCTTTGGACAGGGTTCTGAGTTGAAAATGACAAAAATTACGGGCTAGAGATAGACAAGCTTATTTTTCAGGGTAGGCAAGTTAAAAAAAACCTAATCTAAAAAAAAAAATTCCAGAGATAGACATTACCCAATCATTAACAATCATTACCCCACTATGTTATCCCTCTTTAACCAGTTGGCCCAATCTAAACAGATCTCTCCCAATGACTACATATAGTATATTAATAGACTGCTGTACCCGAGTGGATCAGGTTGGATTAGCTTTTGTTTTACTCGGACAGTTTCTTAAGGACGGACCGGGGGCTGATCCTGGTGTCTATAATCCATTACTGAAGGGTTTTTGTAAGAATAATAAGATCCATGAAGCTGCACCATAGTGCTTGATAAAATGCCTAAACTGGGTTGCACACTGATCTCTTCTCCTATAGCATTATTATGAATGGGCTGTGTAAGATGGGAGAAATTGACAAGGCAGAGGAACTCCTTGATCACATGATTTCTGAAGGGCTTCAAGTGGCTTATAACACTTGTGGACGGGCTTTGCAAGAATGGAGAAATTGAGAAGGCAGAGGAACTCCTGAATTACATGATTTCTAAAGGGCTTCAATCTAATATTGTGACCTATAACACTCTTGTGGATGGGCTTTGCAGGAAAGGGCTACTAGACAAGGGAAAGCAGATGCTGCAGGGCATGAATTCTAGAGGCCTTGAACCAAATGTTGTAACTTATACTGCTATCATGGATGCACTGTGCAACCAAGGAGAAATTGAGAAGGCAGAGGTACTCCTTGATCACATGGTTTCTAAAGGGATTCAACCTAATATTTTGACCTATAACACTCATTGATGGGCTTTACAAGAAAGGGCTGATAGACAAGGCAGTGAATATGTTGCCGCACATGGTTTCCAAAGGGCATGAGCCCAATGTCATGACTTACACTTCTCTCACAGATGCATTATGCAAGGAGAAACTGAAACGGCAGAGGAATTGCTCAAGAAAGTTATATGATTAATGAATTTGATTTGAATGTTGATCAAACCTTAGTTGAAACCAAATTACTATTGCGCCCTTGCAGACTGATAACAATCAGAGTATAGGAACTCTCTTTTCGCTGCAGCTATTAGGCCGCTAATCACAATTGTGTGCTTGGAGGTTGTTAGAACATGGGCCTTGTGTTGGATGAGCTCAATTCAAAATATTATAAAATTAGAATATTTGTGCACATTTAAAGCCAAAAAATATTTTGGATGTTTTTTTTATTTGTACACAATTCTGGTGTTCACACTTTTTTCAGTTTCACAGTACGACTTTTTAACTATTTGCTTCCATCTCTATACTATTATCTGCATTACACATCTAGTTGATATAAATAGGAACTGAATTGTAAGAATTAGCAATTGGTTAATGAAATTGAATATATTATCTACATTTTCGCTCTTCCTTAATTTATCTCTTTAATTTCTTCCAATTTCCACTTTGTTCCACTGTTAGTCTGACAACTGAGTCTCAGAGTCATCAGGCTATCATGAAATTCATCCAGTTTCTTTTGTAATATCCTGAATTTCACTTTGGGATATTACAGTTTCTGTCGCTTGATTGATGGCTTCTGTATGGAGACTTATATTTTAAGTTTTTAACCATGAATGCAAGCTAAGACATTTAGGTAAAAACAATATTAACCTCAATGCTTTTACAAATATAAACCAAACAATAAAACTGTGAACAAACAGTTCACTGGTAATAAATTAGAATTATTATTCATCACAATAAATATAATTAAATTTAAAATCTAATATCTTAAATTTAATATATGATTCTAAATTGTACATGCACTGAGTCATAGGTGAATTGACCTGATTTTAACCATTAAATGCATACTTGCTTATTATAGTGTTCACTCGGAGTGGACAGTTTACATGTGCTTGGGCCTATGCAGCAATGCATCAAACGGGAATCAAATGCATTTACCAAAAAACCAATCTGAAAACTAAAAGTTTTCATGTGGACGGTACTGCAGAACAAAATTCTTACGTAATAGGTACTAAACGATGTAATTAACATAACCCCGGGGTGTATCTTGTTCATGAGTACTCAGCTCAAAACACAGTTTCATCTTTGACAAGCAAAATGCTGAGTAAATATAGATAATACTTGTTTACTTTTGTCTTGCTTCGGTTGCTTCTCCAAATCAGCCAGAGATTTGTTCTAAGTTTTTCAATGTCACTACATCAAGCAATTTTTCATATGACTGTTGGATTAGTATATTTTCCTGAGTAGAACTAGGGTGTTCTTAAGCTCACCAAGTTTCTTTGTGAGCTTAATTCGAAAATCTATTGAATTGGTTTCAAACGATGCATCCAAACCGTTGAAACCGATCTAATTCACGAGTGATCCATTTACATGTCATATTTATAAATTTTCGAACTAATTTAGTATAAAGTCAAGCGGTAAAATAAAGATAGTTTATAAGTTAATTTTAATGCGTTCTCTTTTTATCATTTTTTTACCGCTTGACTTGTACTAAATTAGTTCGAAAATTTAAAAACTTGACATGTAAACTCATTACTCGTGAAATAAATTGGTTACAACGGTTTGAATGCATCGCTTGAAACCAATTCGATGAATTTTTGAGTTAATCTCACAAAGAGGCTTGGTGAGCTTAAGAACACCCTAGTTCTACTCTATTTTTCATTCTCTTGTCAATCTAGTAACATTAAACACAAGAAGGATCCCACGACAAAAGAGGAACTTTTTTAGAATACTGAGGGTTTTTTTTGCATATATCTCCAACAAAGACAAAAAAAAGAAAGAAAGAGTGCAAAGCCTAACTTTTCAACCATATTTTCGGGTACACTTAATTAACTTGATAATAAAGTCCATCTATGACTGTGTCTTTTAAAATATTTAAATATACGGGTTACTTTTAATAAAAACAAAATTTAAACATTTTCTAGTTAATTTTTAAATATTATTTTTAGGGTAAATTTCGCTGGAAGTCACTAAACTTTGTCATTTGTCACGAATTGATGACTCAAGTTTGATTTACCTTTTTTAGTCACTTAACTTTGTCATTTGTCCCAATTTAGTCACTCTACACTTTTCCATCCAAAATCTTAACGTAATATTCTCATTCTGTCCAAAATATTAACGAAATATACTCATTCCGTCCAAAATACTAACGGAATTAGCATATTCCGTAAGTATTTTGGACGGAAAAATATACAGAGTGACTTGATTGAGACAAAATGACAAAGTTGAGTAACTAAAAAGTGATAAATTAAATTTGAGTGACCAATTCGTGATAAATGACAAAATTTAGTGACCTCCAGCGAAATTTAACTTATTTTTTAAATTGATGATCATCATTAAACTTCCATATAATTATCAAATACGTTTTGAGAATCGTATATGCAAGTGTTAAACAAAATAGAAATATTACATAATACCTAAGTATTTATAATAATTATATTTAACAAATAGATTAATGTAAAAGACACGCTCAGTTATTTCCTTTTTTTTAGAAATTATAAGTTAGAAGAAATTTGATTTTAAATTTGATCCATCCGATTGGATGTGGAATGCACTGGATCCTTTAATATTCCAGCAAAAGCTGATCGCACGGCCTCGATATAAAATCAAACTTTGAGGTACCTTAGGTAATAAGAATTCTATTAAGATGCACTTTATTCATTTTGCTTGTGCTCGGGCTGAGGTCCAAAGTTTCCACCTTTAACTCTTTACCTCCAAACAAAAGAGAAAAGCACTTAAAACCCTAGATCGAAGAGTGACAAACCTGAGTCTTATTTCCCTCACCTCGGTTCAGCAATCGAAGTCTCACATTCTCACGTTCTGTCTTTCTGTGGATGCTCTCGTCTCCATTTTAGTTCAACTATGAGTTCTTTTTTCAAATTTTAATTTCAGCGTAGCAAAGTATTTTCAAAATATTTGCTATGTATTCGTTGATAGGTGCTGCACGGTGCTTCGGATTAGCTTGGTATTCATTTTCCTTCCATATCTTCATTACAAATTAAATCAAAATCAGTCCAAATTAAGTGTCCAAAAACATTTGCCTTACTACTGACTGAGTAATCCTGGGCAATGGGGACCCGCCAATTAGAATCGTTTGTAAGAGAGCGCTGTAGATCGGGCACCCTTACTGTCCCTGAAGCACGTTGCCTGTTTGACCGGCTGCTGGCCACCAGAGACCCGACCCCGTCCATCTATCCCTTCAACCATCTCTTCACAACGCTGGTTCGCATGAAGAACTTAACCAACTATTACCCCACTATATTTTCCCTCTTTGACCGATTGACCCAAAATAAACAGATCTCGCCCGACGTCTGCACGTATAGCATCTTGATAAACTGTTGTATCCGGGTGGATCGGGTCGGATTAGCTTTTGTTTTACTCGGACGATTTCTTAAGGTCGGACCGGGGGCTCATTCGGATGTATTCAATCCATTACTAAAGGGTCTTTGTAGGGATAATAGGATCCATGAGGCTGCAGCCATTGTGCTCGATAAAATGCCTAAGCTGGGTTTCTCACCTGATCTCTTCTCCTATAGCACTCTTATAAATGGGCTGTGTAAGATTGGACAAATTGACAAGGCAGAGGAACTCCTGGATTACATGGTTTCTAAAGGGCTTCAACCTGATGTCGTGACCTATACCACTCTCATAGATGGGCTTTGCAAGAAAGGGCTCCTGGACAAGGCAAACCAAATGCTGCAGTGCATGATTTCCAAAGGCCTTGAACTGGATGTTGTAACTTACAGTGCTGTCATGGATGCACTGTGCAAGCAAGGAGAAACTGAGAAAGCAGAGGAACTCCTGCATCTCATGGCTTCTAAAGGGCTTCAACCTAATATTGTGACCTATAACACTCTCATAGATGGGCTTTGCAAGAAAGGGCTCCTGGACAAGGCAAACCAGATGCTACAGTGCATGATTTCCAAAGGCCTTGAACCGAATGTTGTAACTTACAGTGCTGTCATGGATGCACTGTGCAAGCAAGGAGAAATTGAGAAAGCAGAGGAACTCCTGCATCTCATGGCTTCTAAAGGGCTTCAACCTGATATTGTGACCTATAACACTCTCATACATGGGCATTGCAAGAACAGGCTAATAGACAAGGCAGTGAAAATGCTGCAGCACATGGTTTCCAAAGGCCTTGAACCGGATGTTGTAACTTACAATGCTGTCATGAATGCACTGTGCAAGCAGGGAGATATTGAGAGGGCAGAGGAACTCCTGGCTAACATGGGTTCTAAAGGGCTTCAACCTAATGTCGTGACCTATAACACTCTCATAGATGGGCTTTGCAAGAAAGGGCTCCTGGACAAGGCAAACCAGATGGTACAGTGCATGATTTCCAAAGGCCGTGAACCGAATGTTGTAACTTACAGTGCTGTCATGGATGCACTGTGCAAGCAAGGAGAAATTGAGAAAGCAGAGGAACTCCTGCATCTCATGGCTTCTAAAGGGCTTCAACCTGATATTGTGACCTATAACACTCTCATACATGGGCATTGCAAGAACAGGCTAATAGACAAGGCAGTGAAAATGCTGCAGCACATGGTTTCCAAAGGCCTTGAACCGGATGTTGTAACTTACAATGCTGTCATGAATGCACTGTGCAAGCAGGGAGATATTGAGAGGGCAGAGGAACTCCTGGCTAACATGGGTTCTAAAGGGCTTCAACCTAATGTCGTGACCTATAACACTCTCATAGATGGGCTTTGCAAGAAAGGGCTCCTGGACAAGGCAAACCAGATGCTACAGTGCATGATTTCCAAAGGCCTTGAACCGAATGTTGTAACTTACAATGCTATCATGGATATGCTATGCAAGAAAGGAGAAATTGAGAAGGCAGAGGAACTCCTAGATTACATGGTTTCTAAAGGGCTTGAACCAGATGTTGTGACCTATAACACTCTCATAGATGGGTTGTGCAAGAAAGGGCTACTGAACAAGGCAAAACATATGCTGCAGTGCATGATTTCCAAAGGCCTTGAACCGGATGTTGTGACTTACACTGCTCTCGGATGCACTGTGCAAACAAGGAGAAATTGAGAAGGCAGAGCAACTCCTGCATCGCATGATTTTGGGAATCCCAACCATAGCAAAGGGAGCACAGTCAGAAAAGAAGCATTTGACATCGAGGTTGAGGCTGGTATAAATCATATTCAATGCTGATGGCAAATTGGTATTTTTTTCTTTTTTTTGAATCACTATTCTTCATGCTTAAATTGTGCATATTGAGGAAGAATATATGGGTAGTTGGTATGTCTTGTGCAACTTGGATACCATCATATGTTGTACTAGCCAGACAATTACTATTTGTATGAAATGACATGTGTTGCACTCTTAAACATGAAACAAATTACCATTATATACAGAATTGTAAACCTCCTATTGCAACTACTTTGAAGATTCCTCATTGGTTTTTAATTTTATTATTTTGGGAGAATCTTCATGTTTGCACTGTATCATAATTTCATTATTGCTCGTGTTATGTGGAAATTGGATTTCACCATCTACCAAGTGAACTGATGAGTTATGCAAGATTTTCTGATTATACTATAGGAACTTCACTTAAGTTGTCAGATTTGTAAAGGTTTGAACTTTGTTTTCTGATTTTGATGTTTTCTACACTTGAGATCACTAGTTAAGCACTAACCTTAGTCTTCTACTGGAAGCAGCTGTAAATTGAATTATGGATCCACCAATAACCAGCCCACAACCCATGAAACAATTCAACCCTGCTCTAGTTTCACTGTCACAACCTTGACACTGAATGGGTACACAAGGTGGCACAAGTACTGCTGCACACTCGCTGACAGATTAGTGAATTAATAGAGCAGTGGTTACAGTGGGGATTATCGCAGTGTCGGAAACAGGTAAGGTTTTTAAAGGACAGCAGGCTTAAGGATTTGTTATGTTGGCTCCAGCAAATATCACTAGGTTTCTTTTTGCGTAGGAATTTAGAGATGTAATCAGACTATATTGGTCTTCTTTGATTTGTCTTGCTACCAGTGTTGTAAAAAACGTCCGTTTAGGCCAATTAATTGGTCGATTAGTCGTTGACGGTGACCAAATCATCACAGATTTTCCTGACTAATCGGCCGATTATTTCCGATTATGGATGATTATTCCGGATTATTTCCGATTAATCGCTTAGCGGTACCCTGTCTGTCCAATGACTGTATACCGTTATTTACAACACTGCTTGCTACTATTTTTTTTTTTTCATAAACCAGCCACAATTTTACTTAATTGTAGTTTTTTCTTGGACTTCTCTGTATAAAAGATATTTGTTTCTAATATAAATGAAAAACTTTACATCCATCCTGAATCATTAAAAATTTAATTCAGGTTTTTGCTAAATGGAATTAGCACAAACTCACAAGAAATTTTATAATGCCTGTAGCACTATATACTAGTTTGGTTGTATCGAACTTAAATTGGTTAACAACAAACTATCATTGGAAACTATCTTTTTTTCTCTCTTTTTTTCTTGTCAAGTTTATTTACAATAAACTAAAAAAATGAAATTAAAGCTACGATGTTACATTAGCATGTTTCTATGTTTATGAATGTGGCTGAATTTAAAAAACTGAAAAAGTGGTACACCAAAATTTCCTAGTGTCTATTTCCATGTTCATGAATGTGTAGATGTTAGCGCATACAAAGTTTTGTTAGTGTCTATTTATTACTGACAAGTGAATCTGCAAATTTTGAGATCGACCAGAAAGTTATAATTTGATGATTGATATTTAAACGAATGTTATCAAAATAAAATAGTTGTTCAAAAACCAGAATAATAATGTAATGTGACATTTAAAAAGAAATATGGACAACCATTTCATCTGATAAAATGTTGTCTACAAAGGAAGTTTTTAATTTTTCTATCAAAACAGGATCTTTTTTAAAATACTAAGAATTATTTTTTGCATGTATCTCCAACTAAGACAAAAAAATATGAGTGCAAAGGTTAATTTTTTCAACCAATTTTTCGGGTACACTTGGGTAACAAGTTTTAACAATAAATTAGTTTTTTTTAGCATATTATTATGAAAAATATGATAAATGACCGTGTGTTTTTAAAAATATTTAACGGATTACTTTTAATAAAAAATATTATTTTTTAAAAATTTGACTAGCTTTTTTTAATATTTTATAATTTTGTTTAGAACATATAATTATAACTATCAAGATGCTTACGATGATAGTACAAAATTCACATAAGTCACATGTATGATTGGGCTTTTGTAATTAAGAAAAGTTTGATATGTATTAGTTAGTACTCAGTATGCAAATATTTATCATACTTGTTTACAACTACAGAAGTTAGTACTGGTACTGATATGCATTTGTATGATAAAGCAAGTGCAATTTTTTCGGTCATATTCTATGCAATTTGTGAAAATGATTTGGAAATTTGGGTAAAATCTAGACTAAAATTGAATGCGTTTTTGTTGTTTTAAGCTTAAATTTTAGAAATTTTATGCAGAATGGTGTGGTGATTGTACCACCGTACCAGTATGGTATGGTTTAGACATGTATGCTTATTCTGGTGGTTTAGACATGTATGCTTATTCTGGTGTATACCATATTTCTGTCTCATCAAATGGCAGGGTTTGAATGTTATTTTAGGGGATTCGAATTCCAAGACTATCTCGAGTGACGGATTCGAATTGAACGGTCTCGATCGAAAACCCAAAAATTGAGTTACTTTAGGGGATTCGGACGCCTCATTTTCTGGGTGCCGGTCCCCTAAAACGCTCCTCTTAAAGTCTGTTAATTACAATTAATGTTATAATCAATTAGTTCATATTTTATTTGCACAAGTTTATTTCTTTTCGTGAGTAGAACTAGGGTGTTCCTAAGTTTATTTCACGAGTTTAATTATTTCACCGTGCCTCTTTGTGAACTCAACTTTAAAACCTATTGGATTGACTTAAAATGACGAATCTAAACTATTAAAACCGTCTACCTTACGAGTGATGCGTCTACATATAAAATTTTTATATTTTCAAATCAATTTCGTATAGAGTCCAGTGGTAAAAAACGTTCAAAAATAAATAAATGTATTAAAATTAATTTATGAAACTTCTAATTTTAACCGCTTGATTTTATACTAAATTAATTCAAATGTTTAGAGTTTTTGCATGTAGACACATCATTCGTAACGGATTTGTCATTTGAAGTAACTTGGTGAACTTAGGAACACCCTAGTTCTACTCCTTTTTCGTTATTGATAAGCTCCAGTTTTGCCTTGGATGAAATGTTTTTTTTTTTTATCATAATTTATCTGTTTTCTAGAACATTGAAAAATATGAACCGGCTCTGAAAGTGGTGGCTAATTAAATTTACTGAAATATCGTTGATGCACATGAAATGCTGAAATTTCGTTAATTAAACGAAATGTAGGTAAGAGTTATATACTCAACAGATAAATACAGCGTGGAACAACCAAATTATATATTGAAATTAAATAAACAAAGATGAAGGTACATATGCTACTTTACGGTGTTGAATGTATTTATATGTGTACGACCGGTAGATGAATTTGATACATGTCAAGGAGCTCAAAAGTATCCTTTTCTTTGAAGTTAAAATTTTCTTACACTTTTGCTTCAATGGAAAAATAAAAAAATGTTTTTGATAGGTAAAATATAAACATTTGTTAAGTCAAATGTAGATACGGGCCAAGCCCAATAATATTTCCTGTAAATAGAACCTTTTTTTTTTTTTTAAGGTAAGTTAGCAGAGTGCTTACCGAATATTTCATTAATTATAAAAAAAATTATATACACAAATCTTTACACTGCACAGCACAAGGGTAGTAAATAATCAAAAACGAATGCTGAATGCTAACTCCTAGGATTACAAAGCATATAGCATGGCAATGAAAATGGAGAATAGGGAGTCACAGTTAGAACCCTCATTCCTACTCAGATGACCGCAATCCATTTATTAATTTTCAGTTTAGCCTCATCCTTCAAACGCTGAGCACTCCTCTCCTGTCTCGCAAATGTCCTTCTATTCCGTTCTCTCCACAAAGCCCACAGTCCCCCCGCCCATGTCGCGTCCCACTGGACGCATGCCTCTTTGTTTTGCACCCTTCGTAAAATAGAACCTTTCGTAGTCCAGGCCTGTGTCACAAGCCACCGAAGGCTTCTTTTCTTCTTTGTCTGTCCTTGCAGCGAGTTGTGAGTATAACAATTCTCATTTCTCTCCTTCGCATTCTCCCTATGTCCGTCATTTTCATTCTCTCTTCAAAACACTCAATTATTCTGTGCCAATGCAACCCGCAGTGGCGAAGGTAGGATTTGAACCAGGAGTAAGACAGAAATTGGGTTCAATATTTTATTTTTTAAAACGAGTTCGGGTTCAAAACACTTTCTAAATTACAAATGACAATTGGTACATATTCTTATTTGTATATATATTGTCCCAATGAGGCTAAAAT
The DNA here is from genome assembly GCA_025461125.1 of Carex kokanica. Taxonomy (NCBI): domain Eukaryota; kingdom Viridiplantae; phylum Streptophyta; class Magnoliopsida; order Poales; family Cyperaceae; genus Carex; species Carex kokanica. The sequence goes on from JAJGRX010001417.1 coordinate 520,807, forward strand.
GTACTCTATTCTTATTTGTATTTGTATCTTATTACAGATTCTTATATGTCAGCTAGTCTAACAGTAGAGAATAGACAATAACAATTCTAGAAAAAAGTAAATTAATTATAGGAAAAAGTAAAAACAATTCTAAACCAGAAACCAGTATGTGAACTGGTAACAGTAAGTGAACCAGAGAGAAATAACAAACAATACTAAAATTGAAACCCGGTATCAATAAGTGAAAAGAAGAAAATAAAACCTGTAAGTGTGCTCGATATCCAATCGTACTATTTGCCAACTGTCTTGTTCTTCTAGCCCAATTAGAATTGAGATATCCTAAGGTTGTTGTTGCTCTCATGCCTTTTGCCAATTGCCTCGTTCTTTAAGTCCAATTTGACTTACTGTCTAACTAAAATAGGTTTAAAATGCTCTTAAAGCTTTAATTAATTGGGTTTAAAAACCAATTATTTCTATATTTATTTTATAGTATTTCAATCACAACTCACAAGCAACACAACTTTGAAATAGGTTTAAGAAATACCCTGTAGGGGCTAGGCGAACATCACTCCTTGTGTCCTTCTCCTTCCCGGGCACATGCGAAGTAGCGTAGCTGCCTCTGGTTCCTTACTTCCTTTTCTCCTTCGGGCATAGGCGGCGTCACGGCGATCAAATTTCTTTGTTTTTTTTCACTCACATAATCGCCTATTTGCGATTTCGCATCTCACAGAAAGGAGGAGGGTTTCTTTTTTTGATTGATCTTCTCTTTGGACTGGGTTTTGGGTTGAAAATGACAAAAATTACAGGCTAGATATAGGCAAGATTATTTTTCAGGGTAAGCAAGCCCAAAAATAAACCTAAACTAAAAAAAAAAATTCCAGAGATAGACTTCCTTAATCATTTGACCCAATCCAAACAGATCTCACCCAAATCCCAATGACTACATATAGTATATTAATAGACTGCTGTACCTGAGTGGATCGGGTCGGATTAGCTTTTGTTTTACTCGAACAGTTTCTTAAGGAGTAAGGACGGACCGGGGGCTGATCCTGGTGTTTATAATCCATTACTGAAGGGTCTTTGTAAGAATAATAAGATCCATGAAGCTGCACCCATAGTGCTCGATAAAATGCCAAAACTGGGTTGCACACCTGATCTCTTCTCTTATAGCATTATTATGAATGGGCTGTGTAAGATTGGAGAAATTGACAAGGCAGAGGAACTCCTTGATCACATGGTTTCTAAAGGGCTTCAACCTAATATCGTGGCCAATAACACTCTTGTGGACGGGCTTTGCAAGAAAGAAGAAATTGAGAAGGCAGAGGAACTCCTGGATTACAAGATTTCTAAAGGGCTTCAACCTAATATTGTGACCTATAACACTCTTGTGGATGGGCTTTGCAGGAAAGGGCTACTAGACAAGGCAAAGCAGATGCTGCAGGGCATGATTTCTAGAGACCTTGAACCAAATGTTGTAACTTATACTGCTATCATGGATGCACCGTGCAACCAAGGAGAAATTGAGAAGTCAGAGGTACTTCTTGATGACATGGTAAACTAGTTCATTTTAATGTGTTCATTTTCATCATTTTTTTACTACTTGATTTTATATTAAATTTGTTCGAAAATTTAAAAACTTGACATGTAAACTTATCACCTGTGAAGTAAATCGGTTTCAACGGTTTGAATGCATTGCTTGAAACCAATTCAATAGGTTTTTGAGTTATGCTTACAAAGAGGCTTGGTGAGCTTAAGAACACCCTAGTTCTACTCTATTTTCCATTATCTTGTCAATTCAGTAACATTAAACGTAAGCAGGACCCTACGACAAAAGAGTAACTTTTTTAGAATACTAAGGGTTCTTTTTGCATACATCTCCAACAAAGACAAAAAAAAAAGAGTGCAAAGCCTAATTTTTCAACCATATTTTCGGGTACACTTAATTAACTAGATAATAAAGTTCATCTATGGCTGTGTCTTTTAAAATATTTAAATGGGTTACTTTTAATAAAAACAAAATTTAAACATTTTCTAGTTAAAGTTTAAATATTATTTTTTAACATTTTCTAGTTATTTGGCTAGTTAAATGGATGATCATCCTTAAACTTCCATATAATATCAAATACGTTTTGACAATTGTATATGCAAGTGTTAAACAAAATAAAAATATTACATAATACCTAAGTATTTATAATAATTATATTTAACAAATAGATTAATGTAAAAGACACACACTCAGTTATTTCCTTTTTTTTAGAAATTATAAGTTAGAAGAAATTAACTTACCGTTAAAAATGACGGAGTATTTGTACACAAACAGAATTACAAGTACATATTCAGATGGAGACCAGATTCCCTAAAGTAACTAAAATTTTGATTTTAAATTTTATCCATCCGATTGGAAATGGAATGCATTAGATCCTTTAATATTCGAGCCAAAGGTGATCGCACGGTCTGGATATAAAAACAAACTTTGAGATACCTTAGGTAATAAGAATTCTATTAAGATGCACTTTATTCATTTTGCTTGTGCTTGGGCTGAGGTCCAAAGTTCCAACCTTAACTCTTTACCTCCAAAGAAAAGAGAAAAGCACTTAAAACCCTAGATCGACGAGTGACAAACCTCAGTCTTATTTCCCTCACCTCGGATTCAGCAATCGAAGTCTCACATTCTCACTTCTGTCTTCTGTGGATGCTCTCGACTCCACTTCTGTCTTCTGTTTTTCAAATTTTAATTTCAGCGTAGCAAAGTATTTTCAAAATAGCTAATTTCTTGCACAATATTTGCTATGTATTCGTTGATACGTGCTGCACGGTGCTTCGCATTAGCTTGGAATTCATTTGTCCTTCCATATCTTCATTACAAGTTAAATCAAAATCAGTCCAAATTAAGTGTCCAAAAACATTTGCCGTACTACTGACTGAGTAATCCTGGGCAATGGGGACCCGCCAATTAGAATCGTTTGTAAGAGAGCGCTGTAGATCGGGCACCCTTACTGTCCCTGAAGCACGTTGCCTGTTTGACCGGCTGCTGGCCACCAGAGACCCGACCCCGTCCATCTATCCCTTCAACCATCTCTTCACAACGCTGGTTCGCATGAAGAACTTAACCAACTATTACCCCACTATATTTTCCCTCTTTGACCGATTGACCCAAAATAAACAGATCTCGCCTGACGTCTGCACGTATAGCATCTTGATAAACTGTTGTACCCGAGTGGATCGGGTCGGATTAGCTTTTGTTTTACTCGGACGATTTCTTAAGGTCGGACCGGGGGCTCATTCGGATGTATTCAATCCATTACTAAAGGGTCTTTGTAGGGATAATAGGATCCATGAGGCTGCAGCCATTGTGCTCGATAAAATGCCTAAGCTGGGTTGCTCACCTGATCTCTTCTCCTATAGCACTCTTATAAATGGGCTGTGTAAGATTGGACAAATTGACAAGGCAGAGGAACTCCTGGATTACATGGTTTCTGAAGGGCTTCAACCTGATGTTGTGACCTATAACACTCTCATAGATGGGCATTGCAAGAACAGGCTAATAGACAAGGCAGTGAAAATGCTGCAGCACATGGTTTCCAAAGGCCTTGAACCGGATGTTGCAACTTACAATGCTGTCATGAATGCACTGTGCAAGCAGGGAGATATTGAGAGGGCAGAGGAACTCCTGGCTAACATGGGTTCTAAAGGGCTTCAACCTAATGTCGTGACCTATAACACTCTCATAGATGGGCTTTGCAAGAAAGGGCTCCTGGACAAGGCAAACCAGATGCTACAGTGCATGATTTCCCAAGGCCTTGAACCGAATGTTGTAACTTACAGTGCTGTCATGGATGCACTGTGCAAGCAAGGAGAAATTGAGAAAGCAGAGGAACTCCTGGATTCCATGGTTTCTAAAGGGCTTCAACCTGATGTGGTGACCTATAACACTCTCATAGATGGGCTTTGCAAGAAAGGGCTCCTGGACAAGGCAAACCAGATGCTACAGTGCATGATTTCGAAAGGCCTTGAACCGAATGTTGTAACTTACAATGCTATCATGGATATGCTATGCAAGAAAGGAGAAATTGAGAAGGCAGAGGAACTCCTAGATTACATGGTTTCTAAAGGGCTTGAACCAGATGTTGTGACCTATAACACTCTCATAGATGGGTTGTGCAAGAAAGGGCTACTGAACAAGGCAAAACATATGCTGCAGTGCATGATTTCCAAAGGCCTTGAACCGGATGTTGTGACTTACAATGCTCTCGGATGCACTGTGCAAACAAGGAGAAATTGAGAAGGCAGAGCAACTCCTGCATCGCATGATTTTGGGAATCCCAACCATAGCAAAGGGAGCACAGTCAGAAAAGAAGCATTTGACATCGAGGTTGAGGCTGGTATAAATCATATGCAATGCTGATGGCAAATTGGTATTTTTTTCTTTTTTTTGAATCACTATTCTTGATGCTTAAATTGTGCATATTGAGGAAGAATATATGGGTAGTTGGTATGTCTTGTACAACTTGGATACCATCATATGTTGTACTAGTCAGACAATTACTATTTGTATGAAATGACATGTGTTGCACTCTTAAACATGAAACAAATTACCATTATATACAGAATTGTAAACCTCCTCTTGCATCTACTTTGAAGATTCCTCATTGGTATTTCATTTTATTATTTTAGGAGAATCTTCATGTTTGCACTGTATCATAATTTCATTATTGCTCGTGTTATGTGGAAATTGGATTTCACCATCTACCAAGTGAACCGATGAGTAATGCAAAGATTTTCTGATTATACTATAGGAACTTCACTTAAGTTGTCAGATTTATGTGAAGGTTTGCACTTTGTTTTCTGATTTTGATGTTTTCTACACTTCAGATCACTAGTTAAGCACTAACTTTAGTCTTCTACTGGAAGCAGCTGTAAATTGAATTATGGATCTACCAATAACCAGCCCACAACCCATGAAACAATTCAACCATGCTCTAGTTTCACTGTCACAACCTTGACAGTGAACTGGTACACAAGGTGGCACAAGTACTGCTGCACACTCCCTGACAGATTAGTGAATTAATAGGGCAGTGGTTATAGTGGGGATTTTCGCAGTGTCGGAAACAGGTCTGGTTTTAAAAGGACAGCAGTCTTCAGGATTTGTTATGTTGGCTCCAGCAAATATCACTAGGTTTCTTTTTGTGTAGGAATTTAGAGATGTAATGTACCAAGGGATGTAATCAGACTATATTGGTCTTCTTTGATTTGTCTTGCTACCAGTGTTGTAAAAAACGTCCATTTAGGATTAATCGGCCGATTCGCCACGGATTTTTCCGACTAATCGGCCTATTATTTCTGATTATGGATGATTATTCCCGATTATTTCTGACTAATCGCTTAGCGTACCCTGTTCGTCCAACGACTGTATTCCGTTATTTATAACATTGCTTGCTACTATTTTTTTTTTTTTTTTCATAAACCAGCCACAATTTTACTTAAATGTAGTTTTTTCTTGGACCTCTCTGTATAAAAGATGTTTGTTTCTAATATAAATGAAAACCTTTACATCCATCCTGAATCATTAAAAATTGAAGTCAGGTTTTTGCTAAATGGAATTAGCATAAACTCACAAGAAATTTTATAATGCCTGTAGCACTATATACTAGTTTGGTTGTATCAAACTTAATTGGTTAACAACAAACTATCATTGGAAACTATCTTTTTTCTTGTCAAGTTTATTTACAATAAATTAAAAAACTGAAATTAAAGCTACGATGTTACATTAGCATGTTTCTATGTTTATGAATGTGGTTGAATTTAAAAAACTGAAAAAGTAGTACACCAAATTTCTATGTTTTTGAGTGTGTAGATGTCAGCGCATACAAAGTTTTGTTAGTGTCTATTTATTACTGACAAGTGAATCTGCAAATTTTGAGATCGACCAGAAAGTTATAATTTGATGATTGATATTTAAACGAATGTTATCAAAATAAAATAGTTGTTGAAAAACCAGAATAATAATGTAATGTGACATTTAAAAAGAAATATGGACAACCATTCCATCTGATAAAATGTTGTCTACAAAGGAAGTTTTTAATTTTTCTAACAAAACAGGATCTTTTTTAAAATACTAAGAATTATTTTTTGCATATATCTCCAACTAAGACAAAAAAATATGAGTGCAAAGGTTAATTTTTTCAACCAATTTTTCGGTACACTTGGGTAACAAGTTTTAACAATAAATTAGTTTTTTTTAGCATATTGTTATGAAAAATATGATAAATGACCGTGTGTTTTTAAAAATATTTAACAGATTACTTTTAATAAAAAAAAAATATATTTTTTAATTTGACTAGCTTTTTTTAATATTTTCTAATTTTGTTTAGAACATATAGTTATAACAATCAAGTTGCTTACGATGATAGTAGAAAAGTCACATGTATGATTGAGCTTTTGTAATTAAGAAAAGTTTGAGATGTATTAGTGTGTAGAACTAAGGTGCTCTTAAGCTCACCAAGTCCTTTGTGAGCTTAACTCAAAAACCTATCGGATTGACTTCAAATGACATTTCCAAACAGTTAGATGTTCAATCTATATTAAAATGTGCTTGGAGACCAAATTTTACATTTTTTGAAATTTTTTTACTATTTATAAAGATGGTTTGAAAATCGCTGTTTTCCAATGGTGCAGAATTTTAATAAAAACAGTGGTTTTCAAACCATCTTAATAAATAGTAAAAAAATTTCAAAAAATGTAAAATTTGGTCACCAAGCACATTTTAATATAGATTGAACATCTAACGGTTTGAAAATGTTGTTTGAAGTCAATCCGATAGGTTTTTGAGTTAAGCTCACAAAGGTCTTGGTGAGCTGAAGAGCACCTTAGTTCTACTCTGTATTAGTTAGTACTGGTACGCAAATATTTATCATACTTGTTTACAACTACAGAAGTTAGTACTGGTACTGATATGCATTTGTATGATAAAGCAAGTGCAATTTTTTCGGTCATATTCTATGCAATTTGTGAAAGTAATTTGGAAATTTGGGTAAAATCTAGACTAAAATTGAATGCGTTTTTGTGGTTTTAAGCTTGCATTTTAGAACTTTTATGCAGAATGGTATGGTGATGGTACCACCGTACCAGTATGGTATGGTTTAGACATGTATGCTTATTCTGGTGTATACCATATTTCTGTCTCAGTACCATCACATACGTGTCTCAGCAAATGGCGGGGTTTGAATGTTATTTTCATTTTTCAGTACCAATATCTATTTTATGATATTCCAGTTTGGTTTTCTTAGAATTGTGGGAGTAATTTGCATCATGCTATAAGTCCACTGTTGTAATTAAATTGTCAACTTTCTCCAAATATGTTTTTGAGATACCAGCATTTGCTTTTCAAGCTAGGTTTCTGTGCAATCCATAAAGGTGCTCATTTTCGAATCGAGGTTGAAGTAACCCAAAAGTTGGGTTTTGAATCGAGACCTGCGATTCAAATCTGTCGCGCGAGATCCGAAGTGGAGCGCACACATCCCGAGCAACGAATTCGAATTCCAAGACGATCTCGAGCGACGGATTCGAATTGAACGGTCTCGATCGAAAACCCAAAAATTGAGTTACTTTAGGGGATTCGGACGCCTCATTTTCTGGGTGCCGGTCCCCCAAAACGCTCCTCTTAAAGTCTGTTAATTACAATTAATGTTATAATCAATTAGTTCATATTTTATTTGCACAAGTTTATTTCTTTTCGTGAGTAGAACTAGGGTGTTCCTAAGTTTATTTCACCGTGCCTCTTTGTGAACTCAACTCTAAAATCTATTGGATTGACTTAAAATGACGAATCTAAACCGTTGAAACCGTCTACCTTACGAATGAAGCGTCTACATATAAAAATTTTAAATTTTCGAATCAATTTTGTATAGAGTCAAATGGTAAAAAACGTTCAAAAATAAATAAATGTATTAAAATTAATTTATGAAACTTCTAATTTTAACCACTTGATTTTATACTAAATTAATTCAAATGTTTAGAGTTTTTGCATGTAGACACATCATTCGTAACGGATTTGTCATTTGAAGTAACTTGGTGAACTTAGGAACACCCTAGTTCTACTCCTTTTTCGTTATTGATAAGCTCCAGTTTTGCCTTGGATGAAATGTGTTTTTTTTTTATCATAATTTATCTCTTTTCTAGAACATTGAAAAATATAAACCGGCCCTGAAAGTGGTGGCTAATTAAAATTACTGAAATATCGTTGATACACATGAAATGCTGAAATTTCGTTAATTAAACGAAATGTAGGTAAGAGTTGTATACTCAACATATAAATAAAGCGTGGTACAACCAAATTATATATTGAAATTAAATAAACAAAGATGAAGGTACATATGCTACTTTACGGTGTTGAATGTATTTTATATTTTTATATGTGTACGACCGGTTGATTACTCAAAAGAGAGCGATGTTTTCTTTTAAAATTTATAAACTCGGAAATGCTATCGGTTCGGATAGCAAACGCATAATTCTTATCGAATAGTATAATCGAGTTCGATCCGCAGTAAATATTGGTCTACAGTCTTAAGCGATCAAATCAAAATCTTTCGAAAGGCTAGACAAAATCTGAAAATTAAGAGTTGAAATTGTGATCAATGTAAATTTGATAACAATTAAAAATAATTAAAATAAAGATAGATATGAGAATTTCTAGGATTTCGGCACACCATTGCTACTCAATCCTCTTTGATATTCTACTTCTGTCGGGTTTGATTTCCTGTTGTTGTTTATGGAAGACACTACATATGATACTGCGAGTCACTTACGCAAATGACGGGACTTCCATCGAGATACTACATAGGACACTGCGAGTTATCTTACGCAAATAACAGATCTCTAAATACACAAGTTACGATATAGGACACTGCGAGTTATCTACGCTATGACAGAACTTGGTTTGCATTTTGTAGTTCTGATTTATGGTTTTCCCGTGAATGTTTTCTTCACATAAATCTAATGGCTCCCAACGAGGCTAATGTTGGGATTTCACGTGTGATACGTCCTATGTTATGCCCCGATCAGAACGCGGTAATCCTTTCTTCTTAATTAGGCCTTTGACTCTTAATTCTCTGGATTTTCTGTATCCTTCTCTCTATCTTTTCGTAGGTCCTTTTTCTCTTTTTTCCCGGTCCCCCATTCCAGAGATTTTCTTCCGTATTTATAGGCCTTCCTGTCGGTTAGCCGGTTTCGGGATTTCTCTTTGGTCCCGGACAACCGACTGGGTTTTTATTGCTGGCCCCTTTTTTTTGAATGAAGTTAGCAGGCTGAACGCATCTTTTATTGGGCTTTTTACTTAAGTGGGCTTTTGGGAGGGCTTTTTGAGGCTTTTACTTATGGCCTTATCATTAGCCCCCGAAGCCGAAATATATCATATTGATTTTTTCGGTTTCGACATTTGTTTATTTCCTGAAAAGCTGGCAGTTTTTGTTTTAATACTTTACTTTCGGAGTATTTTTGTCTTTTGTTAATTTAATTTGTAGGACCTCCTTTCTGGGAGATTTTGGTTCTTGAGTTTTGAGTACACCCAGGTTTGGTTGCGACGCGTGAGCCCCCGAGTTTTTATTCGTTTGCCTCGGTGCTGACCTTAATAATTTATGCGGCGGATTCTGATTTGGAATTTTTGACGGATTTGGGTGGACTTCGTGAAGTTAGCCCCCGAGTTCTATTGGCAACTCGTTGTTTATTGATTTTTTCGACAAAAAAGAAACAAGGAAACGTTAATAACTTATTCATTCATATATTTAGATAGCTTCCATAATAATTTTAAGCAATAGTTTTCATAAACAAAATTTATCAATTAATGGAGGCTCTTGTATTTGTTTTTGTCCGTCTTCCTATTTTTCTTCTCTCTCTCTTTTTTTTTTTTTTTTTTTTTTTTTTTTTTTTAGGCGATGACTTCGCGATCGCTATCTTCGAAATGTGCGTCTGCTGTGAGGGCCGCTTTTGTCTTTCTCGGGGGGTGATATTCGCTTTGGTGGCTAAGGCATGTCCAGAAAAAGAAGTTGGGGTCATTTCTGCCTTGGCGGGGCTGTTTTCCTTGACACTGCGGGTGAAACCATTCATAGCACACCCGACACTTAGCCATTCCTTCCTTGGTGTCTACTTCGTAGCAGTCGCTGCATGTGCGGTATGTGATGGTTGGGTTTGCTAAGGTTTGGTCAATCATCTGTCGAACAGAAGAATCTTCGTTGGAAAGCATCCATTCTATCTTGTCGTCGGAAAAGTGTTTCTGTAATGTTGATTTCTCGGAAGGGGTTAAGATTCGACCGGGGCCATTTGTGAGCCTTGGGTGGCTGGTACGTCCTTCCGAGGGGATAGTTCGTTTGCTTTTGTCAGAACTGCGTCTGGGGGGCATGGTGAAATGATGGGTTTTTTTTTGTTTTTTGGAAATTACTGATGGAGGAGAAAGGACGACTTGATTGGTTTTCGTGGGGTTGGGTTATTTATAGGAGATTTCTTGGAGCAGGTTCTGAATATTGCCGGTTTTATCGTATTTATGGCTGGCGCGCCAATTAACGTCTGTTTTGATGATTTGTGTTTTCAAAGCGTCGTTGGGAAGTTATTCTGGCGGTATTGGGAGTGGTGTTCATTAAATTTGAGCTTGGAGTTTTGCTTCGGATGGTAGTGTGTTGGGAGGTCCCGGCGTGTGAATGTTCCGTAACGTGAAATAAGAATTTGTTGTTCAAGAAAAATAACAAAGGACGCATATATTCTATAGTAACGTTTATCATATATTTTAAGTACTCATAGGAGGGTAACATCCGGAAGCAGTGAAGAAGAAGGAAAAAAAACGAAAAGAAACTTTCTTCCCCATTTTTTTTTTTTTTTTTTTTTTTTTTTTCTTGAGTACATATTTTCTAACTCCCGAGGGTGATTTTTGGCCCTTAATACAAATAATCTAGAGTAATAACAGCCTCTATCGTGGCCGTTGGTCAAAAAGAAGGGTTCTCATATTGCGGCTCTTATGTTGAGAAAAACAACACCGGGTGTGGTGTCGTTTCTGAGTGATATTGGGGAGGCTTGAAGCGGGTGGCACGGGGGGCGTTGCCTTAGCCCTCAATCCGGGGGAGTAGGGCGTGGTCCGGACATTGCCAGTGGGCATGTCCTGATCCGCAAGGATCCTGCAGAGCGGTCCAGGGTAAGCATGCAGTATGTGCCTTTTTACCACAGGTCTCGCATGTAGTTAAGCGAGTACTCGCGTCTGTTGTGCGGCAGACGAAACAGACAGCAAGTGGGACTCCGTAACAGTCGGATAATCTGGGTTTTGGGATCGCCTTTGCAATTTCGGCCTCATCAGAGCTGCTACGTTCGAGCTCCTCCCAATCGATGTCATCGCGAATGGTTTGGTCATTCGTGCCCGCCCATCGATTAATTCGCAGGGCATTATCGATGAGCTCTCCGAGGCAGGTATTTTCATTTTGAAGCATAAAGTCTAATGAATTAGGAAAGATTTTTTCCAATATAATCCTATCTTCCGGGGATAGGCGGCGCGGCATTCCGGGGGGGGCATACGGATGGTTATCTTGTGGTGGTGCACTGGAACCCCCCGGGTTACCTACGGGTTGTTTATTTTTGTTAGCTAATCGTTTGGTTCGTGGAAAAGGCATGGCGTGAGTTGTTAAGAATTTTGGTCGGAAAAATGAAACGTGTGTTGTTAGGAGAAAACCATACCCAGGTATTTATAGAGGGGGTATTTATCGTGTTATATTTAATTTGGTGGGCCCCTGATATATGTAACGGAGGGACGCAGCAGTGCCTGTTGCAGATTTTTCCAGCTTTTGTCAGTTTTGACTTGACCATATAGTATATATTTTGTAGGATGCTCTCTTTTTCATAGGTGCTCCTATGATTCCGGACGTATGATCCGGACGTCCGGGCGATGATGTCTCGGGTTGTGGTACTGAATCATTACAAGGGTATGGATGTTTGGTTAAAGCATACGGGTTCAGGCTAACCATTAATTTACGGGTTTTATGGTTTCTTTCCATATCACAGGGCTACTTTGGATAAATTATATTTCTCGGGCATTTGTGTTACCCTGACGGGTGGTATGTCTCCGACTTTGGTGTGAGCTGTACTTTCTCGGTTTTAAGTGTTGTTTTAACGAGTTGTACTTCTCGGATTCAAGTGTTGTTTTAACGAGTTGTACTTCTCGGATTCAAATGTTGTTTTAACGAGTTGTACTTCTCGGATTCAAATGTTGTTTTAACGAGTTGTACTTCTCGGATTCAAGTGCTGTTTTAACGAGTTGTACTTCTCGGATTCAAGTGTTGTTTTAACGAGTTGTACTTCTCGGATTCAAGTGTTGTTTTAACGAGTTGTACTTCTCGGATTCAAGTGTTGTTTTAACGAGTTGTACTTCTCGGATTCAAATGTTGTTTTAACGAGTTGTATTTCTCGGATTCAAGTGTTGTTTTAACGAGTTGTACTTCTCGGATTCAAGTGTTGTTTTAACGAGTTGTACTTCTCGGATTCAAATATTGTTTTAACGAGTTGTACTTCTCGGATTCTTCGCAGAAATAAATAGGAAGGTAGAAATAAACATATTTTTTTTTTTTTTTTAATGAACTACTGAACATAGAAAATAAAAAGGTTTTCCTGGTACAAGCTTTTGAAAACAAACGGAGGGATTGTTGCTATGAGGTCTTCCGGAAGCCAGACAGCGATGCTTTCTGTATCTGTTATTTTGTGATGTTTCTGGCCCTGCTTTTTCCGCATGTTGGGCATACTTCCCTGTGTTTTGTGCGATCCCTTGCGCAGGTTGAGCATGTCCTTTTATTTCGTGCCCTGTCTTTCGCGCAGGGAGGACATACGTAATACTTGTATCGCGGATCTTCATGTGCCACCGGCGAACAATCGCGGATGCATATTGGATGAAACACCTCTTTGCAATCGTTGCAGATGAACATGGCTGCTTGGTTACCCGGTTGTCTACACTGAGAGCAGAAGGTGCGTGCCACTGGTGACCCCTGAGGTTCCTGTGTACCTTGTTGGATCTCGTTATTTTCTTGCTCGTATTCCTCTTTCGGGAAACCGTTTATCATGTGGTCGAGGAGTGTATGGAGCTCCGGATTGCGGCCTTCTAAGAAGTTAGCAACATCTTCGGGCGGGAAGTGTGCGAAAAGGTGCTGTGCTTGGTGTTTCAGTATTCCGATGGAGGTCTTAGTTCGTGGTTCGGGAGCTTCAGCGCCCTTAGATGAGGTTGCCATGGGTTTCACGGCTCTTAGTTTTTGGAAGGTTTTTTTTTTTTTTTTATAAGGTGCTTTACACCATGCCTTTTATAGAGGTATGCGGACCAAGTTTCCTCCGAGGGTCTCCACAGGATGAAGCATGTATATAAATATATATCTTTGTGTTTTGAGTCGGTGCATTTGTTTTTATGGTGTCGTTTCGAAATCCGTCGCATTTTTTAATGACCCGACTTTGTACTCCCTCTTACGGGTTTTGGTTTTTGGCGCTACAGGCTGTGCCACGTATACCCTGTGCATAAGTCGGTTCCGCGCGTTATGATTTTACTTCCTTTTACGGGTGCCTATATATAGTCTTTGTTTTTTCACCGCGTCCTGTAAAACCCGTCATTTTCGCGCACTGTTGTCGGTGATCTCCTGTTTCTGGCGTAGTTTGTCGAGGTGTTTTAGCGTTTTAACTTCTGTCCGGTGTTTCCATTTCCTCGGAAGGTAAGTTTTTATCCTGGTTATTATATTTCGCAAAGTCCAGTGTTGTTTTTAGCTATTAAGTCCGACCAATCCTGTCGGGTTAGTTTAGTTTTCCAGGCCCTGATGATCTTCCGGTATGGTATCCTTGGCCAAGAGTATGTTTAATCCGTCGTTTTTACGAATTTATAGGAATCCTTAGGTAATCTGCTGACCGACGTTATGACTAGCCAACAAGATATTTTCGGAGATACCCTTGCCGATCCTCTTGCCATGATAATTCCCGGGAGTTCCCTTATTTCGGAATATCCTCAGGAAACCATGGGTACTCAGGCCTCGGGCCCGAACACGGCTATGGATCAGAATATCAGTGAGGGGATCCATCCGGGTGAACAGGATACCGGGGATTTAGGTTTCTCGAGTAGTCATGAGGTCTTTGATAGTGAAGGCCCGGGTTGTTCAAAAGGGGTTTCGAACCCCATTTCCCAGGGTCCTAAAAAGGGTAATCGACCGAACAAAATGGCACAGTACCGTCCTCATGATGACTCTATTACGGCATTTCCCAAAGTAGCCGGTATAGTCCCGAGATTAAATTTGTGTACCGACCCAACATGGCTCTTGGCAAAGTTTCCGAGAGAACTGATCCGGTCGGTGTCTAGACAATTTTATACTTCGGACGTCTTCCGTCTCGTTCCTCCGACCATTGATTGCCGTGCTCATGACTCTGCCAAGGGTATGTGTATATATCACCGGATGCCTTCGTGCGGCTTCCGGCTGCCCCTTACGGATTTTCAAATAAAATTGTTGGACTATCTGAAGGCACCCCCGGCGCAGTTATCTCCTGCGTCGTGGTGCTATATTACAAGTTTCGAACGCTTGTTTACTGAGTTCGAAGAATTAAGAGGTTTCGGGCCGAGCGTACCTCTTTTGCTTCATTACTTCTCCCTTGCCGTGACGTCAGACTTCTATTCCTTTAAGAAGAAGATGGCGAAAAATTTGGAGATTTTTACTCCGGAGAACGGGAAAAATCAGCCTCTCAGCAAAGTAGAGTATTGGAATGAAGGCTGGGTATATTTGCCAAACTTCAAAATTATTCCTTCTTTGTCCTCGATTTCTGAAACCTGGAGATCCCTGGTGAAGGAAGGGATCCCTTCGTTTACCGAGACGAAGACCGATGTAGATGTGGCGGCTATTGAAAAAATCGAGAGCCTAATTTCGCGTTAGTTTCTTTATATCTTTATCGTACTGCATTTCTTTTCGGGTTTGGGGATTCCTTTGTTGCTAAATTTGTCTGGTCCTTTTTTTTTGTTTTTTTTTTTTTTTTTTTTTTTACAGGTGTCGGGACCATGCATCTCGCGTTCAATTCCACCAATGTTCGGGCTAGGTCGCTGAGGACGGGAGAACTTGATCCCTTAGATGATGATGCGGCTGATTCCGCCGCTGGTCCCGCGGACGTACCTCCCCCGGGAAAGGGCAAGTCTACAGTAGGTGGTGGCTCTGATTTGATTACCAGGGAGCGACGTGCTTCCCGGAAGGTGGCCGTGACCGGGGATGCTCTTCAGAAAAGAAAAGCCGATGCCGTTGTAAGCAGTAAAGCCCCCTTGGCCGAAGGCCCGAAGAGGAGAAAGAAATCGGGCAATAAGGCCGTGTCGGTTTCTGCTGGATATGATGACGGGGGTGTTACCGCGCTGGCCCCGTCCTAAGCCGTCGTGATGACGGCTTTACCGGAAGAGGTTGGTGCTGGTACTATGCCTGTGCTCTCCGCGGGTGGCGCCGAGCCCGAGGCTCCTGTTGAAACTGAGCTCTCGGTCGAGAATGTTCTTGTTGGGGACACTCCCCCTCGTTCCTCCGGCCCTAGCGTAATGGGTTCGGCTCATGCCGCGGCTGCCATTGTGAGACCACCCGGGACGATTGAGTCAGTGGACATGTCGCCTGATCGGGTTGATCGTAAGATGAAGGGTCCGGCCCGAGAAAGAAGTGAGAGCGAGAAATCCTCTGCATCGAAAGCTCGTGGGAGGCTTTGGAAACAAGGCTATCCCGCCGATCATCCGGACAGTTGTGTGTTGTTACTGCCCGGAAGTTCAGAGGTTTTGAGTGCTGAGGAGAAACCCCCCGGGTTCGGGCGTTTTGCTTTTGAAGCCCTGCGAGCCATAACTCCCCCTTTTTTGAAGAAGAAGGTAAAGAGACGAGCCGAGAAAGGCGGGGAAGAATTAGCAGCCTATCTTCTTCAAGCGTGCGCAACTGTTGTTCAATGTGGTGATTATATGCGAAAGCATAAAGGGAAAGAAATCCCTTCTATGGAAGACGGATCCGAGTTGACGCGTCTCGAGCTAGAGAAGAGCGCTGCTGCGGAGGAAATTGAAACGTTGAAGGGTCAGTTGCGGGAGATGGAGGGTCAGAAAAATAGTCTCCTGGGGAAGTTGAGAACCGTGAGGGAAGAAGCAAGGGACGAGGCGAGGCAATTAAGGACCGAGTTGAGCACCTCTCGTGCCAACCTGGTAAAGTTGGAGGAAGAGAAAGAAGACCTCGTGGCCTCAGAGGCTATTGCTGCTCGGGCCTTCTCGGATTCCGCGGCACGTAATGCGGACCTGTTACAGAAGGTGAGCGCCTTGGAGTCGAAGCTGGACACCGCGAATGCCCGGGGCGCCTTTTTTGAGGAAAAATCGAAAAGGCTAGAAAAGGAGCTCAAGGAAGCCCCCTCTCAAGCGGTCTCGAGATTTTTAGGGAGTCATGCCTTCAAGACGGCCGCTGTGACTAGCTGTATCGGGATGCTTAGGTCCGTTGTTTATGATGTATTACGTGACCTGAGTAGGGCTTTTCCCTTCCTTCCCGAGGACTTGGGTTTCGGGCGTGTCGATATGGAACGAGGTGAACACCAACAGCAAGTGCTCCCGGGGTTTGTTTGGGATGTGGATACTGATCGGTTATTCGATTCCGACGGCCTGGAGGTTAGTGAGCCGAAAAAGCTGCAAACTCTACCGACCCGCCGTCTTCGTTATGTCTGGGATAGAAATAACTGGCCGGCCGACATACCCCTTCCCCAGGATGATTCTGACGACGAAGATAACCCCGAAGATGACTCCGACGACGGGGATAACTAAAGCATATGTCTTCCTTAATATGACTGGTAGATCCGTCGAAATGTATTTGTTTTAGTTGTTGTAAATTTGTAGGGATGAATTTTTTGGTGTTTGGTTCCCGGAATGTGGGGAGACAAATATTATAGTTGTGGGTTTTTGTTTTTGTTTTGGCTCCCGAACTATGGGAGGTAACGAATAAATTTGTAAGTGAACTATTGGCTTTAAATTTTTGCTAGTGCTTTCGTGTTTTTGGCTCTTATTTTTGCTGTCTTCGTAATATTATTAAATGTACCTTAGCTTTTGTAACACGGTTGGTGTTTACTTTGAGACGAGAAAACAGATCGATCCGCTTCTAGTCCGGAGTGATCATACGTCTTTTTGCAAAGGGACCCTTTCAATTTATTGCTTTACTTGTCAATCCGGATAGTGAGCCCCTATTTCGATTTTCGAGTTACGTAGTTCCGATTTTCTTGTGAACTTCGCGTTCCATGATATCGTCGGGGTCGGGTAAGTAAAGCCCTCCCGGATATTCTCGTGTATTCCGGCGGCTGCTCGGCGGGCTGTACTCCTCTTTTGTTGCCCTCCATCGATATTTAAGATCCCCCAATCTTTTATGGGCTATTTGGTGTATGTTGGTTGGAATTGTTTTGTTTTGAAATAATTAATTGGTGGCGTTTTCAGATTGCTGAGTGCGATTTGCTAAAGAGGAAGATAGGGTTGCTGAGTGTGATTTGCTAAAGAGGAAGATAGGGCAACCTTCCCCCTCTGACTCTGAGTGCGGGAGTATTTATAGTCTGATGCGTAGTAGGTGATATTTGTAGGTGCGGACAGGTGGGTTATTATTATTATTTTTTTATGGTGTGGTCCCCCATATGGTCCCCCATGACTTTGTTATGCCCCTGAATTTTTTAGTGACACCGACACCCGTTTTTGCTCTATCCTTTTGTTTCGTCATTATCTAGACATATTTAATTTATTTTTATGTGGAATGGATGAGAAGGAATCAATGTGATGTGAAACTTCATAAAATTTCATAAAAGGCCTTGGGCCTAAGTGTAATTTACAAAAAGTATTTGTTGACACCCGAAGTGAAAATAAGGCAAAGGTAAAAAGGAAAAACGTAATGGAGGCTCGCCCCTTTCCTTCTAGATATAAAACTTGCGTAGGTGGCATGAATTCCACGTTCTTTTCACCTCATCGCCTCCCAAATATTCCAACTTGTGAGCTCCGTTGCCGTACACCCTCTTGATGCGAAACGGTCCATCCCATGCTCGTCCTAACTTCGGTACGTGCCGACCAGTTCCTTCCGCTATCCGTCGAAGGACTAAATCTCCCTCAAGGAATCCGCGTGGACGCACTCGTTTATCAAAAGCCCGCTTAACTCGGCTTTGATATCGGGCCATGGTTTGTCGTGCCTCCTCCCTAACCTCATCCACCAACTCAAGCTCTAGATTTTTGGCGTCCGCATTTGTTTCCTGGTTATATAAGGATCTGCGGAGTGAGGGGTTGATAGATTCCAGCGGGGTCATCGCCTCCATTCCGTATACTAACGAGTATGGGGACTGTTGGGTGGCTTCTCTCGGTGTCGTCCGGTATGCCCATAATACTTCATCTAACACCACTGACCAATTGTTCTTATCTTCCATCTTTCGTTTGAGTCCTTCCAGTATGGTTCTATTCGTAACCTCGGCCAGACCGTTACTTGCCGGGTGGCTGACCGAGGTAAAGTTGTTCTGTATCCCTAATTTCTTTAAGAATGTAATGGTATGGGCTGAGCTGAAGTTTGTCCCGTTATCCGAAACGAGGGCGTGTGGGATCCCGAACCGGCAAATGATGTTTTTCCAAATGAATTTCTCGGTTGCTCGAGAGTTAATTGTTGATAGTGGCTCCGCTTCTACCCATTTCGTAAAATATTCCACAGCCACGATGATCCATTTGTACTGCGGCCCCGTAGGTTGGAAAGGTCCTACAATATCTATCCCCCATAGATCAAATGGCCAAGCTCCCGCAATCGATATTCTGTCGTAAGGGGGAATCTTTGACAATTTGCTGTGGTACTGGCAGTTGTTGCATTTTCTGACGAGATTGGTCGTATCTTTTTTCATGGTGGGCCAGTAAAATCCGGCTCTGAGGATTCGTTTGGCGAGGGTTTTGGCACCCTGATGGCTGCCACAAAGTCCCGCGTGTGTCTCATTTAGCAATGCGAGGGCCTCCTCTTCTCGGATGCATTTTTGCCAGGGCCTAGAATACCCTTTCTTATATAGATGGTTATCGTAAATTGCATACATGGGTTCGATCCGTCTGAGTCGTCTGGCTTCGAGTTTATCCTCGGGTAGTGTGCCGGTTGTAAGAAATTTCCACATTGGGGTATACCAGGTGTTTCTTCCATCCTCGATAGGAAGTGCTTCCAAGGGCTGGTGCGCGACGCTAGGTTCCGGTATATTTAGAACGATAACTGGTTGTTCCTTGTCGAGATTCCCGGCCGCGCCGAGTTTAGACAAGGCGTCGGCCTGGCAATTGTGGTTGCGAGTGATGTGGGTGATGTCCACTCTATCGAAAGAGCGCTTCATTTCGTTGAGTAGTTGATAATATTGGGCCAGCTTTTCGTCAATTACTTTTATTTCACCGTTTATCTGGCGCACAGCCAACTGAGAATCGCTATGCAAGCATATTTCTCGTGCGCCCACTTCGCTGGCTATTCGTAGCCCTGCTATTATAGCTTCGTACTCCGCCACATTATTGGTGCTTCGAAAAACGAAATGTAATGCATAGTTCAGGATTTCCCCGTTGGGTCCGGTCAAGGATACTCCCGCCCCGGCACCGTTTCGGGAGGATGCTCCGTCAACATGTACTGTCCATTTGTGCGAAGGGGGTGCGCAGGGGGTGGTATATTCTGCGATGAAATCTGCGAAGATTTGTGATTTGAGAGCCGTGCGGGGATGATAGGTGATGTTGAATTCGGACAACTCCAACGCCCATGCCAGTAATCGTCCCGAGCAGTTGAAATTGGTCAGGGCTTTTTTAAGCGGGACCTCTGTTGTTACTTTGATAGCATGGGCTTGGAAGTACGGTCTCAATTTGCGCGCTGCCGTGATGAGAGCGAATGCAACTTTTTCGATGGGAGGGTATCTGGTTTCGGCGTCTCTTAACACATGTGAGACAAAATAGATTGGTGATTGTTGACCATCTCCCTCCCGAACTAGGACAGCGCTTACGGCGTGGTCCGTAGCGGCCAGATATAGGATAAGCTCGTCCCCGGGTAATGGTCTGCTCAGGCATGGGGGCTTTAGGAAGTACGCCTTGATTCGGTCGAAAGCTTCGGTGCATTCTTCCGTCCATTCAAATCGACTGGATTTCCGCATGGCTTTAAAAAATGGGAGGCATATTTCTCCGGATTTTGCGATGAAACGATTGAGCGCTGCCAAACGCCCCGTTAATGCCTGTAACTCTTTTATGTTTTTCGGGGGGGTCATATCAATAATGGCCTGTGACTTGGAAGGATGTATTTCGATCCCCCTCTTTGAGACCATAAATCCCAAAAATTTCCCTCCCGTAAGCCCAAAAAAGCTCTTTTTTGGGTTGAGCTTCATATTGGCACGGTTAAGTGTCTCAAAGGTTTCCCGGAGGTCTCGGATGTGCTCTGTTTCCGACATGCTTTTGACCAGCATATCATCGACGTAGACTTCCATATTCCTGCCAAGTTGGTGGCCAAACACCCCATTTACCATTCTTTGGTAGGAAGCTCCCGCGTTTCGGAGCCCGAAGGGCATGACTCGGTAGCAATACAACCCGCGATCAGTAATAAAAGCGGTTTTGCCCTCATCCTCTGGACTCATCTTGATTTGGTGGTACCCCGAGAATGCATCCATAAAACTGAGGTATGCATGTCCGGAGGTGGAATCTACTACTTGATCGATTTTTGGCAACGGGAACGGATCTATTGGGCAAGCCTTGTTTAAGTCGGAGAAGTCTATGCACATTCGCCACTCCCCGTTCGATTTTTTGACCAGCACCGTATTGGAGGTCCACTCCGGGCAGGTTATCTCCCGGATGGACCCTTCTTTGAGTAACTTTTCAACCTCTGTTTGTACCGCCCTTTGTCTTTCGAGTCCAATGGCTCTTTTTCTTTGTCGTACTGGTTTAGCGCTGGGCTTTACGTGTAGTTTATGCTCAGCTATGCTTCGGGGAATGCCAGTCATATCGGCGGCCGACCAGGCAAATACGGCTTGGTTTGCTTGGAGAAAGGTAATGAGGTCGCTTCTTGGTGCCCCCAGTATTGCTTTCCCGATATTGACCACTCTTCCTCCCCCGACGTTTATCTGCTCAATTTCGTCGGTTGGTTCTAATGGCGACGTTTGTTCGTCTGTGGCTGGTAACCCCCATACTGTTTCTTCCCCGGTTGTGGATCGGTTGATTCCTCCGATTCTCTCGGTGCTGTGCCCCCGGGGGCGAGTCTCGACCTGATGTACCGCGCAACTCCCCTTGAGGGATAGCGCGTAACATTCCCGGGCTTTTCCCTGGTATCCGCATTCCTCCCCTACGCCCTCGCTCGTGAGGAATTTTATTTTTAAGTGGACCGAGGAGATTATTGCCCCAATTTTGTTAAGCGTGGTCCTTCCCAGGATCACGTTGTATGCCGAGGGAATGTCGACGACCAGGAACTCGGTCATGACGGAGATTGTCTTGGGGTGAGTTCCGAAATTTACCCTCATTCGAATGTATCCTTCGGGCTGTAGAGTATCTCCCGTGAATCCTCTCAACGGGGTGCGAACGGGTCCCAGATCAGACACTTCGTACCCCATTTGTCTAAAGGCAGGTAGGTATAATATGTCCGCGGAGCTCCCCGTGTCGACCAGGACACGTTCCAAGCGATGGTTGTTGATTTTTAATCGTAATACAATGGCATCGTCATGGGGCCCTTGGACGTTGCCCATGTCGTCTTCGGAGAACGAGATGATTTCTTCCGTTCTAGGTCTCTTATTTCTCGGGGAAGATTCTACGGTCATGACTGCCTTCTCTGTGGGACCCCTTAAATAGCTTCGCCGCTGCTTATGTGAGTCTCCTCCTGATGCTATACCCCCACTGATAACATTAATCAAGGGGGTTCTCTCCCGGTTGGGTTGCCGTCCTTGTCGGCGATAGGCTTGCTCCAGGGGTTGGCGATTGCGGTTATTAGGATATTCTTTTCTTGGGAAATTAGGATAAGTAACACCGTGGTCAGTTCCGCCATAGGTAGAAGCGTGGGCTTTGTAGAAATCCCTGCGTATGTATGGGGTTAATTTTCCCTGCCTCGCGAATCTTTCGAGGATATCCTGCAGTTGAGGGCAGTCGACGGTTGGGTGACCATTAAATTTGTGGAAATAACAATGCTTATCTGGATCTTTTTCTTCGAATATCCCCCTATTCAGGGGTCTCGGGAATTTGTTCTGTTCCCGGGCAATCTCGAAAACTTCATATAGTGACTTTGTGAATGGGGCATAGCTGGTATAATGTGGTTGATATCGCTCAATTCTTTGCTCAGACCGGCCTTTCCCCTTCCCCGGCGAGTTGTCATTTCGCCGATAATCGCCCCTTTGTGGCTGGCCTTCTGTTCGGGGGGGGGTTATTGCGGGGGCGCTTGTAACCCCTTGTCTTCGGAGGAGAAGGTGTTCTCGCGGGGCCAGGGCCACCTGTGTCTTCCTCGGCTTGAATGTATCTTTCCGCAAACACCAAGAATTCCCTTAAATTTTCGAATTCTTTCTGGTGAGCGTCGAATCGCAGAGTAGCAGGGCCGTCAGACCTAAGTCCTCTTCGGATGGCCGCCAATGCTACCTCTTCGTTTAGATTCTGGACTTGTCGCGACTTCTGCACGAATCTCTGGATGAAAGCGCGGGTACTTTCTCTTCGTTCCTGTCTTAGATCAAGGAGGGTTTCGCAGGTGACTTGAGGTGATTTTACCGTAGAATACCGCGCCGTGAATTTATCGGTCAATTCCTTAAATGTTCTAATTGATCCCTTCGGCAACCTCATATACCATTCCCAGGCCTCTCCCGCCAAACATGTGGTAAACACACGGCACATTACGGCATCGGTTGCGCCTTGGAGACGGAGCCGTTCATGAAACCCGAACACAAAATGCTGAGGGTCTTTGTCATCTCCACTTCCTCTGAAACTGGGTAGGGGTTGAGACTTGTAGTCGGTCATGACCGCGTCGTATATTTCCGGGGCTAATGGCCCCTCATTGATATTGACCGAGCTCGTGTGGTTCCCCACCCGTTTGGCTTCGAGCTCGGCCATCTGTTGGGCGACTCCCAGCCGAATCATTTCTTGGATTGTTTCCATGTTCCAAAGGTTCGGGTTGTCTCGGAGGGGGGCCTCCCGCCTTTCTTCTCGCCTAGATGGTTCGCCTTGGCTCATTGGGCCCCGTCTTCCTGGAAATGAAGGCTGTGGATTTTCCTGACGGGTCCTTTGGTCAGGTCTCTCACCTGCGTTCGGTCGCGGGTTTCTGCGGGCTGTTTCGAACTCGGCTTCTAGGTTCCGACGACTCTGCGGTGGGATCTGATTCGCCGTTTGTGGGCATACGGGGTCGGGAATCGGCCGCTCATGAATCCGCCTTCCCTCGTTGGGTGCTGAGTATACAGGTCCTTGTCCCGGGTTTGTCCGAGGGTAGGCATGCCCCGAGGGCGTGGTGTATACATGTTGTGGGTTATAGAGGTAGGATGGCCCGGGAAGAGCTTGAGCAGGGCTCGGATTTGCGCACCCGTGGTCAGCCACTACCGGGGTTGAGGGCCCCGGATTGGCAATTTCGGTCGTGACAAATTGGGGGGTATACGCATTGAACTGTTCGTAGTTCAAGTTTGTCATTAGATTGTAGGGCATCCCCAAACTGGGGTCCGCCCGCTCATTTCGAATTATTCGAGATCTCCCATTATTCCCGTTTGGGGGGATCAACTGCCTATTAAGAAGTGGTGTACTGGCGCTGGATTCGGTTGGTCTGTGCTGGGTTGTCATTGGGTTTGTTACTCGGCCTGGGCTGTGGGAAGGTAGTCAGCCCCACGGTGGATGATACGTCCTAAGTTAAGCCCGATCAGAACGCGGTAATCCTTTCTTCTTAATTAGGCCTTTGACTCTTAATTCTCTGGATTTTCTGTATCCTTCTCTCTATCTTTTCGTAGGTCCTTTTTCTCTTTTTCCCCGGTCCCCCATTCCAGAGATTTTCTTCCGTATTTATAGGCCTTCCTGTCGGTTAGCCGGTTTCGGGATTTCTCTTTGGTCCCGGACAACCGACTGGGTTTTTATTGCTGGCCCCTTTTTTTTGAATGAAGTTAGCAGGCTGAACGCATCTTTTATTGGGCTTTTTACTTAAGTGGGCTTTTGGGAGGGCTTTTTGAGGCTTTTACTTATGGCCTTATCAACGTGTATGCCTATATGGTGAGAATTTAAAATTTTCCTATCACCACTTGGCTCAATACACGAAAGATCTTATTTATACGACAAAAGCAAACAAGATTTTCTTCAACAAATTAATGTGTACTAAATTAAAATAAATTTCATCTAATTTATTGCTAAAGAGGATGAAAACCTTTACCTAAAGAGATTGTCAAATCTCTTGATGGAGAGAAGCCGGTTTCCCTTCTAGTTCTCGTGTTCTTCTCGGAAGCGCCTCTTGGTTCACCTTGAACCTAAACAACGAACTAACACACCTCTTAGATAGATTGATGTGAAGTTCAAGGCTTAGATCCAACCACCTCTTGATTTTCAAATTAATAAGCTATTTGATTTCTTGGCGGTTAAACCTATCGAGAAGAAATTAGAGAAGAGATTGAACCACTAGGGTTTTGGCCTTGAGCAAAGGGGATGCTACAGTAATTTCGGCCACTGCTACAGTAATTTCGTCCAAGAAAATGAGCAGAAAAAATCTCTCTCTTTTTCTTAATTACACCCCTTTAAATAGGCAAGGGTTAGGGCAACTATTTGTGTAATGTTTAAATTAATTACACAAATGCCACTAGCCTTGTTTAGCCATTTTATGATCTCTTTAATCTCATCTTGTGATTGGTTTAATAAATTAATTTATGAATAAATAATATTAATCATATTATTCTATTATGCAATATTCTTATTATTCTTATAATGCATTCAAACATTATACCAAATAATATTTGCATAACTTCACAAATTTATTTATGGTCTAAGCATGTCATATTATGACATTTTATTTTATCATTTCATCTCATGTATTTTATCTTATACATCATTATGAAATATAAAATACTTGTTGTTTCTCTTCAGTTGGTGTGACCATATAGAGGATTTATGTCATCTTGGCAATAATATAAAACTTTATATTATTGACTATAAGAGGTTCTATCATTACATTATAGTTATCCAGACGACATAATAATCATTCACTCAATCCACTAATTTCGTGTTTATTCTTGTCTCATGATATTATGAATAATATGCAAAATAGGATCGTGTCATTCTTGCATTATATTCTTTTCTTGGTTTCTCAAGTGAATTATAATTATAACTACATTAGTTATATTGCATGCGATATAATTCCACTTTACCAAGGGGCCCAGTAATATCATAACTCAAATTGAGGGACAATGATAATATTAACATATAGATTTTTCCCGCACAAGTTGTACACAACGAACTACTATTTTATTCCTATCAGAAGATAGTATTTAAATAACAATTACATTATATACTTCTCATGTGAAAAATCTACACATCTCATATTTTAGATTCTAAAGACACAATGAAAACATTAATAACACAAAACACAATCCATATAATTTTCCATTCATTTAGGTCATGTTCAATATATAAAATAGATATATTTATATATTCATGTTATTAAATGATAATTCTTTATCAACATTTATAGAACTTCAATGTACTTTAATCAACATGACAATCTTTCTCGGTAATTAATGTTCCTCCTTAATTACCACGATTGTGAACATATTTAGTGATTAAATGTTTCTCATCTTAGGAGTTTTATGGTTCAAGACCAAGAGCATCTTCCTGAACTCTTCCAAAGATATAACATATAAATCTCAAGGAGAATGAATAATAATATTCGTAATAAAATCATGAACTACATATAAATTATCACTAAAAGAAATAACTTTCAAAACACACATCCTTCAGCTAACTCGTACATCATAGTTTTTCTAACAATAAAGTACTGTCACAACCTTAGGATTAAACTAGATCATTGAAATTAGGTGAAGGGAGAATAAATTGCAGAAACATTTCAATCAATAACAAGAAATCATAATCAACAGAAAATATATATATATCAAAGCATCATGAGTAACAAGGTTTACTGCCTAGCTCCTAAGAAATGAACTTAGCCGCGAAACGGCATCATTACAACACTCCTCTCTTTCTCACTTCAATCAAATCTAACCCTAATTACCAAAATTACAAAGATACTTCTTCTTCTGTCCAGGGGACTTGATATAAGAGTGAGGGGACGTCTGGAGATAAGTGAAGGCCAAGAAACACGGTCTGAACATGCTTGTAGCAGTTATTCCCCAAAGGGCGCCTCTGGTTACGGACCGTATTGGCTGATACGGTCCGTATTCACACCATGTCGCTGAGGGGTTTAATGCGTACCACGCTATCTCCTGGTCCGTATCCGGCTAGGTCCGTATCAACTAATACGGACCGTAACAGAGCCTTAGTCAATGAGCGTCGCTTATCCGATTGACTTGATTCTTGCTCCATTTGATGTGAAAAAGTTCCAAAACCTGTTTTCTGCAATAAAACATAAAGAAGGGTAATAGTAGTTTTTTTTCTCTAATTAATTAAACATAAGTGTGAGATAATATGTAAAACCTAAGCCAAAACTCTACGCAATTCATCATCATTTTGACTCTGATCACCGGTAGATGAATTTGATACATGACAAGGAGCTTAAAAGTATCCTTTCCTTTGAAGTTAAAATTTTCTTACACTTTTGCTTCAATGGAAAAATAAAAAAATGTTTTTGATAAGTAAAATATAAACATTTATTAAGTCAAATGTAGATACGGGCCAAGCTCAATAATGTTTCCTGTAAATAGAACCTTTCGTAATCCAGGCTTGTGTCACAAGCCACCGAAGGCTTCTTTTCTTCTTTGTCTGTCCCTGCAGCGAGTTGCGAGTATAACAATTCCCATTTCTCTCCTTCCCGTTCTCTCTTTGTCCCTCATTTTCATTCTCTCTCTTCAAAACACTCAATTATTCTGAGCCATGGCAATCCGCAGTGGCGAAGGTAGAATTTGAGCCAGGAGTAAGACAGAAATTGGGTTCAGTATTTTATTTTTTAAAACGGGTTCGGGTTCAAAACATTTTCTAAATTACAAATGACAATTGGTACATATTCTAAATTACAGATTCTTATTTGTATATATATTGTCCCAATGAGGCTAAAATGTACTCTATTCTTATTTGTATATGTATCTTATTACAGATTCTTATATGTCACCTAGTCTAACAGTAGAGAGTAGACAATAACAATTCTAGAAAAAAGTAAATTAATTATAGGAAAAAGTAAAAACAATTCTAAACCAGAAACCAGTATGTGAACTGGTACCATGGTACCAGTAAGTGAACTAGAGAGAAATAACAAACAATACTAAAACTGAAACCCGGTATCAATAAGTGAAAAGAAGAAAATAAAACCTGTAAGTGTGCTCGATATCTAATCGTACTATTTGCCAACTGTCTTGTTCTTCTAGCCCAATTAGAATTGAGAAATCCTGAGGTTGTTGTTCCTCTCATGCCTTTTGCCAACTGCCTCGTTCTTCAAGTCCAATTTGACTTACTATCTAACTAAAATAGGTTTAAAATACTCTTAAAGCCTACGCACTAAAATATTTCAGATTTGATAAGAACCTATCAAAATGCTCTTAAAGCCTTAATTAATTGGGTTTAAAAACCAATTATTTCTATATTTATTTTATAGTATTTCAATCACAACTCACAAGCAACACAGCTTTGAAATAGGTTTAAGAAATACCCTGTAGGGGGCTAGGCGAACATCATTCCTTGTCTCATTCTCCTCCGCGGGCACATGCGAAGTAGCGTAGCCGCCTTTGGTTTCTTACTTCCTTTTTTCCTTCGCGCACAGGCGGCGTCACGGCGATCAAATTTCTTTGTTTTTTTTTCACTCACAATCGCCTATTCGCGATTTCGCGTATCACAGAAAGGCAGAGGGTTTCTTTTTTTTGATTGATCTTCTCTTTCGACTGGGTTTTGGGTTGAAAATGACAAAAATTACAGGCTAGATATAGGCAAGATTATTTTTCAGGGTAAGCAAGCTAAAAAATAAACCTAATCTAAAAAAAAATATTCCAGAGATAAACTTCTTTAACCATTTGACCCAATCTAAACATATCTCTCCCAAATCCCAATGACTACATATAGTATATTAATAGACTGCTGTACCCGAGTGGATCGGGTCGGATTAGCTTTTGTTTTACTCGGACAGTTTCTTATGGAGTATGGACGGACTTGGGGCTGATCCTGGTGTATATAATCCATTATTGAAGGGTCTTTGTAAGAATAATAAGATCCATGAAGCTGCACCCATAGTGCTCGATAAAATGCCAAAACTGGGTTGCACACCTGATCTCTTCTCATATAGCATTATTATGAATGGGCTGTGTAAGATTGGAGAAATTGACAAAGCAGAGGAACTCCTTCATCACATGGTTTCTAAAGGGCTTCAACCTAATATCGTGGCCTATAACACTCTTGTGGACGGGCTTTGCAAGAAAGAAGAAATTGAGAAGGCTGAGGAAGTCCTGGATTACATGATTTCTAAAGGGCTTCAACCTAATATTGTGACCTATAACACTCTTGTGGGGCTTTGCAGGAAAGGGCTACTAGACAAGGCAAAGCAGATGCTGCAGGGCATGATTTCTAGAGACCTTGAACCTAATGTTGGGATCCGTATCCTCTGCATTAACTCAAAAGGAAATCTTTTGAGTTAATGAATTTCAACTATCTGATTTTAAACGGAGCCAATCCGGCTCATGTCTATAACATAGGGGACTCTTTAATATTAGTGCAGATATAATTTGCACGAATCTTAAAACAAATCAGACAGTCGAAATTCATTAACTCAAAAGATTCTCTTTTGATTTAATGCAGAGGATATGAATTCCAAATGTTATAACTTATACTGCTATCATGGATGCACTGTGCAACCAAGGAGAAATTGAGAAGGCAGAGGTACTCCTTGATCACATGGTAAACTAGTTCATTTTTCATTATTTTTTTTACTGCTTGACTTTATATTAAATTAGTTGAAAAATTTAAAACTTGACATGTAAACTCATCACTCCTGAAGTAAATCGGTTTCAACGGTTTGAATGCATCGCTTGAAACCAATTCAATGGGTTTTTGAGTTAAGCTTACAAAGAGGCTTAGTGAGCTTAAGAACACCCTAGTAACATTAAACGTAAGCAGGACCCCACGACAAAAGAGTAACTGTTTTAGAATACTAAGGGTTCTTTTTGCATACATCTCCAACAAAGACAAAAAAAAAAAGAGTGCAAAGCCTAATTTTTCAACCATATTTTCGGGTACACTTAATTAACTAGATAATAAAGTTCATCTATGGCTGTCTCTTTTAAAATATTTAAATGGGTTACTTTTAAGAAAAACAAAATTTAAACATTTTCTAGTTAATTTTTAAATATTATTTTTTAACATTTTCTAGTTATTTGGCTAGTTAAATGGATGATCATCCTTAAACTTCCATATAATTATCAAATACGTTTTGACAATTGTATATGCAAGTGTTAAACAAAATAAAAATATTACATAATACCTAAGTATTTATAATAATTATATTTAACAAATAGATTAATGTAAAAGACACACACTCAGTTATTTCCTTTTTTTTAGAAATTATAAGTTAGAAGAAATTAACTTACCGTTAAAAATGACGGAGTATTTGTACATATAAACAGAATTACAAATTACAAGTACATATTCAGATGGAGACCAGATACCCTGAAGTAACTAATTTTTTTTTTTTTTAAATTTGATCCATCCGATTGGATGTGGAATGCAATGGATCCTTTAATATTCGAGCCAAAGCTGATCGCACGGTCTGGATATAAAATCAAACTTTGAGGTACCTTAGGTAATAAGAATTCTACTAAGATGCACTTTATTCATTTTGCTTGTGCTTGGGCTGAGGTCCGAAGTTCCCACCTCGAATTCTTTACCTCCAAAGAAAAGAGAAAAGAACTTAAAACCCTAGATCGAAGAGTGACAAACCTCAGTCTTATTTCCCTCACCTCGGATTCAGCAATCGAAGTCTCACATTCTCACATTCTGTCTTTCTGTGGATGCTCTCGACTCCATTTTAGTCCAACTATGAGTTCGTTTTTCAAATTTTAATTTCAGCGTAGCGAAGTATTTTCAAAACAGCTAATTTCTTGCACAATATTTACTATGTATTCGTTGATAGGTGCTGCACGGTGCTTCGGATTAGCTTGGTATTCATTTTTCATTCCATATCTTCATTACCAATTAAATCAAAATCAGTCCAAATTAAGTGTCCAAAAACATTTGCCGTACTACTGACTGAGTAATCCTGGGCAATGGGGACCCGCCAATTAGAATCGTTTGTAAGAGAGCGCTGTAAATCGGGCACCCTTACTGTCCCTGAAGCACGTGGCCTGTTTGACCGGCTGCTGGCCACCAGAGACCCGACCCCGTCCATCTATCCCTTCAACCATCTCTTCACAAAGCTGGTTCGCATGAAGAACTTAACCAACTATTACCCCACTATATTTTCCCTCTTTGACCGATTGACCCAAAATAAAGAGATCTCGCCCGACGTCTGCACGTATAGCATCTTGATAAACTGTTGTACCCGAGTGGATCGGGTCAGATTAGCTTTTGTTTTACTCGGACGATTTCTTAAGGTCGGACCGGAGGCTCATTCGGATGTATTCAATCCATTACTAAAGGGTCTTTGTAGGGATAATAGGATCCATGAGGCTGCAGCCATTGTGCTTGATAAAATGCCTAAGCTGGGTTGCTCACCTGATCTCTTCTCCTATAGCACTCTTATAAATGGGCTGTGTAAGATTGGACAAATTGACAAGGCAGAGGAACTCCTGGATTACATGGTTTCTAAAGGGCTTCAACCTGATGTCGTGACCTATAACACTCTCATAGATGGGCATTGCAAGAACAGGCTAATAGACAAGG
The DNA here is from genome assembly GCA_025461125.1 of Carex kokanica. Taxonomy (NCBI): domain Eukaryota; kingdom Viridiplantae; phylum Streptophyta; class Magnoliopsida; order Poales; family Cyperaceae; genus Carex; species Carex kokanica. Next base: position 551,771 of record JAJGRX010001417.1, read on the forward strand.
CAGTGAAAATGCTGCAGCACATGGTTTCCAAAGGCCTTGAACCGGATGTTGTAACTTACAATGCTGTCATGAATGCACTGTGCAAGCAGGGAGATATTGAGAGGGCAGAGGAACTCCTGGCTAACATGGGTTCTAAAGGGCTTCAACCTGATGTCGTGACCTATACCACTCTCATAGATGGGCTTTGCAAGAAAGGGCTTCTGCACAAGGCAAACCAAATGCTGCAGTGCATGATTTCCAAAGGCCTTGAACCGGATGTTGTAACTTACAGTGCTGTTATGGATGCACTGTGCAAGCAAGGAGAAACTGAGAAAGCAGAGGAACTCCTGCATCTCATGGCTTCTAAAGGGCTTCAACCTAATATTGTGATCTATAACACTCTCATAGATGGGCATTGCAAGAACAGGCTAATAGACAAGGCAGTGAAAATGCTGCAGCACATGGTTTCCAAAGGCCTTGAACCGGATGTTGTAACTTACAGTGCTATCATGGATATGCTATGCAAGAAAGGAGAAATTGAGAAGGTAGAGGAACTCCTGGCTAACATGAGTTCTAAAGGGCTTCAACCTGATGTCGTGACCTATAACACTCTCATAGATGGGCTTTGCAAGAAAGGGTTCGTTGACAAGGCAAACCAGATGCTACAGTGCATGATTTCCAAAGGCCTTGAACCGAATGTTGTAACTTACAATGCTGTCATGGATGCACTGTGCAAGCAAGGAGAAATTGAGAAAGCAGAGGAACTCCTGCATCTCATGGCTTCTAAAGGGCTTCAACCTAATATCGTGACCTATAACACTCTCATAGATGGGTTGTGCAAGAAAGGGCTACTGAACAAGGCAAAACATATGCTGCAGTGCATGATTTCCAAAGGCCTTGAACCGGATGTTGTGACTTACAATACTCTCGGATGCACTGTGCAAACAAGGAGAAATTAAGAAGGCAGAGCAACTCCTGCATCGCATGATTTTGGGAATCCCAACCATAGCAAAGGGAGCACAGTCAGAAAAGAAGCATTTAACATCGAGGTTGAGGCTGTTATAAATCATATGCAATGCTGATGGCAAATTGGTATTTTTTTTCTTTTTTTTGAATCACTATTTTTTATGCTTAAATTTTGCATATTGAGGAAGAATATATGGGTAGTTGGTATGTCTTGTACAACTTGGATACCATCATATGTTGTACTAGTCAGACAATTACTATTTGTATGAAATGACATGTGTTGCACTCTTAAACATGAAACAAATTACCATTATATACAGAATTGTAAACCTCCTATTGCAACTACTTTGAAGATTCCTCATTGGTTTTTAATTTTATTATTTTAGGAGAATTCATGCTTGCACTGTATCATAATTTCATTATTGCTCTTGTGTTATGTGGAAATTGGATTTCACCATCTACCAAGTGAACCGATGAGTTATGCAAAGATTTTCTGATTATACTATAGGAACTTCACTTAAGTTATCAGATTTGTGAAGGTTTGCACTTTGTTTTCTGATTTTGATGTTTTCTACACTTCAGATCACTAGTTGAGCACTAACTTTAGTCTTCTACTGGAAGCAGCTGTAAATTGAATTATGGATCTACCAATAACCAGCCCAAAACCCATGAAACAATTCAACGCTGCTCTAGTTTCACTGTCACAACCTTGACACTGAACTGGTACACAAGGTGGCACAAGTACTGCTGCACACTCGCTGACAGATTAGTGAATTAATAGAGCAGTGGTTACAGTGGGGATTTTCGCAGTGTCGGAAACAGGTCTGGTTTTAAAAGGACAGCAGTCTTCAGGATTTGTTATGTTGGCTCCAGCAAATATCACTAGGTTTCTTTTTGTGTAGGAATTTAGAGATGTATTGTACCAAGGGATGTAGTCAGACTATATTGGTCTTCTTTGATTTGTCTTGCTACTAGTGTTGTAAAAAACGTTCATTTAGGCCGATTAATTGGCCGATTAGTCGTTGGCGGTGACCAAACCGCCACGGATTTTCCCGACTAATCGGCCGATTATTTCTGATTATGGATGATTATTCCCGATTATTTCCGATTAATCGCTTAGCGGTACCTTGGCCGTCCAATGACTGTATACCGTTATTTAGAACACTGCTTGCTACTATTTTTTTTTTTTTTCATAAACCAGCCCCAATTTTACTTAATTGTAGTTTTTTCTTGGACTTCTCTGTATAAAAGATATTTGTTTCTAATATAAATGAAAAACTTGACATCCATCCTGAATCATTAAAAATTTAAGTCAGGTTTTTGCTAAATGGAATTAGCATAAACTCACAAGAAATTTTATAATGCCTGTAGCACTATATACTAGTTTGGTTGTATCAAACTTAATTGGTTAACAACAAACTATCATTGGAAACTATCTTTTTTTCTATCTTTTTCTTGTCAAGTTTATTTACAATAAATTGAAAAACTGAAATTAAAGCTACGATGTTACATTAGCATGTTTCTATGTTTATGAATGTGGCTGAATTTAAAAAACTGAAAAAGTGGTACACCAAATTTTCCTGGTGTCTATTTCCATGTTTATGAATGTGTAGATGTTAGCGCATACAAAGTTTTGTTAGTGTCTATTTATTACTGACAAGTGAATCTGCAAATTTGAGATCGACCAGAAAGCTATAATTTGATGATTGATATTTAAACGAATGTTATCAAAATAAAATAGTTGTTTAAAAACCAGAATAATAATGTAATGTGACATTTAAAAAGAAATATGGGCAACCATTTCATCTGATAAAATGTTGTCTGCAAAGGAAGTTTTTAATTTTTCTAACAAAGACAAAAAAATACTAAGAATTATTTTTTGAATATATCTCCAACTTAGACAAAAAAATATGAGTGCAAAGGTTAATTTTTTCGACCAATTTTTCGGGTACACTTGGGTAACAAGTTTTAACAATAAATTAGTTTTTATTTTAGCATATTGTTATGAAAAATATGATAAATGACCGTGTGTTTTAAAAATATTTAACGGATTACTTTTAATAAAAAATATTATTTTTTAAAAATTTGACTAGCTTTTTTTAATATTTTATAATTTTGTTTAGAACATATAGTTATAACTATCAAGATGCTTACGATGATAGTACAAAAGTCACATGTATGATTGAGCTTTTGAAATTAAGAAAAGTTTGATATGTATTAGTTAGTACTGGTACGCAAATATTTATCATACTTGTTTACAACTAAAGAAGTTAGTACTGGTACTGATATGCATTTGTATGATAAAGCAAGTGCAATTTTTCGGTCATATTCTATGCAATTTGTGAAAATAATTTGGAAATTTGGGTAAAATCTAGACTAAAATTGAATGCGTTTTTGTCATTTTAAGCTTGCATTTTAGAACTTTTATGCAGAATGGTATGGTGATGGTACAACCGTACCAGCATGGTATGGTTTAGACATGTATGCTTATTCTGGTGTATACCATATTCTGTCTCAGTACCATCACATACTTGTCTCAGCAAATGGCGGGGTTTGAATGTTATTTTCATTTTTTAGTACCAATATCTATTTTATGATATTCCAGTTTGGTTTTCTGAGAATTGTGGGAGTAATTTGCATCATGATATAAGTCCATTGTTGTAATTAAAGTGTCAACTTTGTCCAAATATATTTTTGAGATACCAGCATTTGCTTTTCAAGCTAGGTTTCTGTGCAATCCATAAAGGTGCTCATTTTCGAATCAAGATTGAAGTAATCCAAAAATTGGGTTTTGAATCGAGACCTGCGATTCAAATCTGTCGCGCGAGATCCGAAGTGGAGCGCACACATTCCGAGCAACGAATTCGAATTCCGAGACGATCTCGAGCGACGGATTCGAATTGGACGGTCTCGATCGAAAACTCAAAAATTGAGTTACTTTTGGGGATCCGGACCCCTCATTTTCTGGGTGCCGGTCCCCCAAAACGCTCCTCTTAAAGTCTGTTAATTACAATTAATGTTATAATCAATTAGTTCATATTTTATTTGCACAAGTTTATTTCTTTTCGTGAGTAGAACTAGGGTGTTCCTAAGTTTATTTCACGAGTTTAATTATTTCACCGTGCCTCTTTGTGAACTCAACTTTAAAACCTATTGGATTGACTTAAAATGACGAATCTAAACTATTAAAACCGTCTACCTTATGAGTGATGCGTCTACATATAAAAATTTTATATTTTCAAATCAATTTCGTGTAGAGTCAAGTGGTAAAAAACGTTCAAAAATAAATAAATGTATTAAAATTAATTTATGAAACTTCTAATTTTAACCGCTTGATTTTATACTAAATTAATTCAAATATTTAAAGTTTTTGCATGTAGACACATCATTCGTAACGGATTTGTCATTTGAAGTAACTTGGTGAACTTAGGAACACCCTAGTTCTACTCCTTTTTTTGTTATTGATAAGCTCCAGTTTTGCCTTGGATGAAATGTGTTTTTTTTTATGATAATTTATCTGTTTTCTAGAACATTGAAAAATATGAACCGGCCCTGAAAGTAGTGGCTAATTAAATTTACTGAAATATCGTTGATGCACATGAAATGCTGAAATTTCGTTAATTAAACGAAATGTAGGTAAGAGTTATATACTGAACAGATAAATACAGCGTGGAACAACCAAATTATATATTGAAATTAAATAAACAAAGATGAAGGTACATATGCTACTTTACGGTGTTGAATGTATTTTATATGTGTACGACCGGTAGATGAATTTGATACATGTCAAGGAGCTCAAAAGTATCCTTTTCTTTGAAGTTAAAATTTTCTTACACTTTTGCTTCAATGGAAAAATAAAAAAATGTTTTTGATAGGTAAAATATAAACATTTGTTAAGTCAAATGTAGATACGGGCCAAGCCCAATAATATTTCTTGTATATAGAACCTTTTTTTTTTTTAAGGTCAGTTAGCAAAGTGCTTACCGACTATTTCATTAATGAGTGAGGCTATGGTACTATGCATAGCATGGATTGGTCGGTGCTACGGCTCAATATTTGAGTTTTCAAAATCCTAACGGTCCATCCAACCGTTCAACATAATTATAAAATGAATATGTACTTGCAAACCAAATTTTACATTTTTTCGAATTTTTTTACTATTTTTTTAGATAGGTAGAAAATCACTGTTTTTGGATGGTCCAGAATTTTCAGATCAAGTGATTTTCTACCCATCTAAAAAAATAGTAAAAAATTCGAAAAAATGTAAAATTTGGTTTGCAAGTACATATTCATTTTATAATCATGTTGAACGTTGGATCGACCGTTAGAATTTTGAAAATTCAAATATTGAGCCGTAGCACCGATGCAACCGTGCTATGCATAGTACCATAGCCTCACTCTTCATTAATTATAAAAAAAGTTATATACACAAATCTTTACACTGCACAGCACAAGGGTAGTAAATAATCAAAAAAGAATGCTGAATGCTAACTCCTAGGATTACAAAGCATATAGCGTGACAATGAAAATGGATAACAGGGAGTCACAGTTAGAACCCTCATTCCTACTCAGATGACCGCAATCCATTTATTAATTTTCAGTTTAGCCTCATCCTTCAAACGATGAGCACTCATCTCCTGTCTCGCAAATGTCCTTCTATTTCGTTCCCTCCACAAAGCCCACAGTCCCCCCGCCCATGTCGCGTCCCACTGGACGCATGCCTCTTTGTTTTGCACCCTTCGTAAATAGAACCTTTCGTAGTCCAGGCCTGTGTCACAAGCCACCGAAGGCTTCTTTTCTTCTTTGTCTGTCCCTGCAGCGAGTTGTGAGTATAACAATTCCCATTTCTCTCCTTCGCATTCTCCCTCTGTCCGTCATTTTCATTCTCTCTTCAAAACACTCAATTATTATGTGCCAATGCAACCCGCAGTGGTGAAGGTAGGATTTGAACCAGGAGTAAGACAGAAATTGGGTTTAGTATTTTATTTTTTAAAACGAGTTCGGGTTCAAAACACTTTCTAAATTACAAATGACAATTGGTACATACTCTAAATTACAGATTCTTATTTGTATATATATTGTCCCAATGATGCTAAAATGTACTCTATTCTTATTTGTATTTGTATCTTATTACAGATTCTTATATGTCAGCTAGTCTAACAGTAAATAGTGGACAATAACAATACTAGAAAAAAGTAAATTAATTATAGGAAAAAGTAAAAACAATTCTAAACCAGAAACCAGTATGTGAACTGGTAACAGTAAGTGAACCAGAGAGAAATAACAAACAATACTAAAACTGAAACCCAGTATCAATAAGTGAAAAGAAGAAAATAAAACTTGTAAGTGTGCTCGATATCCAATCGTACTATTTGCCAATTGTCTTGTTCTTCTAGCCCAATTAGAATTGAGAAATCCTGAGGTTGTTGTTGCTCTCATGCCTTTTGCCAACTGCCTCGTTCTTTAAGTCCAATTTGACTTACTGTCTAACTAAAATAGGTTTAAAATGCTCTTAAAGCCTTAATTAATTGGGTTTAAAAACCAATATTTCTCTATTTATTTTATAGTATTTCAATCACAACTCACAAGCAACACAGCTTTGAAATAGGTTTAAGAAATACCCTCTAGGGGGCTAGGCGAACATCACTCCTTGTCTCCTTCTCCTCCGCGGGCACATGCGAAGTAGCGTAGCCGCCTCTGGTTCCTTACTTCCTTTTCTCCTTCGCGCATAGGCGGCGTCACGGCGATCAAATTTCTTTGTTTTTTTTTCACTCACAGAATCGCCTATTCGCGATTTCGCATCTCACAGAAAGGAGGAGGGTTTCTTTTTTTGATTGATCTTCTCTTTGGACTGGGTTTTGGGTTGAAAATGACAAAAATTATAGGCTAGATATAGGCAAGATTATTTTTCAAGGTAAGCAAGCCCAAAAATAAACCAAATCTAAAAAAAAAATTCCAGAGATAGACTTCCTTAACCATTTGCCCCATAGTAAACAGATCTCTCCCAAATCCCAATGACTACATATAGTATATTAATAGACTGTTGTACCCGAGTGGATCGGGTCGGATTAGCTTTTGTTTTACTCGGACAGTTTCTTAAGGAGTAAGGACGGACCGGGGGCTGATCCTGGTGTTCATAATCCATTACTGAAGTGTCTTTGTAAGATTAATAAGATCCATGAAGCTGCACCTATAGTGCTCGATAAAATGCCAAAACTGGGTTGCACACCTGATCTCTTCTCCTATAGCATTCTTATGAATGGGCTGTGTAAGATTGGAGAAATTGACAAGGCAGAGGAACTCCTTGATCACATGGTTTCTAAAGGGCTTCAACCTAATATCGCGGCCTATAACACTCTTGTGGACGGGCTTTGTAAGAAAGAAGAAATTGAGAAAGCAGAGGAACTCCTGGATTACATGATTTCTAAAGGGCTTCAACCTAATATTGTGACCTATAACACTCTTGTGGATGGGCTTTGCAGGAAAGGGCTACTAGACAAGGCAAAGCAGATGCTGCAGGGCATGATTTCTAGAGACCTTGAACCAAATATTGTAACTTATACTGCTATCATGGATGCACTGTGCAACCAAGGAGAAATTGAGATGTCAGAGGTACTTCTTGATGACATGGTAAACTAGTTCATTTTAATGTGTTCATTTTTCATCATTTTTTTTACTACTTGACTTTATATTAAATTAGTTCGAAAATTTTAAAACTTGACATGTAAACTCATCACCCGTGAAGTAAATCGGTTTCAACGGTTTGAATGCATCGCTTGAAACCAATTCAATGGGTTTTTGAGTTAAGCTTACAAAGAGGCTTGGTGAGCTTAAGAACACCCTAGTTCTACTCTATTTTCCATTCTCTTGTCAATCCAGTAACATTAAACGTAAGCAGGACCCCACGACAAAAGAGTAACTTTTTTTAGAATACTAAGGGTTCTTTTTGTATACATCTCCAACATAGACAAAAAAAAAAAAGAGTGCAAAGCCTAATTTTTCAACCATATTTTCGGGTACACTTAATTAACTAGATAATAAAGTTCATCTATGGCTGTCTCTTTTAAAATATTTAAATGGGTTACTTTTAAGAAAAACAAAATTTAAACATTTTCTAGTTAATTTATAAATATTATTTTTTAACATTTTCTAGTTATTTGGCTAGTTAAATGGATGATCATCATTAAACTTCCATATAATTATCAAATACGTTTTGACAATTGTATATGCAAGTGTTAAACAAAATAAAAATATTACATAATACCTAAGTATTTATAATAATTATATTTAACAAATAGATTAATGTAAAAGACACACACTCAGTTATTTCCTTTTTTTTAGAAATTATAAGTTAGAAGAAATTAACTTACCGTTAAAAATGACGGAGTATTTGTACACAAACAGAATTACAAGTACATATTCAGATGGAGACCAGATTCCCTGAAGTAACTAAAATTTTGATTTTAAATTTTATCCATCCGATTGGATGTGGAATGCATTGGATCCTTTAATATTCGAGCCAAAGCTGATCGCACGGTCTGGATATAAAAACAAACTTTGAGATACCTTAGGTAATAAGAATTCTATTAAGATGCACTTTATTCATTTTGCTTGTGCTTGGGCTGAGGTCCAAAGTTCCAACCTTAACTCTTTACCTCCAAAGAAAAGAGAAAAGCACTTAAAACCCTAGATCGACGAGTGACAAACCTCAGTCTTATTTCCCTCACCTCGGATTCAGCAATCGAAGTCTCACATTCTCACTTCTGTCTTCTGTGGATGCTCTCGACTCCACTTCTGTCTTCTGTTTTTCAAATTTTAATTTCAGCGTAGCAAAGTATTTTCAAAATAGCTAATTTCTTGCACAATATTTGCTATGTATTCGTTGATACGTGCTGCACGGTGCTTCGCATTAGCTTGGAATTCATTTGTCCTTCCATATCTTCATTACAAGTTAAATCAAAATCAGTCCAAATTAAGTGTCCAAAAACATTTGCTATACTACTGACTGAGTAATCCTGGGCAATGGGGACCCGCCAATTAGAATCGTTTGTAAGAGAGCGCTGTAGATCGGGCACCCTTACTGTCCCTGAAGCACGTTGCCTGTTTGACCGGCTGCTGGCCACCAGAGACCCGACCCCGTCCATCTATCCCTTCAACCATCTCTTCACAACGCTGGTTCGCATGAAGAACTTAACCAACTATTACCCCACTATATTTTCCCTCTTTGACCGATTGACCCAAAATAAACAGATCTCGCCTGACGTCTGCACGTATAGCATCTTGATAAACTGTTGTACCCGAGTGGATCGGGTCGGATTAGCTTTTGTTTTACTCGGACGATTTCTTAAGGTCGGACCGGGGGCTCATTCGGATGTATTCAATCCATTACTAAAGGGTCTTTGTAGGGATAATAGGATCCATGAGGCTGCAGCCATTGTGCTCGATAAAATGCCTAAGCTGGGTTGCTCACCTGATCTCTTCTCCTATAGCACTCTTATAAATGGGCTGTGTAAGATTGGACAAATTGACAAGGCAGAGGAACTCCTGGATTACATGGTTTCTAAAGGGCTTCAACCTGATGTTGTGACCTATAACACTCTCATAGATGGGCATTGCAAGAACAGGCTAATAGACAAGGCAGTGAAAATGCTGCAGCACATGGTTTCCAAAGGCCTTGAACCGGATGTTGTAACTTACAATGCTGTCATGAATGCACTGTGCAAGCAAGGAGAAATTGAGAAAGCAGAGGAACTCCTGCATCTCATGGCTTCTAAAGGGCTTGAACCTGATGTTGTGACCTATACCAGTCTCATAGATGGGTTGTGCAAGAAAGGGCTACTGAACAAGGCAAAACATATGCTGCAGTGCATGATTTCCAAAGGCCTTGAACCGGATGTTGTGACTTACAATGCTCTCGGATGCACTGTGCAAACAAGGAGAAATTGAGAAGGCAGAGCAACTCCTGCATCGCATGATTTTGGGAATCCCAACCATAGCAAATGGAGCACAGTCAGAAAAGAATCATTTGACATCGAGGTTGAGGCTGGTATAAATCATATGCAATGCTGATGGCAAATTGGTATTTTTTTTCTTTTTTTTGAATCACTATTCTTGATGCTTAAAGTTTGCATATTGAGGAAGAATATATGGGTAGTTGGTATGTCTTGTACAACTTGGATACCATCATATGTTGTACTAGTCAGACAATTACTATTTGTATGAAATGACATGTGTTGCACTCTTAAACATGAAACAAATTACCATTATATACAGAATTGTAAACCTCCTCTTGCATCTACTTTGAAGATTCCTCATTGGTATTTCGTTTTATTATTTTAGGAGAATCTTCATGTTTGCACTGTATCATAATTTCATTATTGCACTTGTGTTATGTGGAAATTGGATTTCACCATCTACCAAGTGAACCGATGAGTTATGCAAGATTTTTTGATTATACTATAGGAACTTCACTTAAGTTGTCAGATTTATGTAAAGGTTTGCACTTTGTTTTTTTATTTTGATGTTTTCTACACTTTAGATCACTAGTCAAGCACTAACTTTAGTCTTCTACTGGAAGCAGCTGTAAATTGAATTATGGATCTACCAATAACCAGCCCACTACCCATGCAACAATTCAACCCTGCTCTAGTTTCACTGTCACAACCTTGACACTGAACTGGTACACAAGGTGCCTTTTTGTGAACTCAACTTTAAAATCTATTGGATTGACTTAAAATGACGAATCTAAACCGTTGAAACCGTCTACCTTACGAGTGATGCGTCTACATATAAAAATTTCAAATTTTCGAATTAATTTTGTATAGAGTCAAGTGGTAAAAAACGTTCAAAAATAAATAAATGTATTAAAATTAATTTATGGAACTTCTAATTTTAACCGCTTGACGTTATACTAAATTAATTCGAAAGTTTAGAGTTTTTGCATGTAGACACATCATTTGTAACAGATTTGTCATCTGAAGTAACTTGGTGAACTTAGGAACACCCTAGTTCTACTCCTTTTTCGTTATTGATAAGCTCCAGTTTTGCCTTGGATGAAATGTGTTTTTTTTTATCATAATTTATCTGTTTTCTAGAACATTGAAAAATATGAACCGGCCCTGAAAGTGGTGGCTTATTAAAATTACTGAAATATCGTTGATACACATGAAATGCTACTTTACGGTGTTGAATGTATTTTATATGTGTACGACCGGTAGATGAATTTGATACATGTCAAAGGAGCTCAAAAGCATCTTACACTTTTGCTTCAATGGAAAAATAAAAAAATGTTTTTGATAGGTAAAACATAAACATTTATTAAGTCAAATGTAGATACGGGCCAAGCTCAATAATGTTTCCTGTAAATAGAACCTTTAGTAGTCCAGGCTTGTGTCACAAGTCACCGAAGGCTTCTTTTCTTCTGTGTCTGTCCCTGCAGCGAGTTGCGAGTATAACAATTTCCATTTCTCTCCTTCCCGTTCTCTCTCCGTCCCTCATTTTCATTCTCTCTCTTCAAAACATTCAATTATTTTTTGCCATGGCAACCCGCAGTGGTGAAGGTAGAATTTGAGCCAGGTGTAAGACAGAAATTGGGTTTCGTATATTTTTTTTTGAAACGGGTTCGGGTTCAAAATACTTTCTAAATTACAAATGACAAATTGGTACATATTCTAAATTACAGATTCTTATTTGTATATATAATGTCCAAATGAGACTAAAATGTACTCTATTCTTATTTGTATTTGTATCTTATTACAGATTCTTATATGTCAGCTAGTCTAACAGTAGAGAGTAGACAATAACAATTCTCGAAAAAACTAAAATAATTATAGGAAAAAGTAAAAAAAAATCTAAACCAGAAACTCGTATGTGAATTGGTACTAGTAAGTGAACCAGAGAGAAATAACAAACAATACTAAAACTGAAACCTGGTATCAATAAGAGAAAAGAAGAAAATAAAACCTGTAAGTGTGCTAGATTCCAATCGTATTGTTTGACAACTGTCTCATTCTTCTAGCCCAATTAGAATTGAGAAATCCTGAGGTTGTTGTTGCTCTCATGCCTTTTGCCAACTGCCTCGTTCTTCAAGTCCAATTTGACTTACTGTCTAACTAAAATAGGTTTAAAATGCTCTTAAAGCCTACGCACTAAAATATTTCAGATTTGATCAGAACCTATCAAAATGCTCTTAAAGCCTTAATTAATTGGGTTTAAAAACCAATTATTTCTATATTTATTTTATTGTATTTCAGTCACAACTCACGAGCAACATAACATTGAAATAGGTTTAAGAAATACCCTGTAGGGGGTAGGGGAACATCACTCCTTGTCTCCTTCTCCTCCGCGGGCACAGGCGAACAGTAGCGTAGCCACCTCTGGTTTCTTACTTCCTTTTCTCCTTCGCGCACCGGCGGCGTCAGTGATCAAATTTCTTTGTTTTTTTTTCACTCACAGAATAGCCTATTCGCGATTTCGCATCTCACAGAAAGGCGGAGGGTTTCTTTTTTTGATTGATCTTCCCTTTGGATAGGGTTTTGGGTTGAAAATGACAAAAATTACAGGCTAGAGATAGGCAAGATTATTTTTCAGGGTAGGCAAGCTAAAAAAAAACCTAATCTAAAAAAAAAAAATTCCAGAGATAGACATTACCTAGTCATTAACAATCATTACCCCACTGTGTTGTCCCTCTTTAACCAGTTGGCCCAATCTAAACATATCTCTCCCAATGACTACATATAGTATATTAATAGACTGTTGTACCCGAGTGGATCGGGTCGGATTAGCTTTTGTTTTACTCGGACAGTTTCTTAAGGACGGACTGGGGGCTGATCCTGCTGTCTATAATCCATTACTGAAGGGTTTTTGTAAGAATAATAAGATCCATGAAGCTGCACCCATAGTGCTTGATAAAATGCCTAAACTGGGTTGCACACCTGATCTCTTCTCCTATATCATTATTATGAATGAGCTGTGTAAGATGGGAGAAATTGACAAGGCAGAGGAACTCTTTGATCACATGGTTTCTAAAGGGCTTCAACCTAATGTCGCGGCCTATAACACTCTTGTGGACGGGCTTTGCAAGAAAGGAGAAATTGAGAAGGCAGAGGAACTCCTGGATTACATGATTTCTAAAGGGCTTCAATCTAATATTGTGACCTATAACACTCTTGTGGATGGGCTTTGCAGGAAAGGGCTAGTAGACAAGGCAAAGCAGATGCTGCAGGGCATGATTTCTAGAGGCCTTGAACCAAATGTTGTAACTTATACTGCTATCATGGATGCACTGTGCAACCAAGGAGAAATTGAGAAGGCAGAGGTACTCCTTGATCACATGGTTTCTAAAGGGTTTCAACCTCATATTTTGACCTATAATACTCTCATAGATGGGCTTTGCAAGAAAGGGCTGATAGACAAGGTAGTGAATATGTTGCCGCACATGGTTTCCAAAGGGCATGAGCCCAATGTCATGACTGACACTGCTCTCACAGATGCATTATGGAAGGAAGGAGAAACTAAAACGGCAGAGGAATTGCTCAAGAAAGTAATATGATTAATGAATTTGGTTTGAATGTTGATCAAACCTTAGTTGAAACCAAATTACTATTGCGCCCTTGCAGACTGGTAACAATCAGAGTATAGGAACTCTCTTTTCACTGCAGCTTTTAGGCCGCTAATCACAATTGTGTGCTTGGAGGTTGTTAGAACATGGACCTTGTGTTGGATGAGCTCAATTCAAAATATTATAAAATTAGAATATTTGTGCACATTTAAAGCCAATTCAAAATATAAAATAGAATATTTTGGATGTTTTTTTTATTTGGACACAATTCTGGTGTTCACACTTTTTTCAGTTTCAAAGTACGACTTTCTAACTATTTGCATCCAGCTCCATACTATTATCTGCATTACACTTCTAGTTGATATAAATAGGAACTGAATTGTAAGAATTAGCAATTGGTTAATGAAATTGAATCTATTATCTACATTTTCTGTCTTCTCACTTAATTTATCTCTTTAATTTCTTCCAATTTCCACATTGTTCCACTGTTGGTCTGACAACTGAGTCTCAGAGTCATCAGGCTATCATGAAATTCATCCAGTTTCTTTTGTAATATCCGGAATTTCACTTTGGGATATTACTGTTTCTGTCGCTTGATTGATGGCTTTGTATGGAGACTTATATTTTAAGTTTTTAACCATGAATGCAAGCTAAGACATTTAGGTAAAACAATATTAACCTCAATGCTTTTACAAATATAAACCAAACAATAAAACTGTGAACAAACAGTTCACTGGTAATAAATTAGAATTATTATTCATCACAATAAATATAATTAAATTTAAAATCTAATATCTTAAATTTAATATATGATTCTATATTGTACATGCACTGAGTCATAGGCGAACTGGCCTGATTTAAACCATTGAATGCATACTTGCTTATTATAGTGTTCACTCGGAGTGGACAGTTTACATGTGCTTGGGCCTATGCAGCAATGCATCAAACGGGAATCAAATGCATTTACCAAAAAACCAATCTGAAAACTAAAAGTTTTCATGTGGACGGTACTGCAGAACAAAATTATTACCTAATAGGTACTAAACATCAGAGGATGTACTTAACATAACCCCGGGGTGTATCTCGTGCAGGAGTACTCAGCTCAAAACACAGTTTCATCTTTGACAAGCAAAATGCTGAGTAAATATAGATAATACTTATTTACTTTTGTCTTCCTTCGGTTGCTTCTCCAAATCAGCCAGAGATTTGTTCTAAGTTTTTCAATGTCACTACATCAAGCAATTTTTCATATGACTGTTGGATTAGTATATTTTCCTGAGTAGAACTAGGGTGTTCTTAAGCTCACCAAGTTTCTTTGTGAGCTTAATTCGAAAATCTATTAAATTGGCTTCAAACGATGCATCTAAACCGTTGAAACCGATCTAATTCACGAGTGATCCATTTACATGTCATATTTATAAATTTTCGAACTAATTTAGTATAAAGTCAAGCGGTAAAATAAAGATGGTTTATAAGTTAATTTTAATGCGTTCCCTTTTTATCATTTTTTTACCGCTTGACTTGTACTAAATTAGTTCGAAAATATAAAAACTTGACATGCAAACTCATCACTCGTGAAATAAATTGGTTACAACAGTTTGAATGCATCGCTTGAAACCAATTCGATGAATTTTTGAGTTAATCTCACAAAGAGGCTTGGTGAGCTTAAGAACACCCTAGTTCTACTCTATTTTTCATTCTCTTGTCAATCTAGTAACATTAAACACAAGAAGGATCCCACGACAAAAGAGGAACTTTTTTAGAATACTGAGGGTTTTTTTTGCATATATCTCCAACAAAGACAAAAAAAAGAAAGAAAGAGTGCAAAGCCTAACTTTTCAACCATATTTTCGGGTACACTTAATTAACTTGATAATAAAGTCCATCTATGACTGTCTCTTTTAAAATATTTAAATATACGGGTTACTTTTAATAAAAACAAAATTTAAACATTGTCTAGTTAATTTTTAAATATTATTTTTAGGATAAATTTCGCTGGAAGTCACTAAACTTTTTCATTTGTCACGAATTGATGACTCAAGTTTGATTTACCTTTTTTAGTCACTTAACTTTGTCATTTGTCCCAATTTAGTCACTCTACACTTTTCCATTCAAAATCTTAACGTAATATTCTCATTCTGTCCAAAATATTAACGAAATATACTCATTCCGTCCAAAATACTAACAGAATTAGCATATTCCGTAAGTATTTTGGACGGAAAAATATACAGAGTGACTTGATTGAGACAAAATGACAAAGTTTAGTAACTAAAAAGTGATAAATTAAATTTGAGTGACCAATTCGTGATAAATGACAAAATTAAGTGACCTCCAGCGAAATTTACCTTATTTTTTAAATTGATGATCATCATTAAACTTCCATATAATTATCAAATACGTTTTGAGAATCGTATATGCAAGTGTTAAACAAAATAGAAATATTACATAATACCTAAGTATTTATAATAATTATATTTAACAAATAGATTAATGTAAAAGACACGCTCAGTTATTTCCTTTTTTTTAGAAATTATAAGTTAGAAGAAATTTGATTTTAAATTTGATCCATCCGATTGGATGTGGAATGCACTGGATCCTTTAATATTCGAGCCAAAGCTGATCGCACGGTCTCGATATAAAATCAAACTTTGAGGTACCTTAGGTAATAAGAATTCTATTAAGATGCACTTTATTCATTTTGCTTGTGCTCGGGCTGAGGTCCAAAGTTCCCACCTTTAACTCTTTACCTCCAAAGAAAAGAGAAAAGCACTTAAAACCCTAGATCGAAGAGTGACAAACCTCAGTCTTATTTCCCTCACCTCGGATTCAGCAATCGAAGTCTCACATTCTCACGTTGTCTTTCTGTGGATGCTCTCGACTCCATTTTAGTTCAACTATGAGTTCGTTTTTCAAATTTTAATTTCAGCGTAGCAAAGTATTTTCAAAATAGCTAATTTCTTGCACAATATTTGCTATGTATTCGTTGATAGGTGCTGCACGGTGCTTCGGATTAGCTTGGTATTCATTTTTTCCTTCCATATCTTCATTACAAGTTAAATCAAAATCAGTCCAAATTTAGTTTCCAAAATCATTTGCCATACTACTGACTGAGTAATCCTGGACAATGGGGACCCGCCAATTAGAATCGTTTGTAAGAGAGCGCTGTAGATCGGGCACCCTTACTGTCCCTGAAGCACGTTGCCTGTTTGACCGGCTGCTGGCCACCAGAGACCCGACCCCGTCCATCTATCCCTTCAACCATCTCTTCACTACGCTGGTTCGCATGAAGAACTTAACCAACTATTACCCCACTATATTTTCCCTCTTTGACCGATTGACCCAAAATAAACAGATCTCGCCCGACGTCTGCACGTATAGCATCTTGATAAACTGTTGTACCCGAGTGGATCGGGTCGGATTAGCTTTTGTTTTACTAGGACGATTTCTGAAGGTCGGACCGGGGGCTCATTCGGATGTATTCAATCCATTACTAAAGGGTCTTTGTAGGGATAATAGGATCCATGAGGCTTTATCCATTGTGCTTGATAAAATGCCTAAGCTGGGTTGCTCACCTGATCTCTTCTCCTATAGCACTCTTATAAATGGGCTGTGTAAGATTGGACAAATTGACAAGGCAGAGGAACTCCTGGATTACATGGTTTCTATAGGGCTTCAACCTAATGTCGTGACCTATACCACTCTCATAGATGGGCTTTGCAAGAAAGGGCTCCTGGACAAGGCAAACCAGATGCTACAGTGCATGATTTCCCAAGGCTTTGAACCGAATGTTGTAACTTACAATGCTGTCATGGATATGCTATGCAAGAAAGGAGAAATTGAGAAGGCAGAGGAACTCCTGCATCTCATGGCTTCTAAAGGGCTTCAACCTGATGTTGTGACCTATAACACTCTCATACATGGGCATTGCAAGAACAGGCTAATAGACAAGGCAGTGAAAATGCTGCAGCACATGGTTTCCAAAGGCCTTGAACCGGATGTTGTAACTTACAATGCTGTCATGAATGCACTGTGCAAGCAGGGAGATATTGAGAGGGCAGAGGAACTCCTGGCTAACATGGGTTCTAAAGGGCTTCAACCTAATGTCGTGACCTATAACACTCTCATAGATGGGCTTTGCAAGAAAGGGCTCCTGGACAAGGCAAACCAGATGCTACAGTGCATGATTTCCCAAGGCCTTGAACCGAATGTTGTAACTTACAATGCTGTCATGGATATGCTATGCAAGAAAGGAGAAATTGAGAAGGCAGAGGAACTCCTAGATTACATGGTTTCTAAAGGGCTTGAACCAGATGTTGTGACCTATAACACTCTCATAGATGGGTTGTGCAAGAAAGGGCTACTGAACAAGGCAAAACATATGCTGCAGTGCATGATTTCCAAAGGCCTTGAACCGGATGTTGTGACTTACAATGCTCTCGGATGCACTGTGCAAACAAGGAGAAATTGAGAAGGCAGAGCAACTCCTGCATTGCATGATTTTGGGAATCCCAACCATAGCAAAGGGAGCACAGTCAGAAAAGAAGCATTTGACATCGAGGTTGAGGCTGGTATAAATCATATGCAATGCTGATGGCAAATTGGTATTTTTTTTCTTTTTTTTGAATCACTATTCTTGATTCTTAAATTGTGCACATTGAGGAAGAATATATGGGTAGTTGGTATGTCTTGTACAACTTGGATACCATCATATGTTGTACTAGTCAGACAATTACTATTTGTATGAAATGACATGTGTTGCACTCTTAAACATGAAACAAATTACCATTATATACAGAATTGTAAACCTCCTCTTGCATCTACTTCGAAGATTCCTCATTGGTATTTCATTTTATTATTTTAGGAGAATCTTCATGTTTGCACTGTATCATAATTTCATTATTGCTCGTGTTATGTGGAAATTGGATTTCACCATCTACCAAGTGAACCGATGAGTTATGCAAGATTTTCTGATTATACTATAGGAACTTCACTTAAGTTGTCAGATTTGTAAAGGTTTGCACTTTGTTTTCTGATTTTGATGTTTTCTACACTTGAGATCACTAGTTAAGCACTAACCTTAGTCTTCTACTGGAAGCAGCTGTAAATTGAATTATGGATCCACCAATAACCAGCCCACAACCCATGAAACAATTCAACCCTGCTCTAGTTTCACTGTCACAACCTTGACACTGAACTGGTACACAAGGTGGCACAAGTACTGCTGCACACTCGCTGACAGATTAGTGTATTAATAGAGCAGTGGTTACAGTTGGGGATTATCGCAGTGTCGGAAACAGGTCTGGTTTTTAAAGGACAGCAGTCTTAAGGATTTGTTATGTTGGCTCCAGCAAATATCACTAGGTTTCTTTTTGCGTAGGAATTTAGAGATGTAATCAGACTATATTGGTCTTCTTTGATTTGTCTTGCTACCAGTGTTGTAAAAAACGTCCGTTTAGGCCGATTAATTGGTCGATTAGTCGTTGACGGTGACCAAATCATCACAGATTTTCTTGACTAATCGGCCGATTATTTCCGATTATGGATGATTATTCCTGATTATTTCCGATTAATCGCTTAGTGGTACCCTGTCCGTCCAATGACTGTGTACCGTTATTTACAACACTGCTTGGTACTATTTTTTTTTTTCATAAACCAGCCACAATTTTACTTAATTGTAGTTTTTTCTTGGACTTCTCTGTATAAAAGATATTTGTTTCTACTATAAATGAAAAACTTTACATCCATCCTGAATCATTAAAAATTTAATTCAGGTTTTTGCTAAATGGAATTAGCACAAACTCACAAGAAATTTTATATTGCCTGTAGCACTATATACTAGTTTGGTTGTATCGAACTTAAATTGGTTAACAACAAACTATCATTGGAAACTATCTTTTTTTCTCTCTTTTTTCTTGTCAAGTTTATTTACAATAAACTAAAAAAATGAAATTAAAGCTACGATGTTACATTAGCATGTTTCTATGTTTATGAATGTGGCTGAATTTAAAAAACTGAAAAAGTGGTACACCAAATTTTCCTAGTGTCTATTTCTCTGTTTATGAATGTGTAGATGTTAGGGCATACAAAGTTTTGTTAGTGTCTATTTATTACTGACAAGTGAATCTGCAAATTTTGAGATCGACCAGAAAGTTATAATTTGATGATTGATATTTAAACGAATGTTATCAAAATAAAATAGTTGTTCAAAAACCAGAATAATAATGTAATGTGACATTTAAAAAGAAATATGGACAACCATTTCATCTGATAAAATGTTGTCTACAAAGGAAGTTTTTAATTTTTCTATCAAAACAGGATCTTTTTTAAAATACTAAGAATTTTTTTTTGCATGTATCTCCAACTAAGACAAAAAAATATGAGTGCAAAGGTTAATTTTTTCAACCAATTTTTCGGGTACACTTGGGTAAGAATTTTTAACAATGAATTAGTTTTTTTTAGCATATTGTTATGAAAAATATGATAAATGACCGTGTGTTTTTAAAAATATTTAACGGATTACTTTTAATAAAAAATATTATTTTTTAAAAATTTGACTAGCTTTTTTTAATATTTTATAATTTTGTTTAGAACATATAGTTATAACTATCAAGATGCTTACGATGATTGTACAAAAGTCACATGTATGATTGGGCTTTTGTAATTAAGAAAAGTTTGATATGTATTAGTTAGTACTCAGTATGCAAATATTTATCATACTTGTTTACAACTACAGAAGTTAGTACTGGTACTGATATGCATTTGTATGATAAAGCAAGTGCAATTTTTTCGGTCATATTCTATGCAATTTGTGAAAATGATTTGGAAATTTGGGTAAAATCTAGACTAAAATTGAATGCGTTTTTGTTGTTTTAAGCTTAAATTTTAGAAATTTTATGCAGAATGGTATGGTGATGGTACCACCGTACCAGTATGGTATGGTTTAGACATGTATGCTTATTCTGGTGTATACCATATTTCTGTCTCAGTATCATCACATACTTGTCTCAGCAAATGGCAGGGTTTGAATGTTATTTTAGGGGATTCGAATCCCGAGATGATTTCGAGCGACGGATTCGAATTGGACGGTCTCGATCGAAAATCCAAAAATTGAGTTACTTTAGGGGATCAGGACCCCTCATTTTCTGGGTGCCGGTCCCCCAAAACGCTCCTCTTAAAGTCTGTTAATTACAATTAATGTTATAATCAATTAGTTCATATTTTATTTGCACAAGTTTATTTCTTTTCGTGAGTAGAACTAGGGTGTTCCTAAGTTTATTTCACGAGTTTAGTTATTTCACCGTGCCTCTTTGTGAACTCAACTTTAAAATCTATTGGATTGACTTAAAATGACGAATCTAAACCGTTGAAACCATCTACCTTACGAGTGATGCGTCTACATATAAAAATTTAAAATTTTCGAATTAATTTTGTATAGAGTCAAGTGGTAAAAAACGTTCAAAAATAAATAAATGTATTAAAATTAATTTATGGAACTTCTAATTTTAACCGCTTGACTTTATACTAAATTAATTCGAAAGTTTAGAGTTTTTGCATGTAGACACATCATTCGTAACGGATTTGTCATTTGAAGTAACTTGGTGAACTTAGAAACACCCTAGTTCTACTCCTTTTTCGTTATTGATAAGCTCCAGTTTTGCCTTGGATGAAATGTGTTTTTTTTTATCATAATTTATCTGTTTTCTAGAACATTGAAAAATATGAACCGGCCCTGAAAGTGGTGGCTAATTAAAATTACTGAAATATCGTTGATACACATGAAATGCTGAAATTTCGTTAATTAAACGAAATGTAGGTAAGAGTTATATACTCAACAGATAAATAAAGCGTGGAACAACCAAATTATATATTGAAATTAAATAAACAAAGATGAAGGTACATATGCTACTTTACGGTGTTGAATGTATTTTATATGTGTACGACCGGTAGATGAATTTGATACATGTCAAGGAGCTCAAAAGTATCCTTTTCTTTGAAGTTAAAATTTTCTTACACTTTTGCTTCAATGGAAAAATAAAAAAATGTTTTTGATAGGTAAAATATAAACATTTATTAAGTCAAATGTAGATACGGGCCAAGCCCAATAATATTTCCTGTAAATAGAACCTTACGTAGCCCAGGCCTGTGTCACAAGCTCCCGAAGGCTTCTTTTCTTCTTTGTCTGTCCCTGCAGCGAGTTGCGAGTATAACAATTCCCATTTTTCTCCTTCCCGTTCTACCTCTGTCCCTCATTTTCATTATCTCTCTTCAAAACACTCAATTATTCTGTGCCATGGCAACCCGTAGTGGCGAAGCTAGAATTTGAGCCATGAGTAGACAGAAATCGGGTTCAGTATTTTTTTTTAAAATGGGTTCGGGTTCGGTTGTTGTTCTCATGTCTTTTGCCAACTGGCTCGTTCTTCAAGTCCAATTTGACTTACTGTCTAATTAAAAAAGATTTAAAAAGATCTCAAAGCCTACGCACTAAAATATTTCAGATTTAATCAAAACCTATCAAAATGCTCTTAAACCCTTAATTAATTGGGTTTAAAAACTAATTATTTCTATATTTATTTTATTGTATTTCAATCACAACTCACAAGCAACAAAGTTTTGAAATAGGTTAAGAAACACCCTGTAGGAGGCTAGGCGAATATTACTCCTTGTGTCCTTCTCCCCCGCAGGCACTAGTAGGGTAGCCGCCTCTAGTTCCTTATTTCCTTTTCTCCTTCGCGCACAGGCAGCGTCACGACGATCAAATTTCTTTGTTTTGTTTCACTCACAAAATCGCCTATTCGCAATTTCGCTTCTCACATAAAGGCATATGGTTTTTTTTTTTGATTGATCTCCTTTGGACTGAGCTCTGGACTAAAAATGACAAAATATACAGGCTAGAGATAGACAAGATTATTTTCCAGGGTAGGCAAGCCGAAAAACCTCATCTAAATTTTTTTTTTTCGAGAGAGATAGGCATTATCCAATCATTAACAAACATTACCCCAATGTGTTGTCCCTCTTTAACCAGTTGACCCAATCTAAACAGATCTACTACACATAGTATATTAATAGACTGCTGTACCCGAGTGGATCGAGTCGGATTAGCTTTTGTTTTACTCGGACAGTTTTGTAAGGACGGACCGGGGCTGATCCTGGTGTCTATAATCCATTACTGAAGGGTTTTTGTAAGAATAATAAGATCCATGAAGCTGCACTCATAGTGCTTGATAAAATGCCTAAACTGGGTTGCACACCTGATCTCTTCTCCTATAGCATTATTATGAATGGGTTGTGTAAGATGGGAGAAATTGACAAGGCAGATGAACTCCTTGATCACATGGTTTCTAAAGGGCTTCAACCTAATGTCGCGGCCTATAACACTTGTGAACGGGCTTTGCAAGAAAGGAGAAATTGAGAAGGCAGAGGAAAGGGCTACTAAACAAGGCAAAGCAGATGCTGCAGGGCATGATTTCTGGAGGCCTTGAACCAAATGTTGTGACTTATACTGCTATCATGGATGCACTGTGCAACCAAGGAGAAATTGAGAAGGCAGAGGTACTCCTTGATCACATGGTTTCTAAAGGGATTAAATCTAATATTTTGACCTATAACACTCTCATAGATGGGCTTTGGAAGAAAGGGCTGATAGAGTGATAGACAAGGCAGTGAATATGTTGCCGCACATGGTTTCCAAAGGGCATGAGCCCAATGTCATAACTCACACTGCTCTCACAGATGCATTATGCAACCAAGGAGAAACTAAAACGGCAGAGGAATTGCTCAAGAAAGTTATATGATTAATGAATTTGATTTGAATGTTGATCAAACCTTAATTGAAACCAAATTACTATTGCGCACTTGCAGAATAGGAACTCTCTTTTCGCTGTAGCTTTTAGGCCGCTAATCACAATTGTGTGCTTGGAGGTTGTTAGAACATGGGCCTTGTGTGGGATGAGCTCAATTCAAAATATTATAAAATTAGAATATTTGTGCACATTTAAAGCCGAAAAATATTTTGGATTTTTTTTATTTGTACACAATTCTTGTGTTCACACTTTTTTCAGTTTCACAGTACGACTTTTTAACTATTTGCATCCATCTCCATACTATTATCTGCATTACACTTCTAGTTGATATAAATAGGAACTGAATTGTAAGAATTAGCAATTGGTTAATGAAATTGAATCTATTATCTACATTTTCTCTCTTCCTCACTTAATTTATCTCTTTAATTTCTTCCAATTTCCACTTTGTTCCAATGTTGGTCTGACAACTGAGTCACAGAGTCATCAGGCTATCATGAAATTCATCCAGTTTCTTTTGTAATATCCTGAATTTCACTTTGGGATATTACAGTTTCTGTCGCTTGATTGATGGCTTCTGTATGGAGACTTATATTTTAAGTTTTTAACCATGAATGCAAGCTAAGACATTTAGGTAAAAACAATATTAACTTCAATGCTTTTACAAATATAAACCAAACAATAAAACTGTGAACAAACAGTTCACTGGTAATAAATTAGAATTATTATTCATCACAATAAATATAATTAAATTTAAAATCTAATATCTTAAGTTTAATATATGATTCTATATTGTACATGCAATGAGTCATATGTGAATTGGCTTGATTTAAACCATTGGATGCATACTTGCTTATTATAGTGTTTACTCGGAGTGGACAGTTTACATGTGCTTGGGCCTATGCAGCTGGGGGTGTTCATCGGTTCGGTTCGGTTGAAACTGAACCGAACTAGGCAAACCAAAGTAATAATTCGGTTTCTAAAATAGAACCGAACCGAACCGATTTAGAATTGTAACCGAACCGAACTGAACCAAAGTTTTATTTTGGTTTGTTTGGTTTGTTCGGTTCAAACCAAAATATATTAATTTTTTATTTAAAGCAATTGATTTATAATAAACCGAGTTATATTAAGAAAAAACCAGGGTATTAGGAAATAAACCGAAGTATTTAAAGCAATTGATTAAGAAATAAACCGGGGTATTAAGAAATAAACTGGAAAGGTCCGGACCAAATTCATAATATATAAAAGTTCGGTTGGTTCGGTTATTTTGGTTTTAAAATTTTTTGAACCGAACCGAACCGAAATTATAATTCGATTTTAAAAAGTAAACCGAACCGAACCATTAAATCAACACAAACTGAACCGTTTGGTCCAAACTAATTCGGTTCAGTTCAAAATCGACTAAATCGGACCCAATGAACACCCCTATATGCAGCAATGCATCAAACGGGAAACAAATGCATTTACCGAAAAAACAATCTGAAAACTAAAAGTTTTCATGCGAACGGTACTGCAGAACAAAATTCTTACGGAATAGGTACTAAACATCAGAGGATGTAATTAACATAACCCCGGGGTGTATCTTGTGCAGGAGTACTCGGCTCAAAACACAGTTTCATCTTTGACAAGCAAACTGCTGAGTAAATATAGATAATACTTGTTTACTTTTGTCTTCCTTCGGTTGCTTCTCCAAATCAGACAGAGATTTGTTCTAATTTTTTCAATGTCACTACGTCAAGCAATTTTCCATATGACTGTTGGATTAGTATATTTTCCTGAGTAGAACTAGGGTGTTCTTAAGCTCACCAAGTTTCTTTGTGAGCTTAATTCAAAAATCTATTGAATTGGCTTCAAACGATGCATTCAAACTGTTGAAACTGATGTACTTCATGAGTAATGCATTTACATGTCAAATTTATAAATTTTCGAACTAATTTAGTATAAAGTCAAGCAGTAAAAAAATAAAATATGGTTTATAAGTTAATTTTAATGTGTTCATTTTTCATCATTTTTTTACCGCTTTACTTATATTAAATTATATCGAAAATTTAAAAACTTGACATGTAAACTCATCACTTGTGAAGTAAATCGGTTACAACGGTTTGAATGCATCGTTTGAAACCAATTTGATAGGTTTTTGAGTCAAGCTCACAAAGAGGCTTGGTGAGCTTAAGAACACCCTAGTTCTACTCTATTTTCCATTCTCTTGTCAATCTAGTAACATTAAACCTAAGCAGGACCCCACGACAAAAGAATAAATTTTTTAGAATACTAAGGGTTCTTTTTGCATATATCTCCAACAAAGACAAAAAAAAAAAGAGAGTGCAAAGCCTAATTTTTCAACCATATTTTCGGGTACACTTAATTAACTAGATAATAAAGTTCATCTATGGCTGTGTCTTTTAAAATATTTAAATGGGTTACTTTTAATAAAAACAAAATTTAAACATTTTCTAGTTAATTTTTAAATATTATTTTTTAACATTTTCTAGTTATTTGGCTAGTTAAATGGATGATCATCATTAAACTTCCATATAATTATCAAATACGTTTTGAGAATTGTATATGCAAGTGTTAAACAAAATAAAAATATTACATAAATACCTAAGTATTTATAATAATTATATTTAACAAATAGATTAATGTAAAAGACACACACTCAGTTATTTCCTTTTTTTTAGAAATTATAAGTTAGAAGAAATTAACTTACCGTTAAAAATGACGGAGTATTTGTACATATAAACAGAATTACAAGTACATATTCAGATGGAGACCGGATTCCCTGAAGTAACTAAAATTTTGATTTTAAATTTTATCCATCCGATTGGATGTGGAATGCACTGGATCCTTTAATATTCGAGCCAAAGCTGATCGCACGGTCTGGATATAAAACCAAACTTTGAGGTACCTTAGGTAATAAGAATTCCATTAAGATGCACTTTATTCATTTTGCTTGTGCTTGGGCTGAGGTCCAAAGTTTCCACCTTAACTCTTTACCTCCACAGAAAAGAGAAAAGCACTTAAAACCCTAGATCGAAGAGTGACAAACCTCAGTCTTATTTCCCTCACCTCGGATTCAGCAATCGAAGTCTCACATTCTCAGTTGTCTTTCTGTGGATGCTCTCGACTCCATTTTAGTTCAACTATGAGTTCGTTTTTCAAATTTTAATTTCAGCGTAGCAAAGTATTTTCAAAATAGCTAATTTCTTGCACAATATATGCTATGTATTCGTTGATAGGTGCTGCACGGTGCTTCGGATTAGCTTGGTATTCATTTTTCATTCCATATCTTCATTACAAATTAAATCAAAATCAGTCCAAATTAAGTGTCCAAAAACATTTGCCGTACTACTGACTGAGTAATCCTGGGCAATGGGGACCCGCCAATTACAATCGTTTGTAAGAGAGCGCTGTAAATCGGGCACCCTTACTGTCCCTGAAGCACGTTGCCTGTTTGACCGGCTGCTGGCCACCAGAGACCCGACCCCGTCCATCTATCCCTTCAACCATCTCTTCACAATGCTGGTTCGCATGAAGAACTTAACCAACTATTACCCCACTATATTTTCCCTCTTTGACCGATTGACCCAAAATAAACAGATCTCGCCCGACGTCTGCACGTATAGCATCTTGATAAACTGTTGTACCCGAGTGGATCGGGTCGGCTTAGCTTTTGTGTTACTCGGACGATTTCTTAAGGTCGGACCGGGGGCTCATTCAGATGTATTCAATCCATTACTAAAGGGTCTTTGTAGGGATAATAGGATCCATGAGGCTGCAGCCATTGTGCACGATAAAATGCCTAAGCTGGGTTGCTCACCTGATCTCTTCTCCTATAGCACTCTTATAAATGGGCTGTGTAAGATTGGACAAATTGACAAGGCAGAGGAACTCTTGGATTACATGGTTTCTAAAGGGCTTCAACCTGATGTTGTGACCTATAACACTCTCATAGATGGGCATTGCAAGAACAGGCTAATAGACAAGGCAGTGAAAATGCTGCAGCACATGGTTTCCAAAGGCCTTGAACCGGATGTTGTAACTTACAATGCTGTCATGAATGCACTGTGCAAGCAGGGAGATATTGAGAGGGCAGAGGAACTCCTGGCTAACATGGGTTCTAAAGGGCTTCAACCTGATGTCGTGACCTATACCACTCTCATAGATGGGCTTTGCAAGAAATGGCTTCTGCACAAGGCAAACCAAATGCTGCAGTGCATGATTTCCAAAGGCCTTGAACCGGATGTTGTAACTTACAGTGCTGTCATGGATGCACTGTGCAAGCAAGGAGAAACTGAGAAAGCTGAGGAACTCCTGCATCTCATGGCTTCTAAAGGGCTTCAACCTAATATTGTGACCTATAACACTCTCATAGATGGGCATTGCAAGAACAGGCTAATAGACAAGGCAGTGAAAATGCTGCAGCACATGGTTTCCAAAGGCCTTGAACCGGATGTTGTAACTTACAGTGCTATCATGGATATGCTATGCAAGAAAGGAGAAATTGAGAAGGCAGAGGAACTCTTGGCTAACATGAGTTCTAAAGGGCTTCAACCTGATGTCGTGACCTATAACACTCTCATAGATGGGCTTTGCAAGAAAGGGCTCCTTGACAAGGCAAACCAGATGCTACAGTGCATGATTTCCAAAGGCCTTGAACCGAATGTTGTAACTTACAATGCTGTCATGGATGCACTGTGCAAGCAAGGAGAAATTGAGAAAGCAGAGGAACTCCTGCATCTCATGGCTTCTAAAGGGCTTCAACCTAATATTGTGACCTATAACACTCTCATAGATGGGTTGTGCAAGAAAGGGCTACTGAACAAGGCAAAACATATGCTGCAGTGCATGATTTCCAAAGGCCTTGAACCGGATGTTGTGACTTACAATACTCTCGGATGCACTGTGCAAACAAGGAGAAATTAAGAAGGCAGAGCAACTCCTGCATCGCATGATTTTGGGAATCCCAACCATAGCAAAGGGAGCACAGTCAGAAAAGAAGCATTTAACATCGAGGTTGAGGCTGGTATAAATCATATGCAATGCTGATGGCAAATTGGTATTTTTTTTCTTTTTTTTGAATCACTATGTTTTATGCTTAAATTTTGCATATTGAGGAAGAATATATGGGTAGTTGGTATGTCTTGTACAACTTGGATACCATCATATGTTGTACTAGTCAGACAATTACTATTTGTATGAAATGACATGTGTTGCACTCTTAAACATGAAACAAATTACCATTATATACAGAATTGTAAACCTCCTATTGCAACTACTTTGAAGATTCCTCATTGGTTTTTAATTTTATTATTTTGGAGAATTCATGCTTGCACTGTATCATAATTTCATTATTGCTTTTGTGTTATGTGGAAATTGGATTTCACCATCTACCAAGTGAACCGATGAGTTATGCAAAGATTTTCTGATTATACTATAGGAACTTCACTTAAGTTGTCAGATTTGTGAAGGTTTGCACTTTGTTTTCTGATTTTGATGTTTTCTACACTTCAGATCACTAGTTGAGCACTAACTTTAGTCTTCTACTGGAAGCAGCTGTAAATTGAATTATGGATCTACCAATAACTAGCCCAAAACCCATGAAACAATTCAACGCTGCTCTAGTTTCACTGTCAAAACCTTGACACTGAACTGGTACACAAGGTGGCACAAGTACTGCTGCACACTCCCTGTCAGATTAGTGAATTAATAGAGCAGTGGTTACAGTGGGGATTTTTGCAGTGTCGGAAACAGGTCTGGTTTTAAAAGGACAGCAGTCTTCAGGATTTGTTATGTTGGCTCCAGCAAATATCACTAGGTTTCTTTTTGCGTTGGAATTTAGAGATGTAATGTACCAAGGGATGTAGTCAGACTATATTGGTCTTCTTTGATTTGTCTTGCTACTTGTGTTGTAAAAAACGTTCATTTAGGCCGATTAATCGGCCGATTAGTCGTTGGCGGTGACCAAACCGCCACGGATTTTCCCGACTAATCGGCCGATTATTTCTGATTATGGATGATTATTCCCGATTATTTCTGATTAATCGCTTAGCAGTACCTTGTCCGTCCAATGACTGTGTACCGTTATTTAGAACACTGCTTGCTACTATTTTTTTTTTTTTTTCATAAACCCGCCACAATTTTACTTAATTGTAGTTTTTTCTTGGACTTCTCTGTATAAAAGATATTTGTTTCTAATATAAATTAAAAATTTTACATCCATCCTGAATCATTAAAAATTTAAGTCAGGTTTTTGCTAAATGGAATCAGCACAAACTCACAAGAAATTTTATAGTGCCTGTAGCGCTATATACTAGTTTGGTTGTATCAAACTTAATTGGTTAACAACAAACTATCATTGGAAACTATCTTTTTTTCTATCTTTTTTCTTGTCAAGTTTATTTACAATAAATTAAAAAACTGAAATTAAAGCTACGATGTTACATTAGCATGTTTCTATGTTTATGAATGTGGCTGAATTTAAAAAACTGAAAAAGTGGTACACCAAATTTTCCTAGTGTCTATTTCTATGTTTATGAATGTGTAGATGTTAGTGCATACAAAGTTTTGTTAGTGTCTATTTATTACTGACAAGTGAATCTGCAAATTTTGAGATCGACCAGAAAGTTATAATTTGATGATTGATATTTAAACGAATGTTATCAAAATAAAATAGTTGTTTAAAAACCAGAATAATAATGTAATGTGACATTTAAAAAGAAATATGGACAACCATTCCATCTGACAAAATGTTGTCTACAAAGGAAGTTTGTAATTTTTCTAACAAAAGAGGATCTTTTTTAAAATACTAAGAATTATTTTTTGTATATATCTCCAACTAAGACAAAAAAATATGAGTGCAAAGATTAATTTTTTTCAACCAATTTTTCGGGTACACTTGGGTAACAAGTTTTAATAATAAATTAGTTTTTTTTAGCATATAGTCATGAAAAATATGATAAATGGCCGTGTGTTTTTAAAAATATTTAACGGATTACTTTTAATAAAAAAAAATTGACTAGCTTTTTTCAATATTTTCTAATTTTGTTTAGAACATATAGTTATAACTATCAAGATGCTTACGATGATAGTACAAAAGTCACATGTATGATTGAGCTTTTGTAATTAAGAAAAGTTTGATATGTATTAGTTAGTACTGGTACGTAAATATTTATCATACTTGTTTACAACTACAAAAGTTTGTACTGGTACTGATATGCATTTGTATGATAAAGCAAGTGCAATTTTTTCGGTCATATTCTATGCAATTTGTGTAAAATCTGGACTAAAATTGAATGCATTTTTGTTGTTTTAAGCTTGCATTTTCGAACTTTTATGCAGAATGGTATGGTGATGGTACCACCGTACCAGTATGGTATGGTTTAGACCAGGGGCGGACTCACTGTGGCCCGGGGGGGGGGGCAGTTGTCCCCCTGGATTTGAAATTTTAGTGCAAAAAGTTGGCCCAGTTCTGTTTTGCCCCCCCCCCTGAGAATAATATTGCCCCTCCCTGGACCCAGTGAGCCGAAACATTAATTCTCTGAAGTCTGAACCAAGTAAATTCGCTGGAGGCCTGAAACTATTTAACAAAAGAATTAACAGGCCATTGAATTTCGCTGGAGCCCAAACTTTTGTTGAGGCCTGTCTTGAACAAATAAAAATAATGTTGGAGCCATGAGCCTGCCCTGCTGGCGCTGCGGTGCGCTAAATTAAAAAAAGAAAAAAAGAACGCTGAAACGCTCTCTCTGTCTGACTCGTCGCTCCCTCATTCGTCCCTCTCTAAAATGATAAATAACAATCCCATCCCCAATCCGTGCCTCTGATTCAAAGCAAAAGAAAAAATTTGGCGCAGGCGTGCACAAATCATTTTGACTGAAGTAAGATTTTATCTTTGTATGCAATAATTAATGTATTGTTGTCTTAGACTTCTAGCATGTTAGCATGTTTTCTAAAAAATATATAAAAATATATCTTTCTGTCTGGCTTTAGTTGTTATTTCATTCGGTATTTGTTCTCTTACAACTTAACCTTTTGTTGTTATTTTGATTGTTATCAATTGTATTAGAGATTATATTACACCACAATATTTCTCTTAATCAATTATTTTTTATATAATATCCGATTAGCTAATAGGTTTGAACCCAATAAGCTATTTGAATCCGATTTTTGCCTCCCCTGACAGAAATCCTGCGTCCGCCTCTGGTTTAGACATGTATGCTTGTTCTGGTGTATACCATATTTCTGTCTCAGTACCATCACATACTTGTCTCAGTAAATGGCGGGGTTTAAATGTTATTTTCATTTTCAGTACCAATATCTATTGTATAATATTCCAGTTTGATTTTCTGAGAATTGTGGGAGTAATTTGCATCTTGCTATAAGTCCATTGTTGTAATTAAAGTGTCAACTTTGTCCAAAT
Source organism: Carex kokanica (assembly GCA_025461125.1). Taxonomy (NCBI): domain Eukaryota; kingdom Viridiplantae; phylum Streptophyta; class Magnoliopsida; order Poales; family Cyperaceae; genus Carex; species Carex kokanica. The sequence continues at coordinate 583,494 of JAJGRX010001417.1, forward strand.
ATGTTTTTGAGATACCAACATTTGCTTTTCAAGCTAGGTAAAGGTGCTCATTTTCTGGGCTCCGGTCACCCAACTTTGCTCGTACTTGTTTTTCTAAAATGTTTGTTTGTTCATTGTTAGTAAATTGAGTTAAATATTGAATATATTATTTTGTTTAAAACATAATCCTAATGAAATAAATTTATAAATGTTAGATACTATATTACAGTAGTACAACAAGGTATATCGCCTATAAATGAATTTATAAATGTTAGATAAAATAAACCGTTTAGAAAGGGAATATTTTTTATGCATTATTTTAATTATTTTGAATCCATAGAGTTGAAATAAAGAGCTAGTTGTTGTTGTTTTATAATTTTTTAGATAAATGTATATATTTGTTCTCAAATTCAATTTTTTATCGGATTACTTTTATAAATTAAGCTTGTCTCGTTTTTATCTAAATAAATTTACAGCAATGAGTTTTCTATAACTGAAAAAATGCTCCTTGATTGCATTTGTGTTCTATTGTAATTAATCTTAGATCTGATCAAAACCAGCCCAGGATCAGATGTAATATTATCATATATACATGTAACTAATAACTTTCTGTTAAATATGATGCGCACACTTTTTATTTATGAAACATGTCGCGAAGATTTTTTTTTTATATATAAATTTCCCATTTAAAAATGTGATCATTCCTATAATCCTATTTCATAAACGATGATTCATTAATTTTTTTTTATGCAAAGATTTTATTCCAAATATGTATTCTCCTCCAAAAGAAGCATCATTATGCGGGCCAAGTCCAATAATGTTTCCAGTAAATAGAATACGCTCCAGGTACTGGTAGCCAGTAGCCAAAATCTTCTTGCTTCGCTCTCTCCCCGACTCGGCGAGAATCACAAATTCACAAGTCCCTTTCCTCTCCTTTCCTTTCTCTGTCATTTCCATTCTCTCCTTCTCTCTTCAAACCATGTAAATTATCCCGTGCCATGACAACCCGCCAGTTGGAGAACCTAGTAAGAGAGCGCTGTAGATCGGGCACCCTTACTGTCCCTGAAGCACGTCACCTGTTTGACCGCCTGCTGGCCACCAATACCCCGCCAGCCGCCACCATCCATCTATCCCTTTAACAATCTCTTCGCTGCTCTGGTTCGCATGAACAACTTAACCAATCATTACACCATTGTGTTTTCCCTCTTTAACCGATTGACCCAAACTAAACAGATATCACCCAATGTCTACACGTATAATGTCTTGATCAACTGCTGTTCCCGACTAAATCGGGTCAGATTAGCTTTTGTTTTGCTTGGAAGGTTTCTTAAGGACGGGCCGGAGGCTGATTGTGGTGCTTTTAATCCATTACTGAGGGTTTTTGTAAGGATAATATGATCCATGAAGCTGCAGCTATAGTGCTCGATAAAATGCCTAAGCTGGGCTGCACACCTGATCTCTTCTCCTATAGCACTCTTATGAATGGGCTGTGTAAGATTGGATAAATTGACAAGGCAGAGAAACTCCTGGATTACATGGTTTCTAAAGGGCTTCGACCTAATGTTGTGAGCTATAACACTCTCGTAGATGGGCTGTGCAAGAAAGGACTACTAGACAAGGCAACGCAGATGTAGCAGTGTATGATTTCCAGAGGTCTTGAACCAAATGTTGTTACTTACAGTGCTATCATGGATGCACTGTGCAAGCAAGGAGAAACTGAGAAGGCAGAGGAACTCTTGCATCATATGGCTTCTAAAGGGCTTCAACCTAATATTGTGACCTATACCACTCTCATAGATGGGCTGTGCAAGTAAGGGCTGATAGACAATGCAGTGAAAATGCTGCAACACATCTTTTCCGAAGGGCATAGGCCCAATGTCATGACTTACACTGCTCTCATGGATGCTCTATGCAAGAAAGGAAAATTGAGAGGGCAGAGGAACTCCTGCATCTCATGGCTTCTAAAGGGCTTCAACCTAATATTGTGACCTATACCACTCTCATAGATGGGCTGTTCAAGAAAGGGCTGCTAGACAAGGCAGCACAAATGCGGCAGTGCATGATTTCCAAAGGAGTCCGAATCTGTTGCGATTCCGAGAGGGATCACAGGATCCTGAAATTCCGAGATCAACAGTTCAAACTTTTCCGTGCGCGGATCTCGGAAACGTTTTTGGAAAAGTAAATTTTCATGCATGCATCTTGAGAAAGACCAACAGTTGAGATCGGGATCGCAGGGTCCTGTGATTCCCGAGAATCACAGCAGATTTATTTTCTTTCCAAAGGCATTGAACCAGATGTTATAGCTTACAGTGCTGTCATGGATGCACTGTGCAAGCAAGGAAAAATTGAGAAGGCAGAGGAACTCCTGCATCTCATGGGTTCTAAAGGGCTTCAACCTAATGTCGTGACCTATAACACTCTTATAAATGGGTTTTGCAAGATAAACAAATTAGAAAAGGTGAAGAAGTTGCTGAGTGAGATGGTTTCAAAGGGGGTATTACCGAACACTGTGACATGCAATATTCTCATGGATAAAGCCGGGTACTGTTTCATATCAAATTTTACTTCTCGGTTATGCAACTGATGTGATGAATATCCTGGATAGTATGCTATGCCAAGAACAGAAAAGTAAATGATGCTATGTGCATGCTGAAAGAAGAATGAAGCAAGAAGGGGTAAAACCCGATTTAACTGCCTACTCTTCAATATTAGAAGCGCTTTTAGATATGGGGCGAGTTGATGATGTGAGAGATCTCATGGATCAGATAATAGGTAAGACTGATGATTCAAGCAACCAATCATGTTGAACTATTAAATGAACTATTTGTACTTTAAGTGAGCTGGTTAGTTGCTATATTATTAACTGAACTACTTGTACATACTGCTTTGCCAAAAAATTTCTTTGATTTTGTTCCTTTGCTTTTCTTTGTCACCTTATTACAAGGTTGCATTTTCTTTACAATGCACAACATCTTATTTGATTGTTCATGCTCTTTTTTATTTCCTTCTGGGGTTTCATTGAACTTGTATTGGTGCCAGGTACAAGTATGTTGTCCTTCATGGCTGATACTCTTTCCAGTCATAGACATGTGCTGAATGTGCATAATAACCAAGTTTCACAAAATTTTGAAGAATGATTGGAAGAACTCGGGAAATGAGTTCTAATGCTGAAATTAGTGATCATATCAACAAAATTCATGATTAATGAATTTGATTTGACTGTTGAAATTTATTTGGAACTAAATTACCATTTTTCCCTTGCAGACTGTCTGTTCCTTTTGTTTGAATTGTGAGGAAAATTTTGGTTGTCTGAGGAAATGCATCTGCATGTGTATTTTTAACTTGTGCCATATGTTGTATAAGTTTAAAAATTGGTCATGACCATGACCACAATGCTATTTCTTTGGTCTGAAAATTTGAACATAGAATGACATTATATAGGTTGGTTTATATAAACTTCGCAAAACAAACACCTAGAATTATATTCATTTGAACCTAGATATAACTGAGAAAAATGGATGAAAATGTGGATTCCTGGCTTGATAACAATCGTTCATGTCAGGCCGGCAGTTTTACTCAAGACGCTCAATTTTCTTATTGCTCTTGTTTTCCATTGAAATTTGATTTCACCTTCTATTAAATGAACTGATGAGTATCAAGATTTGTGTAATATTTCTGATTATAAAATAGGAACTTCACTTAAGTTGTCAGATTTATATAATGTTTTCTACGCATTAGATCACTAGTTAAGCACTAACTTTAGTCTTCTACCGGAACCAGTTATTGATCTCCCAATAACCAACCCACAACCCATGAACAATTTAACCCTGCTCTAGTTCCACTGTTACAACCTTGACACTGAGCTGGTACACAAGGTGGCACAACTGCTGCACACTCGATACTTTACATGACAAACACTAGAATAAAATTCATTTTAACCTAGATATAATTCACAAGCCGATTCCTGTCCTGGAATCTGCATAGCGGGTTAACAGGTTCCGGGTCTGCAGAAAAATTCAGCATTTAATATTTTTGAATAGCACGAACAAGCAAAAAATGACAATAGTCTGTTCGAAAAATATTGGGATATGAGACATATGGGGATACAAGTTTGAAAAATGACAATAATCTCAGCTATTTATGTTTTTTTTTTTTTTTGAGAAAAAACCCGTAGGTATTTGTATTAAATGAGCATAAAGGTTACAGCTTAAATATATATTTCCTACTAGAACTTAAAGAAATTAGAAAACCATAAACTACTGTAGATCCCATCTCTCCATCTACGGCTTAATTTAAAAGCCTCTTTGAGTCCGTCTCTTCTCTTTTGTGAATACCGAATAGATTAGGGTTATAACTAAAAAAGAATTCGTTTGTCTGACAGCTTCCCATCTCCTTACCAGTAGCCCCTGGAATTACTAGAGATTACTGGTACGGGGCTGCTCTTCCACCCGTCTCCCTTCGCACCACCTATTGCTCTGTTCTCCAACCAGAAAAACCTTCTTGTTCAGCCTTTGCTCAATCTCCAGGTGTGCTATGACACATTGTATAGGCGTCCCTTTCTCAGCTCTTCCTGATTTCCTTGCCCAGTTCGCCAGAGTGTGTGGTGTTTGCAGTGCCTTGCGAGTGATGTATTGCAGATTGATGAGATGGCTGAGTTGTTTGAGGCAATTGATAGCTCCTATCACTGTTTCAGCCGCTCTCCACGAAGGTAATTCACTAATGTCTCCCTCTTTGATAACTTTCACCATAGTTTTACTATCAGAAAAAATAGTGAAATTTCATGTACCTCCTTCCCCTTCTACATACTTCATGGCCATCAATACTGCGTAAGCTTCTGCTTGCAGAGGGTCAATTGCCGGAACTGGTTGAAAGAGTGTGTACACCAAATCTCCTCTTCTGTTATAGACTGCCATTCCAATCCCTGCTCTTCCTCACATCCCATGACCCGTCTACCAGAATCACCCTACTCCCCTGCTCAATGATGAATGTTTGCACTGCCTCTTCAACCCTCACACTAGGTTCAATTTTGTTGTCTATCTCCATTCTTCTAGCCTTGGCTAATACAATTTGGGGAGTGGATTTTTTTCCAGCAAACAATTCTTCGTTTCTTGCCTTCCACAGGCACCATAGGACATTGCAAAACTATGGTATCTGACTTGGTTGCAAATTGTTGAGATATATTGTATGTTTACATGTTTTCGGGGTTTCTAGGGGCCTATGAGTAAATAGGTCATTACATAATTGTTTAGGGGGTTATTTGTAAGAGTGAGTTGTAAGGCTTATATAAGCCCGAGTCATTAATCAATAAAGTAACTTTTTGGCTCAAATCAATTTGGTATCAGAGCCCAAAAAACTAGGGTTAGGGTTTTTAGCCACTTTTCGCGGCTACTGTAGCAATCCGCTACTGTAGCAGTCCGCCACCTTCACCACCGCCGCCAGGCCGCCAGCACCGCCGCCAGGCCACCAGCACCGCCGCAGCACCGTCGCCAGGCCGCCAGCACCGCCGCCAGGCTGCTGCTGCCTCCGCCAGGGCGTTGCTGAAGCCGCCTGCTGCTGCTGTCTCCACCAGATCGCGGCTAGCTCGGATCTAGGCCGCCGCCCCGGTCAGGCCGCTGCTCCGCCCTTACTGGCTCGGGTCTAGGCCGTCGCTGCCACCTCCGCCAGGCTGCAGCGCCTCCACCCGATCTGGCCTCCGCCTAGACCGTCCAGCCTCTGTCTTCGCCGCTGCTCCACCTGATCGGACCGTCGCCGCTCCCGACCAGCCGACAGCCTTCTCTCTCCAGCCCTCTTTCTCTCTCTTCTCAACCTTTCTTTCTTCTTCAAGGCCGAAGGTAAGGAAAGGGTCAAGTTTTGTTGATTCGGCCGGCGTGAGGGGCCTATACCTCACGATACCCGAGAAGCGGGTTTGGATCAGGTTCTTGATCGGGTTTTTGCGACTCGAATCTTGATGACTTAAATCAAGATCGGGTCAAGAGGGAGATAAAGAGATTGGAGAAGTAGGAAGGGTTCGAACTCAGAAAGGTGTGTGAGAAAAGAGTCTGAGTCGGATCCATGGCAGGGGAGAGTCCGAACCTAATGGAGGAGGTGATGAGGAAGCTGAGCGCCCCTGAGCTTCAGATGTTGATGCGAGCGTTCAGTATGGCTGCGAGCGAGAGCACACCGAGACCAGTACCGAGGGTAGACCTTCCACCGCTTGACAAGAAGCTCGATGGGCCAGCTTCGTATTTAAGCTGGTCGCGTCGGGTAAGGTACACTCTGGAGGGGAAGGATCTCGAGGGGTACTTGACCGGGGAAAAGAAGGAGCCAGCTGAGGGGTCTCCAGAGAGGGCAGAGTGGAAGTCCACTCACATGATAGTATATATGTGGCTTCTGAGTTCATTGACTCCTTCTATTGCATCCACAGTGGATGGCATAGATCGGGTCAAGGATGTCTGGGAGAAGCTGAAGAGGATTTATGATGGAGTTGGCAACAATCTGAGGGTGTTCCAGATTGAGAGGGAGATAGAGACAGTAGCGCAGGGAGATAGATCGATTCAGGAGTATGCCACAGATCTGGAGCGACTGTGGGCAGATTATGATCATTTCTCACCAGCCGCATGCTGCAAAGACCCTGAGTGCAAGAGAGGGGCGCGCGACACTCAGAGGAGGACTATGCACTTCATGAGAGGGTTGAACCCGGCATTTGAGCCGAGGTGTGCAGTGTTGCTAGCTCAGCCGCAGATTCCCTCACTGGATGAGACGATCTCGGCCATGATACAGGAGGAGAGCAGGATTAGGCTCCAGTCTGGTGCAGCAGGACTTCCAGGGGTGAAGTCAGCACTTGCAGTCTCCAAGCCAGGTAACACAGGATACAGGGGCGAGACCCGGGAGTGTTACAACTGCGGTGAGGTAGGCCACTTAAAGCAGGCGTGCACTAAGCCACCGAAGGAGAGGAACTCAGGTGGTAGAGGCCAGTCTGGAGGTCGGGGTCGAGGCAGAGGTGGCCGGAGGGGTGGAAGAGGAGGCTACCAGGCACATCTGACGGTAGCAGAGGAAGAGAGTGAGGAGACTGTGGTCTTTACTGAGGAGGATCATGAGTTTCTTGAGGCATTGAAGAGGAAGCAGAAAGCAGCAGGTGAGGGGAAGAGTGTGCTCGATGATGCGTCCACCTCATCTTCATCAAGGGGTAACATTGCTTCCTTTGCTCACTCAGCCACAGGTACTTGTGATACACTTGCTCTCGCATCTATATCCACCACTAGATCACCAGATTGGATAGTCGATTCTGGTGCATCTCGACATGTGACTGGTGCTGCTAGAGAGTTTTCTTCCTATACTCACCTAGCGGTACCAGAGAGCATTCAGACTGCCGATGGTACGGCCCAGCCGGTGGTTGGTAAGGGTACAGTGCAATGTACCAACACTTTGACTTTGTCTAATGTTTTGCATGCTCCTTCCTTTCCTGTGAATCTCTTATCCATAAGTGCCATTATATCACAACTAAAATGTGTTGTTTTGTTTGATATTCCAAAGGTGATCTTCCAGGAGAAGGAGACCGGTAGGCGACTTGGGACTGGCACATGGCATAGTGGCTTGTGGTACCTGGATAGGGAGAGTATGGATTCGGCTCTTTCATCTTTTGTGGAGGGTACAGGAGGAGTTGAGAGGAGTGTGGAGGACTTACTGCTGCTTCATCATAGGCGCTTAGGTCATCCTTCTTTTTCTGTTTTGAGTAGGTTGTATCCGCCTTTGTTTGAAAAGGCTAATAAGGAGAAACTAGTGTGTGATGCGTGTGAGTTGGGAAAACACACTAGGAGCTCATATTCTAGTTCTGGGAGTAGGAGTTCTTTTGCTTTTGACTTAGTGCATTCTGATGTATGGGGGCCTTGTCCCACAACTGCTGTGAATGGATTTAGATATTTTGTTTCTTTCATTGATTGCTTTTCTCGTGTGACTTGGCTTTATTTGATGAAAAATAAGAGTGATGTGTTTGCTTGTTTTAAAGACTTTCATAAAGGGGTTCAGACTCAATACGGTGCAGTTGTGAAAGTATTGAGGTCTGACAATGGGACAGAGTACACCAACAGGGCGTTTGGGGAGTACTTGTCATCCCAGGGAATACAGCATCAAACCACTTGCCCATACACACCAGAGCAGAATGGGGTAGCCGAACGGAAGAACAGGCATCTTCTTGAGGTCACCCGGAGTATGATGATATCAATGAAGGTACCAAAATACTTGTGGGGGCAAGCAGTCCTGACAGCAGTCTACTTGATTAATAGGATGCCCTCGCGGGTTTTGGATTGGAAATCTCCGATTGAGATGCTGAAAGGCAAGAATGGAGATGGTTTGCCTCTCAAAACCTTTGGCTGTGTGTGCTTCGTGCAGGACAACAGACCAAATGTAGGAAAACTGGATCCAAGAGCTGTGAAGTGTGTGTTCGTTGGGTATTCGGCTACTCAGAAGGGGTATGTTTGCTGGAGTCCGGTGGAGAGGAGATTGTTTGTTAGTATGGATGTCACATTTCGCGAGATTGAGCCATACTACTCCTCTCAGGTCACATCACCCTTTGGGGACTCGCTCGATACAGGAGGTATGAGGCGAGAGGGGGAGGATGATAGTGGTAGTGAGAGGAGGATGGTGAGTGTGGGGGATATTCCTTGTCCGATTGTGGAGTCGGCTGTGGTGCCGGACCATGAGAGGACCGAACCAGAGAATGGTAGGACTCAGGCTCAGGGGGAGCTAAGAGTGTACACGAGAAGAAGAAAGCAGAATGAGGGAGCAGTGCCTACAGTGCCACTTGTGCCAAGTCCCTTGTCCCTGCCTCCTCCGACTCCTGAGACACCTACACCATCCACCTCAGATTCAGAATACACAGGTGATATGATTCCTCTCTCTACTCCTCCCACTCCCCTATCGGTAAGGAGGACTTCTCGCAGCAATGCGGGAGTTCCTCCTGATCGATATGGCTTTCCACATGACATTGCCCAGTTTGTCTCTTACTCTCACATATCACCTGTACATGGAGCATTCATTGCATCTTTGGACATTGTCTCTATCCCTAAGTGTTGGCAGGTTGCTAAGGAGGATCCAAAGTGGAAAGCTGCCATGCTAGAGGAACTTGGGGCCCTGGACAAGAACAAAACCTGGGAGCTTGTGTCACTACCACCAGAAAAAAAGGCAGTTGGTTGCAAGTGGGTCTTCACTGTGAAGCAAAACCCAGAAGGACAGGTTGAGCGCTACAAGGCCCGATTGGTAGCAAAGGGGTACAGTCAGACTTATGGCATCGACTATGATGAGACCTTTGCACCCGTGGCGAAGATGAGCACAGTGCGGACACTCATTTCCTTGGCAGCGAATGGGGGTTGGAGGTTGCACCAGCTTGATGTGAAGAATGCCTTTCTTCATGGTGATTTGTTGGAGGAGGTGTACATGGAGTTACCACCGGGTTTTGGCACAAAACAAACGGTTGGTAAGGTGTGCAGGCTCAAGAAATCTCTTTATGGGCTGAAGCAGTCTCCTCGAGCCTGGTTTGACAGGTTTAGGCGAGCTATGGTAGGCATGGGGTATCGGCAGACCAATGCAGACCATACAGTGTTCTTCAGGCGACATGGAGTTCACATTACGGTGCTTGCGGTATATGTGGATGACATGATTATCACGGGAGATGATGAGGGTGAGATTGCTTTGCTGAAGAAGAGATTGGGGAAGGAGTTTGAGGTGAAGGACTTAGGGCAATTGAGGTACTTTCTTGGGATTGAGATAGCTCATGGTGCAGAGGGGATTGTATTATCTCAAAGGAAGTATGTGCTAGATTTGCTTACAGAGACAGGTATGCTGGGGTGCAGGCCCGCAGTTGCTCCCATTGACCAGAAGTCCAAGCTGAGTGCTGAGGCAGGAGAGCCAGTTGACAGAGAAAGGTACCAGAGGTTGGTAGGTCGCTTGATCTATTTGAGCCACACTCGTCCCGACATATCCTTTGCTGTGAGTGTGGTGAGTCGCTATATGCATGATCCTAGAGAGGGTCACATGGATGCTGTGTACCAGATTCTGAGGTACCTGAAGAGTGCACCAGGGAAGGGGTTGATCTTCAGGAAGAATGGGCACTTGAACATTGAGGGCTATTGTGATTCAGATTGGGCTAGTTGTGCTGATGACAGGAAGTCCACATCTGGATATTGCATGTTTGTAGGAGGCAATTTGGTCTCCTGGAAGAGCAAGAAGCAAACAGTGGTTGCGAGATCCACAGCCGAGGCTGAGTACAGAGCCATGGCATTAGGCGTGGCAGAGATGTTGTGGTTGAGAGCTCTGCTGGTGGAGCTCAAGATGGACCAAGGGGCTCAAATGAAGTTGTGGTGCGATAACAAGTCAGCCATCAGTATCGCCAACAATCCAGTGCAGCATGATAGAACCAAGCATATCGAGATCGATAGGTTCTTCATCAAGGAGAAGTTGAACAGTGGACTACTGGAGTTAGGCCATGTTGTAACTAAAGACCAAGCAGCAGATTGTCTGACGAAAGGACTCAATTCGTTGGACTTAGCGAGAGGATGTGACAAGATGGGCTTAGTGGATATCTTTCGCCCATCTTGAGGGGGAGTGTTGAGATATATTGTATGTTTACATGTTTTCGGGATTTCTAGGGGCCTATGAGTAAATAGGTCATTACATAATTGTTTAGGGGGTTATTTGTAAGAGTGAGTTGTAAGGCTTATATAAGCCCGAGTCATTAATCAATAAAGTAACTTTCATTAATCAATAAAGTGCATCTACTCTTATTGCGAGTTGTGAGATAAACCAAGTTACCCGAGATAGTTGTGCATCTCAGCTATTTATGTACCTTTTGCTTTCTTACACACGTGTGCACATCAAAAATTGTATCATACCTTGTCAGTTGTGACCCAAATATTATTTACTAATGTTAGTTTAATTTGACAAATTAATTTGTGTTGAATGTGTTGTTTCCGGTTTTAATTTAAAAAAACAAAAAACAATTGCAGTCGTGTAGTTCTGTTGAACAATATTGGAAAACAACTGCACTGCATTATTACAAATATACAAGCTTAAGGGCTTGTTTGGCTCATTATTGTACGCGTGGGAAAAAAAAATTCACTTAGATTGAATTTTTTTTCCCACGCACACAGTAAAATTCAGTTCAAAAATTTCCGAACCCGTTTCCATTCCTGTTCCCTCCGTCTGCCGAACATGCCCTAAAAGCAAAAAACTGGAGTTAATAAGAAGGGTAAAGTGGTTTCCTTTGTAACAAAAAGCAGAGGAGAGAATGTGTCATATTCATTGAGAAGGTAAAAATGTTACTTTTATTTTCTAATCAAAAGTTAATGATTAATTAGATAAGACTATTTCAGTTAAAATAAAAAGAATAAAAATATGAAAGAATTTCAAATTTAGATAGACAAATAAGATATATTGAAATTTTGATGGGAGAAAATTGAAATTTCGTCAATGTGAAAATTCATTTATAAAATCAATGGCATCAATATCTTCCTGCACCAAACTATACTTATGTTATTTATAACTTTTCTGTAATCATTCTTTTCTTGTTCAGTTCATGCTTCCCTAATAATCATTAATTTAGATATTGAGTTTTGCTTAGTTCCTACAAAAAATAAATCAAACAAGTATTTGTTGATGAAATGATTAAAATATTGACCACCGTAAAATTATATACCAAGCGATGTAATCTGGAATAATGCAGAAGTAAATATGAAATGAACACCGCAAGCTGAATGATCAAGATTAATAATTTTAGCTAATAAGCTATAGTATTATTTTTTGGTTCATTTACATAAAAAAATAATACCATTAACATCTAGGTAAAAGTTGAAATGAAGTATTGCGAAAATGGGGAAAAAATGGAAAGGGGAGGAACTAAAGCTTTTCTTGATCTTTCTCTAGAAGTTTCAAATCTATCTAGCTTTTAATGTTGCCCATTCAAAAAAATTTAGTTTTAACGTAGTTTTGAAATCTGCTTAAAAGATATTTTTAAATATTTAAAGTTAAAAAATTTGATGCTCATTTTTATTGAAGTGATGTGCACATATCTTAATGCAATGCGCGCTGATCGGGCGGTAGATGAACCATTCAGATTCAAATTTGAGTCTGATGGGCTTTATATGTTTTTAATAAAGGGTAAAATGAGTATTTTATAAATTTAGAATGAGTTTTACTATAAAAAACAATAAAATGGGTAAATTTGTGAGTATTTGAAGTTTAGAGGGGAAAATATGTAATTTTGAAGTTTTTGAGGGGTATACGTGAAATTCCCCCTAAAAAAAATCATTGCTCCGGACTTCTAATTTTAGCTAAAAGTGTATTTCCTAGAGCATGTAATTAAGACTTGCTCAAGCTTTTCAATAATCAATAAGATAATCAAAAGTGGTACATGCCTCATGTAACAAAAGTTTCATCAATAAAATGAGGACCAGATTCTTATTTTTACTAAAAAAAAAAGATAATCAAAGTTTAAGTCATCTAATTGGCTATATTTTCAGATCATGGAATGAAAATTGAATAATACAGACCAAGAAGTCATACGAACTTAATTTTTTATTTGCTTGCTTTTATTATTTCTTGCGACTTAAAATCACTAGTGAGTTCAGAAAATCTTGAATAATAAGTAAAAGAAGAAAATAAATCGAAAGGAAATCTTATGTGATTTATAATAGAAGTTGTCTATTTCCTTGATCGCATGCCAATTGAAAGCAACCGTTTTTTCAATAACAAAATAAACTAATTCGGGTTATAATTGTAACTAGAGTGGAAAAAACGTGCCGTGACGTGACTAACACGCCGTGACTTTGATCTCGTGCCGTGCTGTGTCGTGACCAAGTTAATTTTTCACGTGCCGTGCCGTGACCAAAATGTCAAGGGGTGGTCACGGCACACGAATGGTCACGCCACGTGAGTCACGCCGTGCCTAAACGTACCGTGACCATACGTGACTCGCATGACTCGCGTGACCATTTAATCATAATTTAGGTTAGTTTATTCAAGATTCACCATTAAATCAATATCTAATGGTCCTAATTACACGTGACTCGCTTGACTACGTGCCGTGTAGTGTCGTGACTAAATCTTTCACGTGCTGTGCTGTGCCGTGCCGTGCCAAAGTTTCAAAAGATGGACATGGCACGTGAATAGTCACGGCACGGAACACGCGAGTCATGGCATGTAACTGACACGCGTGTTGTGCCGTTCCGTGACGGAGCCGGCTCCGCCATGCCATTTTTCCCACTCTAATTGTAACTATATTTGTTTATATTTTAGATTAATAAAAAAGATCATTGGTTAAAAATATATTATAGAGACCAAATCAGACATATAAGTCGAACTTAGAAATTATATTATTATAAATTAACATGTTATTTTTGAACATACAGATGTACGTGCAGAATTTAGATGCAATCGATCTATCTGGAGAATCCACTCTCTCCACTTTCCACTTTCTTTATTTATGAAAATTGTAATTTCCAATAAATTGCACTATATAAATTACCCCTCAGTTACCCGAGGTTTCTCTCCGACAAATCATATTCTGATTCTTCTCTCTTAGCTTTCTCTCCCACTCCCTCCTCTCTCTCTATCTCTCAAGACAAGTGCCCCTAATCTATTGAAGGTTCGGGTGTTCAGGTAATCTGTTGAAGGTTCGGAATTGTTTGCTTGCATGCCGAGAGAAATTAAGCCAATTCCTGCCTTTTTTTTCCTTTTTTTTTGTTTACTGGAATTTGATAATTTTGCAAGCAAAAAAGAAAATTGACTCATGTTCTAACTTTCTTTTCTTTAAAATTTAGCATGGGATTAAACAAAATTGAAATCAAGACTAAGGAAACTCTGTACGAGAGAAAAGAGACGTATAGTAAAAGAAGAAATGGTCTTTTGAACAAGGCCAAGGAGCTGTCTGTAATGTGTGATGTTCCATTAATGTTACTATTCTTCTCACCCTCCACTGAGAAACCTCCTCAGATCTTTCTGGGAGATCAATGGTATCATTTATATTCTCAATTCTCAAACTTTTTTTTATTTCTATGAGAGCTCATAATTAAACCTTAACTCATGACTATTGTATTTCTTTTATTATTGTCAGCAATTTCCAGCAAATGATAGAACGATATGCTGCAGTTCCTTCAAAAGAAAGATACGAAAGGTATGTACGTACATGCATACTTAATACTTATTTTGGCTTTAGAAATTATTTCCTAAAATAGAACTGACACTATTATTTTCACTTTGAAACAGGAAACTGGAGGATATTCAAGTGAGTTCATGACTTTCTTCTAATTTACATCAAAATTTTAAATTACCCGTATTTTTTTTCATATATGTTGGATGTCATCAGTTTCATCAGAAACTAAAGATTCAAAATTTGATACCACATCTCGGTACCAGAAGTTAACAACTAAAACAAGCTATATAGATAGCTACATAGACAAGCTAATAGAACTAAACCAAATTAAAAACACTAAAATCTAAAATAACTAGGAACCAACTGATAAGAAGCATTGCCAAATCCATATTCTTCCACGCCAAGCCACACACACCAAACTGTCTCATAATAAAAATTTCACAGATTGCCTACCTGAAAATGTTTGGAAAAAATCTTGTAAACAACCTGATTAGTTGTTTATTGACTTGTTTTTATGCAGCAACTAAAGAAGTCACTCGCAAAGCAGGGCAAAAATATTGATGACAACTATGAGCAAATGTGCCAACTCAGGTTAGTTAATTCTTCTTTGATAGTTAATAGTTGAATTTGGTCCAGGAAAGCCATACATTGTACCAGTAAGTCACCTCTCAATTATGGTATATAACTATATATGTAGCAAATAAGGTACCATTTAAGATTTAACACTTTGGTATTTAACAGTTTTAGATGGTATGATAATATCCTTTGATATGGCAAACTCCTACAGTTTTCAAACATTTCTTATTTTTTTACTTATTTTATTGTAAAATTAATGTTTTGGTAGTGGGTCTAGTGGCCAATCAGAATTAGAAGATAAGCAAAACCATCTCTCCGTGTTACAAGCGGAGATAAAAGAAGTTGAGAAGGCTCTTGGTTCCTTAAGGTAATATTTACTGACAATGACATAAACATTAATTACAATGTTTTTTTTCCTGTGTTAGCTTACCAGTTTTTTTATAGTTATGTGCATAGTTACAAATTCAAGATTTGAAAATAATTTGATAGGATTTAAAATTCATTCCAGTATAAGGTTAATATAAATTGGCAAGTTCGCTTTTTTTTTTAATAATGCATGCATATAAATGTATCAAAAAAAATTGAGTTTATAAAAAAAAGCAAATTCTGTGAATAAGCCGGAAATAATTCATAAAATTTTCATACGGAAAGGTTTTAAAATGACACGAATCTTATGACTACATATGGTTGTGTATGATGCCATGACTAGCACTGGAGTGGATAAGAATCTTAAGATTTACATTTGGGGAAGGAAAATTCTAAACAAAACAGACATATAGCTAAATATGGTAAAAAGGATCCAAAACAAGCACTGATTAGTACTGAAGTTTTTAGAACAAAAAAATCTTTCCTGATTCGTGGCCGGATATTGTTTTCGTATATATCAACATTTTTGACGATATATATATTCATGGACACTTCTTTTAGCTACCTGAGTGATATTGATAGCATTGATGATACAAATATGCTGGAGGAGATGGAGAGAGCACTACAAATGCACATTCACACATTAAAAATCTCAAGGTACATTTTCCTTTGCCAATATTGGAATGGTCTTTTCATTAATTGAAGTTATGATTGCTTAAAGCATCAAATTATCATTGATATTATATAGTCTACATAGAGTTAAAATTCCGGAATTTTTATTAATAACCTAAAAAAAATTAAAATTACAGAAAATAACTACGTTTTTTGAAAAATTAGGAAACTAATATTTCTGCTGAATTATCCAGCGGAAATCCAATCCAATTTCGCTGGATAATCCAACGGAAAGAGACCTTTCTAGGAAATCTCACTTCAGCTGGATTATCCAGCAGAAATGTTATTTACGCTGGGTAATCCAGCGGAAGTGGGCAGTGATTCCGTTGAATTATCCAGCAAAAATGACATCTATAAAATCAACTTCCATTGGATTAATCCCTCACAAATCCAGTGGAATCCCTCACATGAGAGTGGGCTATGGAATCTGCAGGGATAATGGTTCCGACGAACGTACGGGTGCTATGATGGAGCAAGCCACAGTCCCACAAAATTGGGAGGCGGTCCCATCCGAGGAGAGTACACAGATAGGTGTCAATCCATATCCTCCAGCTCCTATATTCGAAGGCCCAAAGCTAGAGCTAGATTCGTTGTATACTGGCGAATGGAAAAAATACTGGGGACCTCCTCCAACCGCAGACCACAAACAGGTATGTACTACATTAATTAAAATAAATTTGTTTATGAATTCCAACTTAATGAATGAAATTTGTGTATGAATTTTATGTGACCCTGGATCCTCATTATCAGGATCAGGATAAGACAGGTACTACTTGTGAGGAATTCCTTGAA